>SJYV01047757.1:1507509-1542117 GCA_006410875.1 Neotragus pygmaeus | reverse complement strand
AGAAAATAAAGTCTGACACTGATTTCCACTCTTTCTCCATCTATTTGCCATCAAGTGATGGGACCGGATGCCATGATCTTAGTTTTCTGAATGTTGAGCTTTAAGCCAACTTTTTCACTCTCCTCTTTCACTTTCATCAAGAGGCTCTTTAGTTCTTCTTCACTGTCTGCCATAAGGGTGGTGTCATCTGCATATCTGAGGTTATTGATATTTCTCCCGGCAATCTTGATTCCGGCTTGTGCTTCTTCCAGCCCAGCATTTCTCATGATGTACTATGCATAGAAGTTAAATAAGCAGGGTGACAATATACAGCCTTGACGTACCCCTTTTCCTATTTGAAACCAGTCTGTTGTTCCATGTCCAGTTCTAAATGTTGCTTCAGTTATCTCAAGAGGCAAGTCAGGTGGTCTGGCATTCTCATCTCTTTCAGAATTCTCCACAATTTGTGATCCACACAGTCAAAGGCTTTGGCATAGTCAATAAAGCAGAGGTAGATGTTTTTCTGGAACTCTCTTTTTCAATGATCCAGCAGATGTGGGCAATTTGATCTCTGGTTCCCATGCCTTTTCTAAAATCATCTTGAACATCTGGAAGTTCACGGTTCATGTATTGTTCTTTGCTAGCGTGTGAGATAAGTGCAATTGTGTGGTAGATTGAGCATTCTTTGGCATTGCCTTTCTTTGGAATTCAAATGAAAACTGACCTTTTCCAGGGGCTCTGGATGTGGGTATGCTATAAGTCCTCTTGGAGGAGTTCACCATTAACCCCACTATAGAGCTGCCAAAACTTACATAGGACTGGGAAATAGACTCTTGGAGGGCACAACAGAACCTTGTACACCAGGACCCAAGAGAAAGGAATAGTGATCCCACAGCAGACTTTCCTGTGGGTGTCCAAAAGTCTCTGGCAAAGGCGTGGGTCGGTGGTGGCCTGCTACAAGTTTGGGGCATGGACTGTGGCAGTATATGCCTGGGATCTTCTGAGGGAGGTTACCATATATCAGGCTTCCCTGGTGGCTCAGACGATAAAGTGTCTGCCTGTAATGCAGGGGACCCAGGTTCAATTCCTGGGTCAGGCAGATCCCCTGGAGAAGGAAATGGCAATCCACTCTAGCACTCTTGCCTGGAAAATCCCATGGATGGAGGANCAATGAGTCAGTTCTTTGCATCAGGTGGCCAAAGTATTGGAGTTTCAGCTTCAGCATCAGTTCTTCCAATAATATTCAGGACTGATTTCCTTTAGGATGAACTGGTTGAATTTCCATGTGTTCAAGGGACTCTCAAGCGTCTTCTCTAATATCACAGCTCAAAAGCATCAATTCTTCCGTGCTCAGCTTTCTTTAGAGTTCAGCTCTCACATCCATACATGACTACTGGAAAAAACCATAGCCTTGACTAGATGGATCTTTGTTGGCAAAGTAATATCTCTGCTTTCCAATATGCTGTCTACGTTGGTCATAACTTTTCTTCCAAGGAGCAAGCATCATTTAATTTCATGGCTGCAGTCACCATTGGTAGTGATTTTGGAGCCTCCCAAAATAAAGTCTGTCACTGTTTCCACTGTTTCTCCATCTATTTACCATGAAGTGGTGGGACCAGATGCCATTATCTTAGTTTTCTGAATGTTGAACCAACTTTTTCACTCTCCTCGTTCACTTTCATCAAGAGACTGTTTAGTTCTTCTTTGCTTTCTGCCATAAGGGTAGTGTCATCTGCATATCTGAAGTTATAGGTATTTCTCCCAACAATCTTGATTCCAGTCTGTGCTTCGTTCAGTCCAGCGTTTCTCATGATGTACTCTGCATATAAGTTAAATAAGCAGGGTGACAACATACAGCCTNAGTAACTTTGTTCCTAGGGATGATTCCTAATTCCCACTCGACTTACCACTCCAGGATGTCTGGCTTGAGGTGAGTGATCATACCATCACAATTATCTGGGTTGTGAAAATCTTTTCTGTATAGGTCTTCTATGTATTCTTGACACCTCTTCCCATTTTATTGCTTTTTTCTATTTCTTTGCATTGATCATTGAGGAAGGCTCTCTTATCTCTCCTTGCTATTCTTTAGAACTCTGTTTTCAAATGGGTATATCTTTCCTTTTCTCCTTTGCATTTTGCTTTTCTTCTATTCACAGCTATTTGTAAGTCCTCCTCAGATCATTTTGCCTTTATGCATTTCTTTCCTTGTGGATGGTATTGATCTCTGTCTCTTGTACTATGTCATGAACCTCCATCTGTAGTTTTTGAGGCACTCTGTCTATCCAATAATCCTTTGAATTTATTTTCACTTCCACTGTATAATTGTGATTTATGTCATACCTGAATGGTCTAGTAGTTTTCCCTACTTTCTTCAATTTAAGTCTGAATTTGGCAATAAGGAGTTCATAATCTTAGCAACAGTTAAGTCCCAGTGTTGTTTTTGCTGACTGTATAGAGCTTCTCCATCATTGGCTGCAAAGAATATAGTCAGTCTGATTTCAGTATTGACCATTTGGTGATGTTCATGTGTAGAGTTTTCTCTTGTGTTGTATGAAGAGGATGTTTGCTATGACGAGTGTGTTCTCTAGGCAAAACTTTATTAGCCTTTGCCCTGCTTCATTCCGTACTCCAAGACCAAATTTTCCTGTTACTCCAGGTGTTTCTTGACTTCCTACTTTTTCATTCCAGTCCCCTATAATGAAAAAGACATCTTTTCTGGGTGTTAGTTCCCAAAGGTCTTGTAGGTCTTCATAGAACTGTTCAGCTTCTTCAGCATTACTGGTAGGGACATAGACTTGGATTACTCTGATTTTGAATGGTTTGCCTTGGAAATGAACAGAGATCATTCTGTCATTATGAGATTGGATCCAAGTGCTGCATTTCAGACTTTTTTGTTGACTATGATGGCCACTCCATTTCTTCTAAGGGATTCTTGCCCACAGTAGTACATATAAGGGTTAATTGAGTTAAATTCACCCATTCCAGTCCATTTAAGTTCGCTGATTCCTAAAATGGTGATGTTGACTCTTGCCATCTCCTGTTTGACCAATTCCATTTTGCCTTGATCCATGGACCTAACATTCTAGGTTCCTATACAACACTGATCTTTATAGCATTGGACTTTACTTCTACCACCAGTCTCCTCTACAACTGGGGGTTGTTTTTGCTTTGGCTTTGTCTCTTCATTCTTCTGGAGTTATTTCTCCACTTGTCTCCAGTAACATATGGGTACCTACCAACCTGGGGAGTTCATCTTTCAGTGTCCTAACTTTTGCCTTTTCATACTGTTCATGGGGTTCTCACAGCAAGTATACTGAAGTGGTTTGCCATTCCATTCTCCAGTGGACTATGTTTTGTCAGAACTCTCCACCATGACCTGTCCATCTTGGGTGATCCTACACCGCATGGCTCTTAGTTTCATTGAGTTAAACAAGGCTGTGGTCCATGTGATTATATTGGTTAGTTTTCTGTAATTGTGGTTTTCAGTCTGTCTGCCCTCTGATGGAGAAGGATAAGAGGCTTATGGAAGCTTCCTGATGGAATAGACTGACTGCAGGGGAAACTGGGAAATGGGCTTCAGAAGCACAGGCCCACTGTGATTCAGATGTAATCATAGGACTGTAGAACACCACCCTCCGACACCTTACCACCACATTGCTAAATACTTATTTAAAGCAATTGCTTTTATATCATATCTAGCTATCACTTCCAACTACAATATATCCTGTCTCATTGGGAACTCTTCATAGGTTGTTTGATGATTTCCCATTGAGTTACATAGAAACTAATGACCACCAACTTTATCGTAACCTTATGTTTTGTTTTGCAAGATGTAATTCGGTTTTTTGGCCCAATTCTGTTAATAGCATGCTTACCTACTGACAGTTCATCAGTAGGCAAAATGTGGACTTCTCAGAGAAGAAAGATTTATCCCATGACAAGTGATCAAGAGTTCTCTGTGATCAGTAAACCAGAGTTTACAGTGGTTTCCTGGCCCATTTCCCTAACAAGAGAGGGGATGAGATTCCAAATGCAAATATAACAAATGGGTTCTTGGAAGTACACATGTAAGTACACATGGAAATGTGAGGGACAAAGGAGAAAGAATCTTTGCCTACAAGAAATCCTAAAAAGTTTGTATAATGATGTAGGAATTAATGGGATGACAAATATGACCTCTTTGATAAGTAACAAGATATATTACATTAAAATATCAAAATTATGGAAATTGCTTTGACTTTATATCTTTTAGAAACCATAGATCAAAGCTTAATTGAATATAAATGAAAAAACTAAATGATGTCATATTGCTAAAATAATATTCTCAAAGTGTAAGACTCTAATAATTGCCTTTTCAGATAACTTAAAATAAGTTAGTGTATTAATAAATGTGCTTCACTCAATCCATATCAGAATTCTTCAAGCCTGTGTGATAAATGTGTTGTTCCATACAAAAGTATAATGATAAAAATAAATTAAGCCATTATACTTAAGAATTCTAGGTAATGTTTTTAATTTCTGTGCAATATCAGTTATATCTGGGGGCAAAGAAGGCTTTTAACCTAAATCTCAAATCTCTCTATGGCCTATATTTTTTTGATCTATGGATTCTAAGAAAATACAATTAAAAAAGAGATTTTCCTCCTGATTACTTATAATCTTTCTAATGAACTTTCACTTGTGGCAGAGCAAAATTGATTTTTATATAGTACACATTTAAACTAAAAAAATATAATTGTAAAAATATCTTAAATTTTAAAAATATCTTATATTTTAATGTTTTGAAAAATAACATTTATTACATTATCTCAATTTGCTTTAAAATTCATTTTGACATTCTAATTATCTTTAATAATTTTCAATAACAACCTTAGTTTCTAGTAAAGGAATAATTATTTTCAATAAGAACACAAGGAAATACTCATGTTACTTACCTCATTTTTGGTAATTGAACTCAAAAAATCTTTTCCCCTCTTCTGGAAGTCATACATTAGTGTGATCCTTGCATTTGATGGCTTGCTCTACACCAAGTGAAGATAATTCTTCTGGCTCTTTTTAAGTAAAGCAAGCAGATATAAATATTTTCCCACCATAACATCTTCATTTTTTATAAATTGACTAATTGCAAAACAAGATAAGAATCATTATATTCATAAAGAGTAACCCATATATCAATCAATTTGGTGATGTCAATTCCTTTGTATGTCCTTTCCTTTAATATTTATATACTGAGCACATGAACCACCTACCTAAATGTCAAAACTCCACATTATATATGATTGGAAACCAGTGTGTGCGTGAGTACTAAGTACCCAAGTCTCTTCAATCGTGTCTGACTGTGACCCTGTGGACTGTAGCCTGCCAAACTCTCCTATCCATGGAATTCTCCATGCAAGAATGCTATAATGGGTTGCCCTCCCTCCTCCAGGGGATCTTCCTGCCCCAGGGACTGAAACTGTGTTTCCTGTGGCTCCTGCATTTCAGGTAGTTTCTTTATTGCTGAGTCACTAGGGGAAGGCCCCAGTTGGAAACCAGCGTCTCCTAATAACATCACAGGTGACCAAGAGACTTAAATTTCTCTTTTTTTCCCAATGTTTTGAGTCCACTGAATCTTTGTTTTCCCACCCAAGAGGTATTACTGAATTTGTCACTGCCTCTTCCACTCTTTAAAATAACACAATTTACAGAAGTTTTGAGATAATAAAAGTAGAGTTTTCTCACAGTGTATAGTTTACCATGGGAATCAACTTAATAATAGATTATGGGATTTCTCTGCACAGGAAGTGAGTTTGTATGGAATTCTAGCTTCACTAGATAAAACATGTGTAAACATGGGTGATTTTCTTAATCTATCGGTGCTTCAGTTGACTTGCATAGGGATTGTGAGGATTCCATGAGTTAATATTTGGAGGTTTTCTTGTTGACTTATTTTCAATTTTATTTGCTGGCATATTGCTCCAGCCCCCTACACCTGCTGCTTTATAGATGTCTCAGAAAATTAAAAGTTTGTGCCACTTTATCATATAGAAAAAAAGTTTTCTTTTATGTTTCTCTCCATGGTTCATTTTGGCTATGCCTCCTGAGCTATTCTTACCAATTAGTATGAGTATTAAGATGTTGCATTGAATTAAGGGTTTGCAAAATTTTTGGTAAAGGACCAAACACTAAATATTTTAGATTTTTCAAACCATAAATTCTCTGTTGCAACTATTTAATTCTGCTCTTTTAGCTCAAATATAGCCACAGAAAATATATACAATGGGCAGGCTATGCTCTAATAAAATTTTATAAAAACAGGTGCATTTGGATTCTGAGCCCTAGTTTGACTATTCCTGCTCTAAATGAAACTTGAGTGTGGCTATACCCATGGGCCATAGTTAACTGACCCCAGCACTAAACAAAAGCATGTTGATCTTTTAAAATAATTTTATTATTATGAAATATTCTATAAATATAATTTTATATGTTATGTGTAAATAGTAAAACAATACAAAGTGAGAAATTGAGGATCCAACATCTGAATTATACAGCAGAGCATTACCAGTGCAGTTAAAAATTCCCTCTGTGCCTGTTTCGGTTGTATGACTTTTCTACCCCCTATCACCTCTCACTTCTCTCTGGAAAGAATTACCATTCATATACATTATTTCTTTGGTTTTCCTCATGTGTTTATTCTCTTATTCATGGTATTTATGCTGCATAAGGCTGAGGTGAACACTGCATTAGCAAATACTTAACTATCGCTCCTAGAGGAAATATACACACACATCCACACACCTCACATAGATTACAGTCTTGTATTGTAAAAACAGCTCACTCTGGTAGATTTGATTTTATCTCATTTTACAAAAGAGGAAATAAGGTTCAGCATGGTTAAGTGACTTGCTTTAGGCCTCCCCACTAACAGGTGCCAGAGCAGGAAAATAGTTCTTNTGGACACACACACATCCACACACCTCACATAGATTACAGTCTTGTATTGTAAAAACAGCTCACTCTGGTAGATTTGATTTTATCTCATTTTACAAAAGAGGAAATAAGGTTCAGCATGGTTAAGTGACTTGCTTTAGGCCTCCCCACTAACAGGTGCCAGAGCTGGAAAATAGTTCTTGTCCACCTGGCCCCAGAGCCAGAGAGGCTTGTTCTGCAGAACACTGCCCTCTCCTTCCTCTGGGCATCTCTATCAGAGCTGAAAGGAGAAAGCTGAGCACCTGGCCTTGTTAGCAGTCAGCTGGGAGCATGGACCTCAGACTCAAATTTTTCACTGTTCTGAGGATGTCTAGACTATAGTTTTGAGGATTACAAATACATTTTAACGAGTACAGCAATTTAAACAATGATGCTTGACAGTCATTTCTTTAAATAAATATGCATATATACTTATTTCATATAATTTTGTTTTCATGTAATTGATGGCATACAAGATGTGTTTTTTTCCAAAGTCATTGCTAAGCTGCATATATTTGTGAGTTTGATATATTTTGATTTGATTGACTATGGCTCCTTCATTAATACTCCTGTAATTAATTCTATCGTATTGCTATATAATTGCTTTGCCCATTCTTTCATTTGGGGGATTTTTTGACTGTTACCTTGCTACTACAGACAATCCTGGCATAAATATTCATGTTTACTGTTGTTATTTAGTCACTAAGTTGTCTCCAACTCTTTGTGACTCCAATTTAGTCTGTCAGATTCCTCTGTCCATGGGATTCTCCAGGCAAGAATACTGGAGTGGGTTGCCATTTCCTCCTCCAGGAGATCTTTTGGACTTGGAACGGAACCTGTGTCTCCTCTGTCTCCTGCATTGGCAGGCTGCTTCATTACAACTGGGTCACCTGGAAAGTCCCCATTCTTGTTCATTACTACTGATTTAAAAAATCCATTGGATATGTTAACTTTATCTATTTTTATTCACTTGAATGTATTTTATTTATCTTTAATCACTTTATGGAGGAAAAATATTAATAGATTTACTAAAACTTTCATCTAGGAAATAGAACTCATTTAGTTTAGATTTAAAAATATAATCTAATTATATTATCCATTGCATTGTTTAAATGCTTTGCTTCCATGATCATGATTGCTTAATATATTTTATTAAATTTTTTTGGCCTTGTGTCAGTAAAATTAGTGTTTTTTCTTTGCTTTGTAAAATTTGTAAAATTATTTTTGTAAAATTATATTGTGATATTTTGTTTCTTTCCTCTTTTATTACTTCAAAATGAAAAATTTATTCTGGAAAAGACCCTGATGGTGGGAGGGATTGGGGGCAGGAGGAGAAGGGGACGACTGAGGATGAGATGGCTGGATGGCATCACGGACTCGATGGACATGAATCTGAGTGAACTTCGGGAGTCGATGATGGACAGGGGGGCCTGGCGTACTGCGATTCATGGGGTAGCGAAGAGTCGGACAGGACTGAGCGACTGAACTGAACTGAATCCATCTATAGCAGGTCATACTTTTGCTTAAATTTTGGTATTTTATTTACCCTAAATTTGAGTATTGATAATGATTTGCTAAAATAATGTAATAAAGTACAATTTGTTTTGACTAAGAGATTTTCGATGCCCTTTTAAAATTTGTACCCATGATCAGTGCTTCACTCACTTCATCCTACTTTCAGTTCAGTTCAGTTCAGTCACTCAGTTGTGTCCGACTCTTTGTGACCCCATGGACTGCAGCACACCAGGCTTCCCTGTCCATCATCAGCTTCTGGAGATTACTGAAACTCATGTCCATTGAGTCTGTGATGCCATCCAATCATCTTATCCTCGGTTGTCCCCTGTTCCCCCTTAAATCTTTCCCAACATCAGGGTTTTTCCAAATGAATCAGTTCTTTGCATCAGGGGGCCAAAGTATTGGAGTTTTAACTTCAACATCCATCTGCCCAGTGAATATTTAGGACTTATTTCCTTTAGGATGGACTGGTTGGATCTCCTTGCAGTCCAAGGGACTCTCAAGAGGCTTCTCCAACACCACAATTCAAAAGTATTAGTTCTTTGGCACTCAGCTTTCTTTATAGCCCAACTCTCATATCCACACATGACTACTGGAAAAACAATAGCTTTGACTAGTCAGACATTTGTTGGCAAAGTAATGTCTCTGCTTTTTAATATGCTGTCAAGGTTAGTCATAACTTTTTCTCCAAGGAGCAAGTGTCTTTTAATTTCATGGCTGTAATCACCGTCTATAGTGATTTTGGAGCCCCCCCAAAATAAAGTCTCTCACTGTTTCCATTGTTTCCCATCTATTTGCCATAAAGTGACGAGGCCAGATACCATAATCTTAGTTTTATAAATGTTGAGCTTTAAGCCAACTTTTCCCTCTCCTCTTTCACTGTCATCAAGAAGATTTTCCTCACTCTCTGCCATAATGGTTGTGTCATCTGTATATATGAGATTATTGATATTTCTTCCAGCAATCTTGATTCCAGCTTGTGCTTCCTCTAGCCTAGCATTTTTCAGGATGTACTATGCATATACATTAAATAAGCAGGGTGAGAGTGTACAGTCTTGGTGTACTCCCTTCCTGATTTGGAATGAGTCTGTTGTTTCATGTCCGGTTCTAACTGTTGCTTCCTGACCTGCACACAGATTTCTCAAGAGGCAGGTCAGGTGGTCTGGTATTCCCATCTCTTTCAGAATTTTCAAGTTTGTTGTGATCCACACAGTCAAAGGCTTTGGCATAATCAATAAAACAGAAATAGATGTTTTTTCTGGAATAATTGCTTTTTTGATGATCCAACTGATGTTGGCAAATTGACCTCTGGTTCCTCTGCCTTTTCTAAATCCAACTTGAACATATGGAAGCTAACAATTCATGTACTGTTGAAGCCTGGCTTGAAGAATTTTAAGCAATACTTTACTAGCATGTGAGATGAGTGCAATTGTGCGGTAGTTTGAGCATTCTTTGGCATTGCCTCTCTTTGGAATTGGAATGAAAACTGTCCTTTTCTTGTGGCCACTGCTGAGTTTTCCAAATTTGCTGGTATATTGAGTGCAGCACTTTCACTGCATCATCTTTAGGATTTGAAATAGCTCAACTGTTATTCCATCACTTTGACTAGCTTTGTTTGTACTGATGAACAAAGCCCTGCTTGACTTCACATCCCAGGATGTATGGTTCTAGGTGAGTGATCACACTGTCATGATTATCTGGATTGTAAAGAATTTTTCTGTATAGATCTTCTGTGTATTTTTGCCATCTATTGTTAATATCTTCTGTTTCTGTTAGCTCTATTCATTTCCATTCTTTATTATGCCCATCTTTGCATGACATGTTCCCTTGGTATTTCTAGTTTTCTTGAAGAGATCTCTAGTCTTTCCCATTATATTGTTTTCTTCTATTTCTTTGCACTGATCACTGAGAAAGGCTTTCTTATCTCTCCTTGCTATTCTTTGGAACTCTGCATTCAAATGGGTATAGCTTTCCTTTTCTCCTTTGCCTTTTCCGTATCTTCTTTTGCATAAGGCATCCTCAGACAACCATTTTGCCCTTTTACATTTCTTTATCTTGGGGATGGTCTTGATCACTGCCTCCTGTACAATGTCATGAACTTATCTCCATAGTTCTTCATGCACTCTCTATATCAGATCTAATTCTTTGAATCTATATGTCACTTCCACTGTATCATCATAAGGGATTTGATTTAGGTCATATCTGAATGGTCTAGTGATTTTCCCTACTTTCTTCAATTTAAGCCTGAATTTGGCAATAAGAAGCTCATCATCTGAGCCACTGTCAGCTCCTGTTCGTATTTTTGCTTATTGTATAGAGCTACTCCATCTTTGGCTGCAAAGAATATAATCAATCTGATTTCTGTATTGACCACCTGGTGATGTCCATGTGTAGAGTCTTCTCTTGTGTTGTTGAAAGAGGGCATTTGCTATGACCAGTGTATTTTTTAGGCAAAACTCTATTAGCCTTTGCCCTGCTTCATTCTGTACTCCAAGGCCAAATTTGCCTATTACTCCAGATGTTTCTTGACTTCCTTCTTTTTCATTCCAGTCCCCTATAATGAAAAAGACATCTTCTTTGCGTATTAGTTCTCTAAGGTCTTCTTGGTTTTCATAGAACTGTTCAACTTCAGCTTCTTCAGCATTACTGGTCGGGACATAGACTTGGATACTCTGATTTTGAATGGTTTGCTTTGGAAACGAACAGAGATCATTCTGTCATTTTTCAGACTGCATCCAAGTTATGCATTTTGGACTCTTTTGTTGACTATGATGGCTACTCCATTTCTTCTAAGGGATTCTTGCCCACAGTAGTAGATATAAGGGTTATCTGAGTTATATTCACCCATTGCAGTCCATTTTAATTTGCTAATTGCTAAAATGTTGATGTTGACTCTTGCCATCTCCTGTTTGACCACTTCCAATTTGCCTTGATTCATGAACCTAACATTCCAGGTTCCACCAGCTGCATGGGATGGAGCAGTGGCTGTGAGGTGTTGGAGTGATTTTGAGGAGATATCCCATGTCCAAGGGCAAAGGGGAAGCCCTAGTAAGATGGTAGGAGGGGAAAAATTGCATTTAGAATCAAATCCCATAGCCACGAGAGATGTTCAGAGGGCTCAAAAAACCTTGAGTGCACAAGGACCCAGAGACCCCACAGAGTCTGAGACAGAACTGTGTTTGAGTGTCTCCTGTGGAGATTCGGGTCAGCAGTGGAGTGTTGTAGGGGCAGGGGCTCTGGCTGCAGTAGATCTGGGTATGGCATAAGCTCTCTTGGAGGGGGTCACCATTAACCCCACCACAGAGCCGCCAGAACTTACACAGGACTGTGGAAACAGACTCTGGAGGGCACAAATAGAACCTTGTGCACCGCAGGACCCAGGAGAAAGTAACTTCACCCAGGGGCAGTGACTCCATAAGAGACTGACCCAGACTTGCCTGTGAGTGTCCAAAAGTCTCTGGCAGAGGTGTGGGTTAGCAGTAGCCTGCTGCAGGTTTGGGGGCACTGAGTGCAGGAGTGTGTGCAAGGGACCTTTTGAAGGAGGTCGCCATTATGTTCATTACCTCCATCATAGTTTGGTCTCAGGTCAAATAACAGGGAAGGAACACAGCCCCACCCATCAACAGAAAATTGGGTTAAAGATTTACTGAGCATGGCCCTGCCCATCAGAACAAAACCTAGTTTTCCCCTCAGTCAGTCTCTCCCGTCAGGAAGTTTCCATAAGCCTCTTATCCTTCTCCATCAGAGGGAAGACAGATGGAAAACCACAGTCACAGAAAACTAACCAATCTGATCACATGGACCACAGCCTTGTCTAACTCAATGAAACTATTAGCTATGCCATGTAGGGCCACCCAAGAAGGACGGGTCATGTTGGAGAGTTCTGACAAAACGTGGTGCATTGGAGAAGGGAATGGAAAACCACTTCAGTATTCTTGCCTTGAGAACACCATCCTGCTGTAATAGTTTGTTTCTTTGTGGTTTTGATTATTTTTGCATTGTAATTAGCATTTAGTTGAGATAAATCTATAGAAATCCTGAAAAATCTGATTGCATGGCATCCAAGGATGATAGGAATTTACATCTGTTCTCACTTTTGATATAATCAACAAATATCCAAACCTCAGCCCCAGTCGAGAGAAAGTGAAAGTGAAAGTTGCTCAGTAATGTCCAACTCTTTGTGACCCCATGGAGTATGCAGTCCGTGGAATTCTCTAGGCCAGAATACTGGAGTGGGTAGCTTTTTCCTTCCACAGGGGATCTTCCCAACCCAGAGATCAAATCCAAGTCTCCCACATTGCAGGCAGATTCTTTACCAGTTGAGCCACAAGGGAAGCCCTAGAATACTGGACTGGGTAGCCTATCCCTTCTCCAATGGATCTTCTTGACCCAGGAATCAAACTGGGGTCTCCTGCATTACAGGTGGATTCTTTATCAACTGAGCTATCAGGGAAGCCCCCAACGGAGGGAAGAGCTGGGTGATACATCATAGCAGAAATTCTTAGAATTTTATTTTTCTTTTTATATCTAATTTAGAAAAGATATCAACAAATTTTATTCATTGTCTTTCTACACCTCAGTGAACTTTGTTTTTCATTCATCCTGAGTCTGTGTGAGTACTCTTAGGGTTAATGTTTTATAAAGGTGTTGATTTCAGTCCCATTCTCCTGTCTTCACCCCTGACATTGGACCGAGACCTATATCTTTAAGTTTCTTGTTCCTTATCCCTTCTGGTCCCTGAAATAGACATTAGCTTTCTACTTTCTACTTTTCTCTATGGTTTAAGATTTGTATGTATATTTTCTGTGGCCCATTGGAATCTCACCTAATTCCCTATGAACTTGGCAACGTCCTTTAATATACGTGTTTGACAATGTATAAAACATTTTGTATTTTTGACATTTTGCAGTGTTAGAGCTTTTCAAAACACTTACCTTATTGCCAGAAAAAAATTTACTCATCACTTATTTTCACACAGTTGTTTTTCTCCCCTATGGACTACAATGTACCAGAGCCAAGTCCTAGGCAACTTTAGGGAAAACTGCATATTTAAACTTATGTTCTAATTTGGCTTCTAGAACTAAATTTTATACATCTCGCTGGTGCACAGGGATGATCCAGAGAGACAATGTGGGGTGGGAGGTGGGAGGGGAATTCAGGATTGGGAGCTCGTATACACCTGTGGTGGATTCATGTCGATGTATGGCAAAACCAATACAGTATTGTAAAGTAGAATAAAATAAATAAATAAATAAATAAAAATAAATTTTATACATCTTGGGTTAATGACAAATTAAAATCCTGTTTTTGAGAGGTCTTTTGCTGTTTGTTAAGGATACGTACACACTATTGAAGAATGAGAAGAGCTATGCTAAAATAGCTTATATCTTTATACATATATTTGTTCTTTAATCAGCTCTTACTCATCTCCCTTTCACTCTTACATTTTACAATTTAAGAAAACTTGAAATTTTATTTGTTTCTACTTATCTCACACTGACGGATGACCCTTGGCAATGTTGCCACATTAAAACCTAAATGTTGGTCTCTACATCTGGTAAGATGGTCACTCAGCAGTAGCCACAACCAGCTGTCCTTGGTGAATAGAAGTTCATGTTGCTGTGTCCATGCATTATCTATCCCTGTCACCATGGCTAGTTTGTCAGTGAACCCATTGGACAATGACAGGAGTTCCTGAGAAAAGAGGCTGACTGCTATCTACAAAACAAGTCATCTTATTGAAAGAGTCAGTTCCTAGGCAGGTTGATAAGAAGTCCAGGGTCCCTGAGGAAGATAGAGGGGTCTGAGGTCCTCAAAGAGGAGGTGGGGGTATTTTCAAGGAGATGGAATTTTCAAGAAGGGGGAAAAGACAAATGTCTTTTGTTGTTATTGTTCTCGCTCTACATTCCTTAGTCTTATTCACACAAAAAGCTTTATTTTCTTTAAACCTAGAACTGATGATTACACAACAAAGAGCTCAGTTTAAACTCTGTTCATTTCAATCATTCAGTCGTGTCTTCACAGCATGCAAGGCCTCCCTGACTATCATCAACTCCCGAAGTTTACCCAAAACTCATGTGCAGCCGTCTCATACTTTGTCATCTCCTTCTCCTGTTCTCAATCCCTCCCAGAATCAGGAACTTTTCCAATGAGTCAACTCTTCGCATGAGGTGACCAAAGTATTGTAGTTTCACTTTCAGCATCAGTACTTCCAATGAATATTCAGGATTGATTTCCCTTAGGATTGACTGGTTTGATCTCCTTGCAGTCCAAGGTAGTCTCAAGAGTCTTCTCCAACACCACAGTTCAAAAGCATCAATTCTTCGGTGCTCAGCTTTCTTCACAGTCCAACTCTCACATCCATACATGACCACTGGAAAAACCATAGCCTTGACTAGACTAACGTTTGTTGGCAAAGTAGTCTCTGCTTTTTAATATATTATATAGGTTGGTCATGACTTTCTTTTCAATGAGTAAGCATCTTTTAATTTCATGGCTGCAGTCATCATCTGCAGTGATTTTGGAGCCCCCCTCGCAAATAAAGTCTGACACTGTTTCAACATCTATTTCCCATGAAATGATGGGACCAGATGCCATGATCTTCGTTTTCTGAATGTTGAGCTTTAAGCCAACTTTTTCACTCTCCTCTTTCACTTTCATCAAGAGGCTTTTTAGTTCCTCTTCACTTTCTGCCATAAGGGTGGTGTCATCAGCATATCTGAGGTTATTGATATTTCTCCCAGCAATCTTGATCCAGCTTGTGCTTCATCCAGTCCAGTGTCTCTCATGATGTACTCAGTTCAGTTCAGTTGCTCATCGTGTCCGACTTTTTGTGACCCCATGAAATGCAGCACGCCAGGCCTCCCTGTCCATTACCATCGCTCAGAGTTCACTCAGTCTCACGTCCATCGAGTCTGTGATGCCATCCAGCCATCTGATCCTCGGTCAACCCCTTTTCCTCCTGCCCCCAATCCCTCCCAGCATCAGAGTCTTTTGCAATGAGTCAGCTCTTCACATGAGGTGGCCAAAGTACTGGAGTTTCAGCTTTAGCATCATTCCTTCCAAAGAAATCCCAGGGTTGATCTCCTCCAGAATGGATGGGTTGGATCTCCTTGCAGTCCAANAAACCTTAGTTTTAACAAACTGATTAGGTGAGTCTGATGCAGTTAACATTTGAGACAGTAGAAGAGCTAAGAGTAACTATCCACCTAACTAACTATCTACCTAACTAGGAAGGTAAATGGTAGGAGGGGACCTTTATGTAGGTGAGTTCAATTCTTATCTATCATGGAAGGAATTCAGTGAAATAATGTCTAAATCCGAAAAGTCAAGAAGAAATAGGATTGATATTAATTTTCTAGGAATTTTCTAGTATTTTCCACTTACATGGAAATAACCATCCAGAGAAACATAAAGGAACATTTCCACAGTGGGTATTAGTGGTTCCTCCTGAGAGGAGGACTCAGTATAGAGAGGTGTGGAATAGAAGGTTATTATTTTAACCACGTGATTCTTTGGTTGAAAATAAAGTGAAAGAAAAATATTGTCCTTAGATTGAGAAGATTGTCTAGAAGCCTGAGGAAAAAATTGGGGAGAGTGATCCTTACTTTACTCCTTTTCCTGATTTTATATATATATATATATATAAAAGATAATTTAATGACCTTCCTCCATGTGTCTTCCAGATGTTGGCTCAGTTTAAGGGGAAGAAAAATTCTGAGAGCTAGGCCTACTGTGTGAAGCAGAAATGTTTTTTAACTTGTGTATATGTGAGAGGTCCACAAAGAGCATCTGACCTCTTTCACAGGAAGGAATAAGCTCATTGGAGCTCTTCATTTTGCCAGATAACATTAAAATATAAGTNTAAGGGGAAGAAAAATTCTGAGAGCTAGGCCTACTGTGTGAAGCAGAAATGTTTTTTAACTTGTGTATATGTGAGAGGTCCACAAAGAGCATCTGACCTCTTTCACAGGAAGGAATAAGCTCATTGGAGCTCTTCATTTTGCCAGATAACATTAAAATATAAGTGCCATAGTCTCTTCAACCAAAAGGCACCAAACCCATGTTGGTGCACAGGATTGCACAATGGAGCAGGTTAAATTATGGTAATCTTTTAGAGTCAAGAGTCTTCCCCCATTGATGGTCTAGTTCAGGTGGAATAACTGCACACACAGTGCATATAACATGTAGTCAGTGACTAAAGCATGTTAAGTGCAGGCTTACTGATGGATCCCAGGCTTTTGGCAGAGAGTAAGAGTGAGTGAGGCAGGCAGGAGGCCAGACCTTCCCTCTGCAAGGTGAAGAACAGTCTGGCCTCCAGGGTAGGTGCTAGGCTGTCTGAGTGAATAGTGGGGTTGCCACCAGTGCTGAGGATGGATTGGGACTCTGGGCACTCAGGGGATATTGGCGCTCTACCCTAAAAACCTCTGTAGGACATACAGCCTATTGAGTGCATTTTTCCACCTTAAAATTATAAGGAAAGCAGAGACCTGCCTGTCTGTCTCCTCAAGAAATATTTGATATAAAAGTAACAACAAGTGTTTTATCCATTAGTCAGAAGGGTATTTAAAAGAACTATAAATCTAAGAGCAGTTCAGTTAATTGAATGTCTGCTACATGTAAGACCTGGATAAAAAGATAAATGAAACTTTGCTGTACTAGTAGACTTAGAGACTATAAGAATAACATATACAGAACAGAGAGCCAGATTCAGACTAACGTGTGTGAATTTCACTCAGAGACCTCTTCAACTGAAGATGCTCCCAACTCAATGGACATAAATTTGAGCAAACTCCTAGAGACAGTGGAGAACAGAGGAGCCTTGCATGCTACAGCCTATGGGGTCACAAAGAGTTGGACATGACTGAGAGACTGAAAAAAACAGCTCTGCAGAAGGGAGAATTGGAGGGAGATTCATGGAGGAAGTAGGATTTGGATACTTGGGACTGGAGAAGTTTGACTAACGGAGAAGGGACTGATGGATGCTAATGGTCTTCCGTGTGGCTGAAGTGAGGGGAAGGAGATGGGCCTTCAGGGCTGGAGGTCCAGTCAGACAGTCTAAGGCTACCTGGNTATTGTAATAACCAATTTAAAAAGTACATAGTTCCCTTGCTAAATCTAGCGAGGGGGGCACTGTCTGTCCCCCTTCTGATGTCTATGTCATAAGCTTTCTCTGTTCCTTTTTATACTTTAATATAACTCTGCTACACAAAAGCTCTTGAGTGATTAAGCCTGGTCCCTGGTCCAGAAGCTAAACCTTCTTCTTCTTCAATCTCAAAACCGACATCATTCACCGTAAGCTATCACTATCTACTGGATTATTAATATATTCTTCTTGAGTTACACTTTGATAAACACTCATATGAGACAAGGGTTTCTTCATTTTATTTTTTCTTTTCCCATTCAGAAAAGTCTATCAACATACCTTTTCTCCAGACTTTGTTGTCACCAATTTGGCAATCATGTTTCATCCAATTCCCTGATCATCCAGTCAAACTTTGGTCCACAGTACAAGAATTGGTACAAAATTACGCATGTGAACATTTCTCTTTCAAAGCAAAGGGAGCAACTAGGTGCACTGGCAGAAGTTTTGACCACTAGTAAGATTTGCATTCACCACTGTCCCTTATGGATGTTTCTAAAAGGGGTTGTAGCACTGCTGCTGTCTACTTTCTGGTGGTAACTATATATTGTGTAAAATTATCTGTAAACCAGACCTGCCTTTTCTTTCTATATCACCTGATCCCAGGGAACTCCTCATGATGTCGTGTGTGCCAGATGAGTGGAAAAGGCAGTGTAGCAGGGGTGGGATTTGGGTCACTTCCTCCAGTGACTTACTTAGGTCTTTAGGTCCTATTTGACCATGATCACATACATATATCAGTCACCTTTGATGATAAGTTTTGCTGTGCCTGCCCAACTTTATGACTTGATGAGTTAGGTAACCCAGTTCATAATGCAAAGCTCAGGTCACATGGTAATTTGGTGACTCATGATTAGGTATTCAGTCTTCACAAAGGCACAGTAATAGGTCAAGAGCTTATTTTCAAAAGAAGAGTATTTATTTATGGAGGACAGCAGAGCTTTGCTTCAAGTTCTTAATGGCCTGCACAGTGATTCACATATAGGAGCCTAGCTTAGGCTCCAGACAACATCCTTATCTGCTACTAAAATTTCAAGCACCATTGGATCTGTTGGATTCCATGGCCCACATGGCAGATCAGCTTGAACAGTAGCCTGGACCTGTTCCAGAGACTTCTCTTCTTCTGGGTTCCACTGACAACTAGCAGTTTTCCAAATATGTCAATAATAGGCCAAGGTAATAGACTCAAGTGAGGAACATTTTCTCTAAAGTCCAAAGAGGTCCATTATGTAGTGATCTTGTTTTCTCAGTTGTAAAAAGGGGCAGATATGACAACTTATCCTTTGTATTATAGCTTAATAATTTTTATTTTATCTTAAAAGGAATGTTTCAATATGTCCCAGTTTGCCCAGTTTACAAAAAATGTCACTGAGGTAGAAGACCCATGAACTTTTGTCAGGTTTATTTCCCATTCTCTGGCATTAATCAGTTCAGTTCAGTTGCTCAGTCATGTTTGACTCTTTGTGACCCCATGAACTGCAGCATACCAGGCCTCCCTGTCCATCACCAACTCCCAGAGTTGACCCAAACTCATGTCCATTGAGTCAGTGGTGCCATCCAAACATCTCATCCTCTGTCGTCCACTTCTCCTCCTGCCCTCGATCTTTCCCAGCATCAGGGTCTTTTCAAATAAGTCAGCTCTTTGCATCAGGTGGCCAAAGTATTGGAGTTTCAGCTTCAACATCAGTTCTTCCAAAGAACACCCCGGACTGATCTCCTTTAGGATAGACTGGTTGGATCTCCTTGCAGTCCAAGGGACTCTCCTGAATATTTTTTATCAATCAATGTAGAGTAGTTTCTATTTCTTTCTCACTAGGTCCAATCAGCATATTATCATCAATACAGTGAAATTTTATGATATCTTATGAAAGGAAAAGATGATTATCTTTCCTGCAACATGTATTATGATGTAGGGCTGGATTAAGGACTGTAGTAAGATAGTGAACTTCTGTCCTGCCTGCTAAAAATAGTATATGAAAGGTTATCTAACTTCTTGCTTCTTATAAGTGATTGATGTATCCAATGGATATATATCATGTCTTTCCATTGCTAGATCAAGCCATGGGCTATCAGTGTTCTACTATTGGAGATTGAATCAGTAGCATTTTAAATCAAATCATATTACATAGTCAATTCCAGAAATCCCAGAACCAATTCATAAAACTCATTCCTTTTTAGTTTTTGGCTTTTCTGCATGTCTTATGGGATCTTAGGATCAGGGATTGAACCCATGCAATCAGCAGTGAAAGCACAAATTCCTAAACACTGGACCTCCAGGAAATTCTAAGAAAACTCATCCTTAAAGTTATTTTCCTATAAAACCATTCTCAGTACCAAAATCTATATTGCTCAGAGAAATAGAAGCCATTATATATAGAATTAGAATTAGAATTAGAAATTGGTTCATGTGATTATGGAGGTAGAGAGACCACAGATATGCAACTGAGAAGCTACAAACCCAGGAAAGCCAACAGAATAGTTCTATTCTGAGTCTAAAGTCCTTTTATCTAGGAAAATCAATAGTATAAATTCTGGTCTAAAAGCCGATAGGCTGGAGAACCAAGTAGAGATGATTTTTCAGTTTAAGTTCAAAAGCTTGTAAAGTATCAGTATCACCATTCAAGCAATAAGGCAGGAGGATTTCCTCTTGAGTCCTACTTAATTCTTTAGTTGATTGGACGAAGCCCTCCCACATTGGGAAGGATATTCTTCTTTACTTAGTCTACTAATTTAAATGTTAATCTCACCTAGAAATACCCTCATAGACAAACTTAGAATAATGTATGGCCAAAAGTCTGAGGTCTTCATGGCCTAGGCAAGGTGATAGACAATTTACCATCAAAGAATTTTTTCAGGATTTTGAGGCAAGATGCCATTACCTCTGCTTAAAAAAAAATCCTCTAGGATTGTATTTAGAAAGACTGAAAAGCATGAGTAGAAGAAGGGAGGTCTTTTTGGAAAACCCAGGGATGGGAGCTGTAGAGCTGATGACATACAATAGAATTTGAATGCAAAACAAGGAAAATTTGGATATGGGTTGCAAATGAGCTAAAGAAATCAAGGACAATGCCAAGGTTTTTATTTTGAAAATGGGAGCATGGAGTTGACATGGCCTGCTTTGCTGTAATAACTAGGTAAGTAGATTTGGGAGAGAAAACTAACTGGTTTTGCTTTTGACACCTTAATGTGAGATGTCTATTAGACATTCAAGCTATTATTAATTTATGAGGCACTTGCTAATAATGCATTAAATTTTGACTCTTCCAAGAAGTTTGACAATTTTCACAGACTCTTAAAAAAGATGCAAAAGTGCAAAATGTATAACCACACTACTATAGTTGGAACTTATGATATCATATCTTCTGTGGGGCTTTCTCTGGCACTTACAAATTACACTATGTATTTGAGAACCCAGTTTGACTTTACATAGCTTGGACTTAACAGGCATTCTTTTCTGAGCACACAGATATGTGCAGGGAAGGAAGAAGAAGGGAATACTCATGATATACCTTTCAATGGAATGCCAATTTCCCTATGACTTTGTCCTAATTTCCTTCTCCAGCCTCATTATTCATTGCCCTGGAGCACTTTTATCCAATATTTAAGTTATTTCTGCTTGCTAAAGTCTTTTTTCCTGCTTCATATATTTGCCCATCCTTATCTTTCAGTCTAAGGAGATCTGCTTTCCCATTTTCCAGTTCTTAAAATAATTCACCTGAAAAAATTAAAACAATTACTCTCTCCTCCTGGATATTTTCCTAATGTCGGAATAAACTATTTTTCTCTTATGCTTCCATCACAAAATTTTGGAAATCAGTACGTATTTTTAAATTCTGCTATTTATAGCTTGCTATTACCTGCCTGCTTTTTCCCTTATAAGACACAGTGTTACTATGAACGTATGAACAATGTTACTATAAGTGGTATTTTTTATCCTCAACAACTTGCACATGATAAGTGCTTAACATCCAATGATTGTTTCATTCGACTGAACAAATAGAGTATTCGAGTGGCAGCAAATGAAGCAATGAACAATGCAGATTAAAAAAATTATTCTATTATTTTAGATAAAATTTTTAAAATATAAATTTATTTATTTTAATTGGAGGTTAAATACTTTACAATATTGTATTGGTTTTGCCATACATCAACATGAATCCACCACAGGTATACATGTGTTCCCCATCCTGAACCCCCCTCCCTCCTCCCTCCCCGTACCATCCCTCTGGCATACACACCAAGGAAACCAGAATTGAAATAGATAAAATGTTAATTATACTTTAAAAATCACCCTCACTTGTCCCCAGTCAGTTCTTGGTACCATGTAAAAAACTGTGAAATCCATATCGGCAATCATCATTATGCTCATATTCAGCATCATTCATTTATTTTCATCTCTTGCTTTCAGAGATTGACACATTATGATTATATAGTAAGAAGAAAAAAAAAAAAAACGCAGATGTAATACCAGCCAAACATTTCAGGTTTCCCTTGTGGCTCAGCTAGTAAAGAATACACCTGCAATGTAGGTGACCTGGGTTTAATCCTTCTGTTGGGAAGAACCCCTGAAGAAGGGAACGGCTACCCACTACAGTATTCTGGCCTGGAGAATTCCATGTTCTATATAGTCCATGGGCTCGCAAAGAGTTGGACGTGAATGAGCGACTTTCCCTTTCACTTCACTTTCAAAACATTTCAGGAGTGCAGTAATTAAATCATGCATTTATTGGTGTGTATAAACATTATTTATAGCTGATAAATAAGTTTCTATTATGAAAGAGGAGCAATTCATATAATTAGGCTGTAATGGGACAGGGAATTGGTTTTTAATAATTTCTGATTTGCTCCATCTTTCCTATGTAAATCACCATGTTTTGAATTGCTTATGGCTTCTACAAAATTATTGTCTGACCAATGCAGAGAATGATTAAATGGTTACTTAATTCTTTCCAATGCCATTGTTACTATTTGTACAACTATAGAAAGTCATCATTAAGGACTAAGTAAATTGTTCAAAGAACCATTATAACTGTGCGTAAAAACAAGAAAAAATGTAATAGTTTAATAATTTTCAAAATGTTGAAATAGCATCACTTTAATGATTTCTTAGAGATAATAAAGAAAACATAGTGTTACATCACATCACCAAGATCATTATATTTTTACAACCTAAACTGTGCAATCTTCAGTGAAGTAAAAGAACAGTGAAAAAAAGTAAGTCTAATCAGCCAGGAGTAATGTCATAAAGTTCATTGTAGTAAAGCTGATACACATTAAGCACATTCATTTTCCAACTTCTTAGATCCCAGATGGAACCAACCTACTGTTATTTAACTGTTTCTTTGATATAGTTAAATTAATTCAAGATTCACTTAGAACTAGAAGTTGAAAATGGAGAGAGGTTATGAAAGTCAGATAAACATAGAAAGAAATTCAGAACTATAACAGAACACAAAGCCTTCTAAGAAACTCTCAATATCTTTTCTATAAAAATAGATTCTAAGATGTGAATCTTAATTGACATGTATGTATTGTACCCATTTTATATTGACAGGAATTACATTATGAGTGAGAAAACTGAGGTTTACAAAGGTTAACATAATAGTTTGCATTGGTATGGATTATTTACTGTGTGATCAAGCTGGACTCAGGATATTGTTTGAAAAACACAAATGTTTTCACCTTGAAAACTTTCCCAGAATCCATTTGAGATGCAAGAATTTTGGCATGGATTCCCATTGACTTTGACCTGATCAACCATATTTCTGGATAAAGAGGAGACTCTGAAACAAGCTTTCTAAATTCTTTATGAAAAAAAGATAACAACACCTAGTTTGTTGTAATCCAGATTGTCAGTGCTATAAGCAAGCACTGTGTTTATGAAGGAAAAAGGTATTGGCTTTCCAGTGAATAAGCTGGGAAGGTAGGAATGTGTTCTTCCACAAGTATATACATTATTCATTGAAATGGAACAACATAGATTACAAATTGAATCTTTAAGTAAAAGTGACCCAAAGAGTTTCTGCTGATACTAATGTTTGTTTTTGAAGAAACTACAACTTCTGAAAAGGAAGACATTGCAAAACATGAAAGAATAGCTACAATTTTAAACGTATCTCAAAGCGAGGTAAAAAGTGCCATAGTGTTATACCATTTAATATTATTTGTTAAAAACTTTCCAGAAAGAAATTATAACAAACACAAATGTCATGAAATGAATGATATTTATCATTTATAAATCAACATAACACTTATAGTCACCAAACCTGCATCAAAGCTAACACAATCTTCCTTGAAACTTGTATTCATAATTGCTAACTATCACCCAAGATAGATTTGGGTTTGCTTGCTTCTCTCTCTCTTTGTTGTCTCTCCCTGCTCTCTAATCTATCCATTGTTCATCCATTCATCCATCTGAGTCTTTGGTATAATATTTAATTGTTGTCTTCATGAGTCCTGACAACCAGTCCCCCTAACACTTACCATGCTTTTCCAGCATTTGTTTGCTCAGGAATCCCTGAATCAACACTTGCTTTTTTCTTTCCTGTGTGTTATGGAGTATCTGGTGTTGTATTTCCCAAGGATTTTAGTCAGTTGACTTCCAGCTAAGTATGAACCTTCGAAGGTATTTTTGGGAGACTTTTAGTCAGGGGTAGGGAAGGAATAAATGGACTCTATCCTTCTCCCTCTCTGACTTGGATTACATGGGAGTGGTTCTGTTCCCTCTTTGGATGCACCTCTTCCCAGAGAAACCCACTGTGCATTCTTCCTCCTCTCATCTATCCTGTGTCTAGATCCCACTTCCTTCTCCCTATGAAAATATTTTCCCTTTATGTCTCCAGCCTGTAGGTTATAGTAACTACACAATATCGCTGATCTCTGGGCTGTTCCTATCTCCTAATTTTGGATTCTTATCTTTTCTGTCATTTGAATAACCCATTCTCTACATTACTATATTCATATATTCTGATGATTTCTATTAAATGTTTAGACCCTGATTAACACAGCAATCTAAACATTTACCTCTTCACTATAAAATGCTTTCTTTATGCAGTGCGAATAAAGTAAGCAATGTTTGAGTTTATTTCTGTTTTTTTTTTCTTTTTTCTTTTTGTATGGAATAAAGGGGCTTCTCACTCAGCCAATTGGATTTCCACCACTCCACTGCCCTCTAGCTTCCCTTGTGGCTCAGCTGGTAAAGAATCTGCCTGCAGTGAGGGAGATCTTGGTTTGACCCCTGGGTTGGGAAGATCCCCTGGAGAAGAGAAAGGTTTCCCACTCTAGTGTTCTGGCCTGGAGAATTCCATGGACTGCCTAGTCCATGGGGTCCCAAAGAGTTGGACACGACTGAGCAACTTTCAGTTTCATTTACCTGCCTTCTATGGGATTTGTTTATTACCAGATAATTTCCCATCATGATAAAAATAGGACTAGAACTATTAAGTTGTGTGACTAAGGATGTTCTGAGATCATTTTTGAAGAAAGAAGTGTGTGTGTAGCTGATGAATGTATGGAAACTGATGACAAAGGGAAGAAACAAGATGAGTTTTAAGAAATCTTACTCTGTGCTACATTTATGGGGTAAAATAAGCAGAAATAGTTATTTTAAAAGTATTGTTTATGGCACTGTGTCTATCGGGATATATATATCATAAGGGGGTTTCTAGAGGAAACCAGAGCTGTTGCTCAAAATGGAAATAATGATGGTTCATTGTAAAAACCTTTCTTGTTATCTTCCATCTATTTTGCCTTCCTTCTATTGGTTTCATTTATTTTTCTCTTTCTTCATTTTGTTTTTCCCAGGCAGAAATTCTAAAACTGAAATCGTCATTGGTTCTGAAAATATATTTAACAATAACATTAATATGTGATATGTATTTTCTGCTGATTATATGATAAGCACAGTACACATGCCTCATCTGTATTACCTTATTGAAACCTGACCAGGCTTCTGTGAGTTCAGCATCAGTATTATCTGAATTTCATAGCAGAAAATACCGTGTTTTGAAGTCAAATTGAAACTGTGCATTCTCATTTTGGACATTAAGCTTTGAACTAATNCATCTGTATTACCTTATTGAAACCTGACCAGGCTTCTGTGAGTTCAGCATCAGTATTATCTGAATTTCATAGCAGAAAATACCGTGTTTTGAAGTCAAATTGAAACTGTGCATTCTCATTTTGGACATTAAGCTTTGAACTAATGCTAAACAGAAAATACAGGCATAATTGAATGTTATGAAAATATAGTGCAATTTGGGAATGATAAATTTGCAAATGCCTGGTTAATAGCAAATAGAAGTAAGTAAATCCTTAACTCCCATGTTTAATTGTAGGTGCAAATTTCATTGGTAAAAAATATTTAGAGTTTTCCAGAGATAGACATTTAAAGAAAAAAAAATGAGGGATGTATAGAATTCACAGAATTAAAATCATTTCAACAATTATAGTTGATTGTTTTCTGAGAGGTGTCTTTTCAGAAACAAAAGGTATATACTTAATTGATTTTTTAAGGAGTATAAATAAAATCACAAAAATAATCTTATTGTATATTGCTTCCTTTGTATTCTAAACATTGATAAAGGTTTACACATACAATCTTAAACAATTAGTTGTTTCTTTTATTCTGAATTTGTTTGCTCCTATGATTTTTTAAATATATCTTCTATTGATGAAAATAAAACTCATTAGAAAATCATTTATTGACTTGAAGAAGACAGCAAATTTACCTAAATTCTTGATATCCTTTGGGGATTATATTTCATGCTGAGCTATTGGCCTAAGAATTCAAAGTGATATTTTCATAATTGGGCAATTAAATACCTGATTATCTGAGATACAATTTGTGCTCTGTGAAAAAATCTATGAACTCATTGTTGCAGTTAAAAATTAGAATCATATTTAGTTTTTATCTAAATGTCCACTTTCATGTCTGCCTCTGATCCTTTTATTCTGCTTAGAGTTCTTTTTTTTTTTTTTTTGGTTAAGGTAATACTCCTTTCCTGTTTTCACCTGTGTCCATCCCTCCTTTTCTGCCTAATTACAACCTTAGCCTTTATGAATAATCTGAAGCTCTTTTTTCACACTTAATCAAATGTGTACTCATCCTTCACTCTTATGTCATAGTCAAATAGGTGTCATTCCCACTTAACTCTTACGCTAAACAGAAAATACAGGCTTCATTGAATGTTAATTGAATAATTAAACCAATAATAAAAAACTAGGACAGCATCGAAATGCAAAATAAAAATGAGCTGCTAAAGTTTTCATTCAGATATCTATCATATCAGGAATCTAGGCGTCATGAGTACCATAGTATCCAAACACATTTCAAACAGTTTATGTTGTAATTCCTCTTCCAAAACCCTTGCTCAAGAATCACTCATTTGGAATCCAGTCCACCTTAAGAATATTTCTTCTCAGTTTTCCTTGGGACTTGTCTATCTCTCCTTTCATATGTTGAATCGTGTTCTCCAATAAGATCCACTGAAGTCCTAATGTCCATATTTGTGCATATGACCTTATTTGAAGCTAATCTGTTTGCAGATGTAATCAAGTTAAGGTGTGGCCATCAGAGAGGGTCCTAATCCAGTATGGCAAGTGTCCTTATTAGAACAGCCATATTTGGGCACAGATATATACACAGAGAAGAATGTCATGTGAAAACACGCACAAAGGGAAGACAGGTTATATACTGTCACAAGATATGGAACAACTGGGGCTAGCAGAAGTTGGAAGAGACAAGGTAGAGGTAACTTTACAGGTTTCAGAGGAACCATAGCTAGCTGACACCTGATACTGGACTTCTTGCCTGCAGAACTGTGATACAATATGTTTCTATTGTTTTAAATCATCCAGTTTTTGGTACTTTGTTATGGCAGCCTTAAGAAACTAAACAATCTTTGACTTCAATCATGCAGTGTGCACAGTTTTTATTAATATACCCTCTATCTTGCGCTTGACAATTATTTCAGTCAGTTTGAACTGCTATTTTAAAAAAAATTGCCAGAGACTAGGTGACTTAAACAACAAACATCGATTTCTCTTAGATCTCCTGCCTGGGAAGTTCCAGATAAAGGAGCTGGCTATCTTTTGTCTCCTGAAGGCAGTCTTCCTGATTTTCAGATGATTATCTTGTATCTTCACATGGCAGAGAACAGAGAGAAAGAAGGCAAGCTCTTACAAATGAAGTTGCTCAGTTGTGTCCGACTCTTTGCGACCCTGGGGACATTAGCCTACCAGGGTTATCTGTCCATGGGATTATCCAGGCAAGAACATTGGAGTGGGTTATGATTTCCTTCTCCAAGGATCTTCCTGACCCAGGGATCGAACCCAGGTCTCCTTCATTGGAGGCAGATGCTTTAACCTGCCAGGGAAGCCCTTCTTATGAGAGCACTAATTCCATTCATGGAGGCTTTGATTCTCATGATCTAAATATATTCCAAATGCTCCACATCCTAATGTCATCACATTGAAAGTTAGGATTTCAATATATGAATTTCATGGGGATATAAAACAAAGTCAATAACACTACATATTTAGCTTATTCAATAGGTTTGTCTCTGCCAGTACAGGCACACTACTAATAGATCAGTAGTGTGTCTAAGTCTAAAAACTGGCATAGTCCTTACATCATGAATATGGATATAAAAAGTTCATCCACTGAAGCTCATGAATTTCATTCTTAGATTGACCTTCATGTCCTCATTATCACTCTACTCTATTTTCATATCCAACTCTAAGAAAATTAGTTCTTTTGATTCCCCTGTTCCATAGATGATTAGAAGCAGTAAATTGAGTAGGAAGGAAGGGATTCAAGAAATACTGTCAGAGTGGGAATTATTACAGAGTCATGAAGTGGTAAGTTTAAAACCCGCCTTAGAATGCAAACTCTAACCACTAATAACCTTCTAGAGATTGGGAATTTGCCTTAATGTTTCAAGACTTACTTTCCACATTTGTTTAATGGAAAATCATAACATCCATTATTACTACTAATGATGTAGCCTTTAGCAAGTACCCAGTCCAGATGTAGAGTAGGAACTACTGTCAACGTTTTCCTTTTTTTTTTTTTTTAATTTCATAGATATCTAGCATCACCAATTGTAAGGGAAAAAAACAGTTCTTAAATTTTTGCTTAGTGTTGTCATTACTAAGCATGGGGATGACTTTGATCTTTGATAAAATGATTAAATGATGATCAATAATTAGCAAGAATTTATGCAATCCATGTTGGAATTTATATTAGATTTCTATTGTAGCTGTAACAAATTATGGCAAACTAAGTAGCTCAGAAGAACGTACATTTATTACTTGACTATTTGGTTAATCAGAAGTCTGACACAGATATTTCCAGACCAAGATCAAAATGTCAGCAGTTTTGTGTTCCTTTCTGGAGAGTCTAGGGTACAATTTGTTTCCTTGTCTTTTCCAGTTTCTACTGGCAGCCTGCATTCCTTGGCTTGTGGTGTCCATCTTACATCTTCAATACCTGCAACACTGTAACCCTTGACCTTTCTTGTATAGTCACATGTTTTTCTTTGACTATATCAAAAAATTAGTTCTCTCTTAAGAACCCATTTGATTACATTAGTTCCTCCTGGATAATACAGGATAATCTCCTTGTTTCAATGTCCTTAAGTTTAATTAGATCCTGAAAGTCCCTTCTGCCTTATGGAAGGGGACAAATTCACAGAATCATGAATTAGGATGCTGACTTTGGAGCTGCTGGGGCAGGGTGGGAGTATTATTCTGCCTACAACAGAACTGGGCTTTTCTGGTGCCTCAGTCAGTATAAAATCTACCTGCAATGCAGGAGACCTGGGTTTGATCCCTGGCTCAAGAAGATCCTCTGGAGAAGGAGAAGGAGACCTAGTCCAGTATGTGTGCCTAGAGAATTCCATGGACAGAGAAGTCTGGTGGGCTACAGTCTGTGGAGTCTCAAAGAGTTGGACATGACTGAGTGAGTAACACACACCACAGAACTATTTTCTTTTTACCTTACATGAGTTTCTTCATTTATCTTGAATATTAATTATATGGAATAATTAATTTTCAGAAATTCTTAATAAGATTGAATACTTTTTTGGCATTTAATCTACTCATAACAATTAGCAGAATCTCTGATACTCATTTGTATTAATGAGAGTACACTGGACCCATCACATACCTAATTATTCATGTTAGTGAAGCCTTCTTAAATACTATACTCATGAAATAAATGTTAATTGCCTCTATTATTTGAACTATTTTCTGTTTGGGGTATCTATTCCCTATGATGTTTTCCAGAGTTGGTAAGTTTATTTGATCCTTGCACCAATTCTAAATCCTTGTTCATTAAATGGCTTCCCAGGTGGTGTAGTGGTAACGGATCTCCCCAACAGTGCAAGAGACTCAAGAGATTCGGGTTTAGTTCCTAGGTCAGGAAAATCCCCTGAAGTAGGAAATGGCAACCTACACCAGTATTCTTGTCTGAGTATTCCTATGGACCAAGGAACCTTGTGGGCTACAGTCCATTGGGTCACAAAGAGTAGGACAAGACTGAGCATGCATACACTGCATGCTCATTAAAAGTAAATTTATGAAATGTATTACTATAAATATCATAGCCTTAAAAAGGAGAGAAAAATAAGAAAAAGCTTTCTGAATCAATATATTTTTAGAACATTATTGTTACTGATTTAAAAAAATGGGAATAGCATTGTCTAATCCTAAACTTCTAAATAGATTAAACAAAAAGTAAATCCACTATGAATTTTCTACAGTGCCTATAAATGTCATGTATTTGAACTGTAAGTGAGTTACAAATATAAACAGAAGCACTAGTATCTAGATGTAGCTATGCAGTTTTTGTGACTCAAAGATCATGACTCTTAAGAGTTAGACATAAAGAAACTGAGTTCTAGAATTATTCATTTACTTCAAGGTAGTCATAATGCTAGATGATAAACTAAATTTAATTCCACTTTAAACTCACTAAAAAACTTAGGAGAAGAAATATACTGAGACTGTTCTGATTACAATGTATATGTATGAATTCACTTATAATTTATACAACAAATATTTATTTGATGGCAGACATTGTTACTACAAATAGAGAATAAGCAAGATCATCTAATGTCCTTTAGAGTCTGTAACTGAACTAATGCAAATTCATCATAGAAATGTATTTTCTTCCCTTTTTCAAACCTTTCTACTATTTTGAGTTTCACTGATAAACCCTTTTCCCTGATGAATTTTGCTTTCCTTAAATGAAAATAATTCACCTAATTTAAAGGTTAACTTTAGCAATTATTATCACAAATATAATTGGTATAATGTTACTAAAATAGAAAAATCTAGAAAATTAAATAAGCTTAAAAAGTTTAATGAAACATTCAGAAATGTATGATTTCCAGTAAGATGGGAGATAGGATAAAGTGGCCTATAAGTATGTTCAAAAAAACCCTCTCTAATTAGAGTTAATACTAATTAAATTTAGAACTTAGAAATGTGTTTATTAAAATATGCAATAAATTTACTGTTATGAAATGAGAATTATGAGTAAAGAAAATAAATCTTCAAGATTTAACTTGTTTTCAAATCTTTTAGATTTCTTTGAAAATCAGTGTCTCACTAAAATGAAAGACAAGAAAGTCATATGTTCTTTTATGAGTCTTTATTTTGCCAAACTGGGGCAACCCTTTCGCTGTCACCACCACTGCCATCAAAGAAATAATTGTGAACAACTCACTTTGTAAAAGTAGAGAGAGTTGAGAGCCAAATATTTTATTTCTAAATAAAATCAGCTATTCCTTGCTGACATATTTTGTGAATTAAAAACAAATCACTCACTGATAACTTGTATTTATATGCCATTTTTCTTCTGTGATGCTAAAAAAATTTAATTTCTTTCTACTTCAATTTTAATGCCAACTGTTTCCCCACAGCGTTATTAATAATAGCCTTTAAACCACCTAGATTATTTATGATAAGTATGCCAAGTATGAAATGTTATTATTAACTATACATTGATTACTAGATGCCCATCATTAAAGAATAACTTTAAAACTTTGAAATTGTCATTGCTGTTTTGAAAAGAAATAGCATTTGGTTAGAAAGAAGGCATGCATTTTGAAACTTCAAAACTGAAATGTTGGAGAGTCACTGCATTTAGGTGGTACATAAATGCAAGAAGAGAAAATGTGCATTCCACTTACCACTACTCAATACTTCCTCCTCACTGCCTATTGTAATTTTTAATGCATTAAAATTACTCTCTGGGTAAAGTGTCCATTTAAATGATTGCTATGATTTAAACAATTTTTAAAATGTGATGGGACGGCCATTCCTCATACTACCCTGGTGTTCTGGGGTAATTGGCTTAAGTGCCCTCAGTGACAGGTAAAGAGACCACTGCTAGTCATAGGAGACCACAAAGCCTAAATTAAATGCTTTTTTGTTGTTTTTCCTTTTCTTCAATTACAATGTTTTTTTTTTCTATAACCAGATGTAAAGATATGAAGAATTTTCATTCAAGAAAGGTAAACAGAGATACCCATGAAGTTGTCTTTTTACGTCTACATGTGAGTGGATGATAGTCACTCAGTTGTGTCTAACTCTTTGCAACTCCTTAGANAATGTTTTTTTTTTTTCTATAACCAGATGTAAAGATATGAAGAATTTTCATTCAAGAAAGGTAAACAGAGATACCCATGAAGTTGTCTTTTTACGTCTACATGTGAGTGGATGATAGTCACTCAGTTGTGTCTAACTCTTTGCAACTCCTTAGACTATACATAGCCTGACAGGCTCTTCTGTCCATGGAATTCTCCAGGCAAGAATACTGGAGTGGATTGCCATTATGTCTACAAATAAATCATAAGTTGGTTATGCTGCTGCTGCTAAGTTGCATCAGTTGTGTCGGACTCTGTATGACCCCATAGACGGCAGCCCACCAGGCTCCCCTGTCCCTGGGATTCTGCAGGCAAGAACACTGAAGTGGGTTGCCATTTCCTTCTCTAAGGCATGAAAGTGAAAAGTGAAAGTGAAGTCGCTCAGTCGTGTCCCACTCTTAGCGACCCCATGGACTGCAGCCTGCCAGGCTCCTCCATCCATGGGATTTTTCAGGCAAGAGTACCAGAGTGGGGTGCCATTGCCCTCAACCAATGTTTCAGACTATGATTTTAGATCTAATTTTTAAAGAAAAAGAAAAGAAAAAAAATGCAAGTAGCTATTATATTACTGAGGGAGATAGTATCTAAACAATATGTTGATCTCATAACTATAGTATTGAGCTCATTAACTTGTAAATATTGAGGGTCTATTTCTTCTAATAGCCATCATTATTAGAAGGATACTTGATAAAACAACACACAGTGGCTTGATAGTGACATGTGAATGGTTTTCATGTTTTTGAGCCACACAGATCTTATGATAATTAAGACCCACTCCACTTCTTTCAGTTAGTGTTGTTTTTTAAATTCAATCTCAGTCTCTAAACTTTATTTCCTTCTCTCCCCTAACTAAATATTAAAGTGGAGGTCCTGGCTGTTTGGAATGGAGGAAAGACAGGATATTTGGGCTATAAAACAATCTTTACTCCCTCTTCTGATAACTAGCTCTTCCATTTGTTGTGATAATGAGAAGGAAGGGTAGAAAAGACAAACATTTCTTTACTAAATAAGTTCATGGGACAGACCTCTCTCCTTGTTAATAATCCTATTTCTCTTGCTAACAATCTCTGGTACTCGGTGTCTTTTCTGGCAGAAGTATCCAAATAGTACTCTTTGATGGCACTTGCAAGAGCTGTTCAGAGAGATTTTGTTTTCCTAATTTTTTAAACTTAGTACTACAAAGCTAAATTCCCACCTTCCCCATAATTTCCCAGGCAGTGTTCACAGCCAGTCATCTTCCCCGTGGTCTTTTACTTCTGAGTTTCCTACCTGAAGAGGGACATTCTGTTAGGTGAGATACAGGCCAAATGGCTCCAGTCCAAAGAAGCACTTCAGCGTGCACTCATTCAACCTATGCAGATCAATAACAGGATCACAGGCAGGTCCACTCTACCACCCTGTCAGCTACAGGTTGTGTCCCCACTTACCTCAGATTCTGCAGATTGTACAGAGAGGTAGCAGTAGGATAGATGAGTAAACAAACAACTTAGAAGCCAAGTATCAGTCTTTAAATTCTTAGAGGTACAACTAATCTTTACAGGTGATTTCCTGAAAGATTCTCCTCTGTTGCCTTTGAGAGATCAAAGGAACCACAGATTCCCTCCTCTTTCGAGGGATACTATACCCTCTAAGCAACTTTCCCATGATTCTCTTCACTTCCTTTTTGAATAAAAGGAAGCCATTGTAATTAGCAGTGTTGATTCTATTGAATGGTTAATATGAGCATGATCTTCTCATAGCAAGCCTTCAGTCAGTCAGTCAGTCAGTTCAGTCACTCAGCTGTGTCTGACTCTTTGCGACCCCATTAATTGCAGCATGCCAGGCTTCCCTGTCCATCACTATCTCCCGGAGTTGACTCAGACTCACGTCCATCGAGTCAGTGATGCCATCCAGCCATCTCATCCTCTGTCTTCCCCTTATCCTCCTGCCCCCAATCCCTCCCAGCATCAAGGTCTTTTCCAACGAGTCAACTCTTCGCATGAGGTGGCCAAAGTACTGGAGTTTCAGCTTTAGCATCATTCCCTCCAAAGAAATCCCAGGGTTGATCTTCAGAATGGACTGGTTGGATCTCCTTGCAGTCCAAGGGACTCTCAAGAGTCTTCTCCAACGCCACAGTTCAAAAGCATCAATTCTTCAGCACTCAGCTTTCTTCACAGTCCAACTCTCACATCCATACATGACCACAGGAAAAACCACAGCCTTGAATAGACGGACCTTAGTCGGCAAAGTAAGGTCTCTGCTTTTGAATATACTATCTAGGTTGGTCATAACTTTTCTTCCAAGGAGTAAAGCCTCTTTTAATTTCATGGCTACACTCACCATCTGCAGTGATTTTGGAATCCAAAAAAATAAAGTCTGCCACTGTTTCCA
>SJYV01047757.1:1465367-1504137 GCA_006410875.1 Neotragus pygmaeus | reverse complement strand
GAGTATTACTCAGCCATTAAAAAGAATACATTTGAATCAGTTCTAATGAGATGGATGAAACTGGAGCCTATTATACAGAGTGAAGTAAGCCAGAAAGAAAAACACCAATATAGTATACTGACACATATATATGGAATTTAGAAAGATAGTAATGATGACCCTGTATGTGAGACAACAAAAGAGACACAAGCATATAGAACGGACTTTTGGCCTCTGAGGGAAAGGGAGAGGGAGAGGGTGGGATGATTTGAGAGAATGGCATTGAAACATGTATACTATCATGTAAGAAACGAGGCGCTGGTCTATGTTCGATGCAGGATGCTTAGGGCTGGTGCACGGGGATGATCCAGAGAGACGATGTGGGGTGGGAGGTGGGAGGGGGATTCAGGATTGGGAGCTCGAATACACCTGTGTGGAATTCATGTCGATATATGGCAAAACCAATGCAGTATTGTAAAGTAGAATAAAGTAAAAATAATAATAAAAAAAATCATGTGCTTAAGTTCAGAAAGAGAGTAAGGGAAAATAATTTGATGTTCCAAAAAAGTGGGACCTTGCACCATAATATTTTTGTGTGCTTTGTTGTTCTAATTTTTTTGATCTGTCCTTGGTTAAGTCTTAGGATGTGTACATGTGTGAGTGCTCAGTTATGTCTGATTTTTTGTGAATCCATGGACTGTAGCCTGCCAGACTCCTCTGTATATGAAAATTTCCAGACAAGAGTATTGGAATGGGTTGCCTTTTCCTGTTCCAGGGGTTCTTCCCAACTCAGAGATCAAACCCTTGTCTCTTGCATCGCCTGCATTGGCATTTGAAATTTTTACCACCCTGCTACCTGGGAAGCTCTAAGTTTTGGGAAGGGGAAGGTAACAGAATTTGTCTTTAACCTGGACTTTCCACTAACTAGTTCTGTGACATTAAGCAACCTCTCTGAGGCTCGTTCAGATTTGTCATCTGTAAAACAGCAGTAAAAATACCAATAGTATAAGTGAGTGTGTGGATAAAGGAGAAAATGCAAAGACTTTAGCAAGAACACATTAAAAACTGCATCAAAAAAGCAGATAACACTATTCTTGATTAGCAAAAACAAATCGAGAATTCAAAATTGAACATGTCTAATTCTAAAGCCTAGACATTAAACCACAGCATACAATGCCACCTACGTTATTTTCCAGGAAGTTCACAGTGATTTCCTGCTGTCATACCCGTATGTCTATTTTTGCACTGCTCCTACTCTTTATTTTCCTGTGTCTTTTATAGAAAAGCAAGGGATAACAACTGCAAATAGGTGTTCCATTAAGAGACCAAGACTGTTTACCACTGGGTCATGAAAGCACTCCCTCTTTTTGTTTTTAATATCTTGTGAAGAAAACATTCAATAATCCATCCCCTTGGGCAGTTTCAATTTATTCAATTCTTAAGGGACATTTTAAGCTGAAAACTTCACTAGGGTGTATTTCCCCTGAAAGAAAGTAGTAAAGAGCAAGGTGTAGATTTCACCACCCGTACTTGCTAAGACACCTGCAGAAAAATAATTCTCACCATCCTTGGCTAAAGGATATAGTTTCTATGAATATAACATCTGAAAATGGTTTATGCTGGCATCTATTTACAATGGAGAGTTAAATTCTGGAGACACAATCAGTATTTACAGGTTTTGGCAAAGAGCATTGAAATAGTGCAAATGACAACCTAAGTTACTTACCCATCTTATAGAGGACTAGTCATACTCCAAAATTCACAACTATGGATTGGAAAAAAATGAGATATCTGAATTTCTTAACATGTTTTTTTAACACCAATGTAAAATTTCATAAAAATGGCTTGATAATTATTTTAACAATATAGGTACAAAATCTTAGGAAAAAATTTATTTCACTTCAAATATCTTTCAGAATTTATAAACTGGCACAGATTAATAGAAATTTAGAACTGTTGTAGCTTAAAGGTGTGAATTTCAAATAGTTTTAAAAGTAAAAACTTTTCTTTTTTCATATTGAACTTAACTGTGCTGTGTGTGCTCATTCAGTCATGTCTGACTCTGTGTGATCCTGTGGACTGTAGCTTGCCAGACTCCTCTATCCATGGATTTTTCCAGGCTTCCAGGCAAGAATACTGGAGTGAGTTGCCATTTCATACTCCAGGGGATCTTTCTGACCCAGGGATCAAACCTGCATCTCTTGTCTCCAGACTCTTTACCACTGTGCCACCTAGGAAGTACTAAAACTTAACTAGCCCTTTCATATTAAAAATGAGAGACAGCAAAAGAAACACATATGTATAGAACAGTCTTTTGGACCCTGCAGGAGAGGGAAAGGTTGGGATGATTTGGGAGAATGGCATTGAAACATGTACAATATCATATAAGAAATGAATCGCCAGTCTAGGTTCGATGCAGGATACAGGATGCTTGGGGCTGGTGCACTGGGATGACGCAGAGGGATGGTATGGGGAGGGAGGTGGGAGGGGGGTTCAGGATGGGGAACACATGTACACCCATGGCAGATTCATGTTGATGTATGGCAAGACCAATACAATATTGTAAATTAATTAGCCTCCAATTAAAAAAATAGATTAAATGCATGCTTTATCAGCATGAGTTTATTGTATAAGCTAAGGTTAAATTATGTACATATGAAAAGTCAATCCATTTTGATAAATATATGTTAACATTGGCTATTATAGGAGAAAATTGTAGTTTTATATCAATTTCACTATCCAATTGATTTCTTCTTTTTCTTTTTTCTTCTGATTATATACTAGTGAAAAATAGGAATTCAGACAGACAAATCAAAGTATGTGCAAATAATTATCATAGGACTTTTGGCACTCTCAAAGGACCATAGATTTAAAAAATGGAGATATTTGGAATAGAAGTTGGAGATTCTTGTATTCAATGTTCAGTAACTTTTCTCACTCCTGGTCAATAAAAGCAAAGAATACTGAAAGATGCCAAATTAGCACAAAAATTATATTTTGCTGCTATCAATTGAAAAAGATGAAGAAAAATTTTTGTTAATTTCAACTAAGAATTATGTGGTAGAGAACACAGATTCCTGAGAATTGATTGCAGTCAATTTAGCAGGCTCTGCAGATTAGCAAGCTTTCCTGTGCTTCACATGGAGCTTATCAGTGTAAGTTTAGAAGACTGGGCTTGCACACACCTAATTTCATAAAGAAAGTCAAATAAAGAATGTTGCTCTTTATTCTCCATTATAAATATTTGTAGTTGTGTCATATGAACAGAGATATCAGGAGAAGAAGCCTAATTTCTTTTTCTTTTTTCCATTTATTTATTTATTTATACTTTATTTTACTTTAAAACACTCTATTGGCTTTGCCATACATCGACATGAATCCACCACAGGTGTACAGGAGCTCCCAATTCTGAATCTCCCTCCCACCTCCCACCCCACAACGTCTCTCTGGATCATCCCCGAAGTCAGCACAAAAATAGTTACATAAGTGTTTATTAAACTTTTATATTTGGTACATATCAGAGTTGACTAGAGGCTTTTCTGAACTTTTCACTTTTACACTTTTAATGTTACTAAAGTAATATTAATTTTAAAAGTGTATGATTTATTTAATACAGTGTTTAAAGTTACTGGGCCTTCCTTGTGACTAGGTGACAAAGAATCCATCTGCAATGTAGGAGCCCTGGGTTTGATTCCTGGATTGGGAAGATCCCCTGGAGAAGGGAAAACTCCATTTATTACTAAATATTGGCTATTTATTTGTGTTGTACAATACATTCTTGTAACCTATCTTAGGCCCAATACTTTGTACCTCACACTTTCTCCATCCTCTGTAATATACCTCACCTGAACTAGTAACCACAGTTTGTCCTCTATATCTTTGAGTCTGCTTCCTTTTTGTTATATTCACTAGTTTATGTATGTTTTAGATTTTACATATAAGTGATATCATACAGTATTTGTCTGACATATCACTTAGCATAATGCCCTCTACTTTCACCTATGAGGCTGAAAATGGCAGAATTTCATTCTTTTTGCACCTGAGTGGTATTCCATTGTATGTCTATGTGTATATGAGTGTGTGTGTACACATATCTCATATCTGATGAATACTTAGATTGCTTCCACATCTTGGCAATTGTAAATAATACTGCTATGAACATTGAGGTGTAGATATCTTTTTAAATTTATCTGTTTTTTTTTTTCTCTAGTCCATTGATATGATCTTCTAGGTGAAGCAACAAAAAGAGAGAGAAAAGAGCGATCATATTCAAAGATATTTTGACAAGAATTGATTCCCTTACATTTATTTCAGCTTAAAAAAGTTATCTCGTATTACTTTATTCCAGTGGTTCTCACCTAACATATTTTTTTGATCCTCAGTAGAACATTTGGCAATGTCTCGAGACAATTTTTGTTGTGTGGAAGGGAGCAGCACTACTGGTCTCAGTAAATAAATTCCTGGGGTACCACTAACTATTGCAAAGCACAGTACATGTTCCCCCAACAAGAAAGAATTATGCAGCACAAAATGTCCAAGAGTCCAAAGGTTAAGAAACACAGAATTAGGCCACTAATTTAAACTCTCATATATCACTATGGTTCGCTACTGAGAACTCTATGGAAAAAATCTTATTTCCCTTTATTCTCAGATTATGTAAATAGAAGTTCAGAAAAATCCTAAAAACTATATAATATCTGATACTTAAATATCTTAAAATGACAGAAATTACACATACCACAGATGTTTCAAAGTTTCTAGGAATGTTCAGAGTAATTTCCATGTAACCACAGAATCTAATGATAATGATGGTTTGACAGAACAATAACACATAATCATTGTCTTTACATAATATTTGCCATTTTGCATGACTACTGTCATACCGTTTCCAGCCATTCTACTCTGAAACAAGGTTTTGAACTTCCATACACTCTGATATCTTATTTACACAAAGATTTTGACATAAATGTATTGCATCAGTAACATAAATTTACTCTGATTGTTCCCAACTTCAAAAATTATCTAGAGCATTTGACAACATTCTTCTTTGACATGGGTTTTTAGTTCATTTCTTGCAAGATGTGTTTCTGCCCTGAATTATATGGCTAAAAATAATCTCCGTTTTATGGTTTACAGGTCCCTTGATTTTTTTTAAAGGAAAAAAGCCACCACAAACATCCCATAAGTGTAGTTTTTGTAGGATGAAGGTTTGTATCATGCATAATTATGAAGCTTCATAAATGCATATGCCATGTTTCTCTTAATAGTAATTCATACAAGAGGCTTTTTAGCCATCACTGAGGTATGGGATATGAGAAGTTGAAATGTGAAAGTTAATGGCTTGCCCTTTTCTGACAGCACACTACATTTTCACACTATAACTAACACTTTGCCCTATTTTCAACAACTAAACTGTTGACAAGGTCACTTGAGCTAGTCAGAACAGTAAAATATACCAGTGCATCAAAAGCAAGTGAATATGAAAGGAAAAGAATAAAATTAAAGAAAACAATGAGGAAAGAACTCTAGGGTTTCCAAAATGCTGTGTCAAACTCCCCACTGGAGTTTTCCTATATCCATTATATTATATACTAAATACTGTGTAAGTTTTCCTATCAAAGAGTATATTTTAAGGTAGTTAAGTAGAAAATTGATACTTAAGACCAAAATAATTTTAAAGGAAATTCTAAAGTTTGTGCTCATTATTTTAATATTGTATTTATTAATTTATGTCATTAAAATATTATCAATGAAGCTATTGATTTGTATGAAAACAATAAGGAATTATTTTTCATAAACTTTAAAGATACTTCTAGCAATTTTTCCAGATCTGATCTCAGAAATGAGGCAGTGTTCTAGGTAGATTAGTAAATGTACATTAGCTAATAACTTCTGTTTTAAAACCAAGCAGTCATTTCACTCACTTCAATGCAGATTCTGTGTTCCAAGCCAAGGCCCATTTGTAATCTAGAATCACTTGTTCACAACCTGTCTAGCACATTAAAAAATAAATCAAAAAATAAAAATAAATAAACACTGTCACAAAGGTATATGCTTTGATCTATGCATTTAGGTCTTCTGTCTTGGCTGTGTGGAGTCACCATACCAAAACCATCATTGTTAAGAATCTATATACGTGGACATTTAAAAATGTTTTAGTACAAATAGAATATTTTAATGTAGTATAATGAGTCAAGAAGAATAAGGGATCTTTGAAGTTAATGATATGAAGAAGGTAAGGAATATCCATATATGATCATAATTTATAAAGAACTTAATATATTTAGTTCTCTTTTTATAAATCATTCTATAAAATTACTTGGAAAATGTAAACTGAATATATGGCTTTGAGTTCTTCAAAGTCTTGTGAATTGTATTCTATTTTCAGTTATCGAATGTAGATTTAAAAGACACCACAAGATTGATAATATAAGGAACAAGGGAGACTTTATGAGAATTAATTCCTTTCAATGCATATTTAGAGCTTCTAATCATTAGGGGCCCTCTTATTCTTTCGGCATGACCCTAATTTTTCTTATCCAAAGCAAGGGTTCTGTATACATTAGAAATGACTGCATTTGTAAATGCATTTTATTTTGCACAATTAATATTTTTCATAAATTTTCCTTTAATTTTGCGATGACATAGTACAATGATTAAAATACTGAGCATATATAGATTTTATTTCCACTGTGTCACTTCACTGGGAGTTTCTTCATCAGTAGCAGTGCATTATTAATAGTATCTGACACATGATTTGTTGGCAAATAAGATATTGTTGAAAGCAGAACTTTGCTTCCACAGAAAAGGTTAAAAAAACAATAGCTATTACTGTGTTTATTTGAAATTGTCAGTAAAAATATAATTAGTGAATTAATGGTATCAAATAAGAGCTCACAAATTAAATACAACAAATTAAGTGAATAAATAGTACACTAATGATAATAAATAAGAATTATAATAAATCTGGCAAAATGGAAAATCCATTATTTTATGGGTCTTTCAATGTGAAGGAAAGAAAGGTCTGATAAATTATTAAAGAACATAAAAAGGAAAAATGGAATAAATCCCCTTAGGAGAATCATAAAACTAGAAATTCAGGGTGTTCATAAAGTTGAAATAGTTAAAACATAACAGTTCTTCTCTTTCTGGATTTGGTCTTAGTTTGTGTTTTCTCTTAAATTCTGAGTAATGGCATGAAGGCTTATATTTTAAAAAATACAGAATGGACTTGTCCCACTTTGTTACTACCTGGCAACTATAGCAAGCATCCTGTGAGGAAAAAAGGCTGCCTAAAGACTCAGATCAGTTAGGATCATTCTATTTAGATTTCTCTGCTCTCCCCCTTTTTTTTTTTAGTTATTTTATTTATTTTTTTATTTTTATGCATCCCTTCTAAACTTTATTTTTTTTATTTTTACTTTATTATGCCTTGTCTCCTCAACCCTTGAACAACTGGGGCCCTTTGCAGTCTAAGTCCCTTTGCTGGGCCTATTCCTGCCTCCTCCCACTGGGAGACCACTAAAATTTGAACATGATCACTGCAAGAAGGTTTGAGCTATGAAGATAAAGATCATTTTGGAAGAGCTAAGGAGGTAGATAATCCAGTTTACCTTTCTCTGTTCTATTAGAAAAAAGGTACCTTTCTTTACATCTGGAAAAGCCCTGAGATTCCCCCCACCCACTCAGTACCCCACTGTCTCTATTAGGCAACTCCCAGGGAAAGCCTTGGGAAATACCTCACTTACCTATCTTTGCCAGAGAGGCTAACATAATCCAGAGTGTGATCTCAAAAGGAGTCTGCACATGCTGGTAATCCAGGGAGAAGAAAATTGTGTGAGCAGATGCCACCGAGTCATTATCCTGAATTTTTTTGGATCCCCAGCTGTCATTTTCTGCCCTCAAGTTCCAGTAGTGCAGCATGCTATTCCCAGAGGTTCCCAGAAGCTGGGAGCAGAGCTGACAGCTCTGCCAGCTGTGCTTTCTTAAGTATTTAATCTCCTTTCCAGCTGCAGCTGCTTGCAAATGTGGTTTGGTGTCCTTTACCCTTAGTCTTTCTGGCTAGTATTTAATGATCAGTGAAAATTTCAGCAGCTCCCTGGAGTTCCAGAAGAGAAATGATGGACTGTGATTCCCTGGAATGAAATTAGAACCTGAGCGAGCAAAGGGAGTAAAATGGAACAAATTCATTGATTGACATAGAAAAGGATCTTACCCGCAGTCCTAACTTCCAGGGGAAGGAAACTACTGGCACTGAATTCTGGCCACCTAGGTATCTATTTTCTTACTATAAAATAAATCCAATTCATAAAGGATATGGAAAACTATTCAAGAAGAACTACCAAATCTGCAAAGATTATCAAGGACTGTGCATATGAGAATCCTAACTAGGATGCCAAATTCCAGCTGCATCTTGGGCAAAACTAAATATTAGAGCTCCTTGTTTCCACAGAGAGAGGTGAAGGGGTTGAAAAGAATTAAATCACCTAATTCTAAAAATTCCAGGAGAAAAAACTTTTTTTTAGTGTGAATAAGGGCCCTAGTATTTAAGAGCAGGATAGGTCAGTTCAGTTCAGTTCAGTCACTCAGTAGTGTCCAACTCTTTGCAACCCCATGAATTGCAGCATGCCAGGCCTCCCTGTCCATCACCAACTCCCGGAGTTCACTCAAATTCATGTGCATCGAGTCGGTGATGGCATGCAGCCACCTCATTCTCTGTCGTCCCCGTTTCCTCCTGTCCCCAATCCCTCCCACTATCACAGTCTTTTCCAATGAGTCAACTCTTCGCATGATGTGGCCAAAGTACTGGAGTTTCAGCTTTAGCATCATTCCTTCCAAAGAACACCAAGGACTGATTTTTGGATGGAATGAATGGATTTCCTTGCAGTCCAAGGGACTCTCAAGAGTCTTCTCCAAAACCACAGTTCAAAAGCATCAATTATTCGATGCTCAGTTTTCTTCACAGTCCAAATCTCACATCCATACATGACCACGGGTAAAATCATAGCCTTGACCAAACGGAACTTTGTTGGNGCTCAGATCGTGAACACCTTATTGCTAAATTCAGACTGAAATTGAAGAAAGTAGGGAAAACCACTAGACCATTAAGGTATGACCTAAATCAAATCCCTTAAGATTATACAGTGGAAGTGAGAAACAGATTTAAAGGACTAGAGCTGATAGAAAGACAGGCCAGTGAACTATGGATGGAGGTTCCTGATATTGCACATAAGACAGCATCAGGACCATTGCCAAAATAAAGAAATACAAAAAAGTTAAATGATTGTCTGAGGAGGTCTTACAAATAGCTATGAAAAGAAGAGAAGTGAAAGTCAAAAGAGGAAAGTAAAAGTATACCCATTTGAATGCAGAGTTCCAAAGAATAGCAAAGAGAGATAAGAAAGCCTTCCTCAGTGATCAGTGCAAATAAATAAAGGAAAGAAATAGAATGGGAAAGAATAGAAATCTTTTCAGGAAAATTAGAGATACCAAGGGAACATTTCATGAAAAGATGGGCTCAATAAAGGACAGAAATGGTATGGAGCTAACCGAAACAGAAGATATTAACAAGAGGTGGCAGGAATACACAGAGTATCTATACAAAAAAGACCTTCACAACACAGATAATCAGGATGGTGTGATCACTCACCTAGAGCCAGATATCCTGCAATGTGAAGTCAACTGGGCATTAGGAAGCATCACTACGAAAGGAATTCCAGTTGAGCTATTTCAAATCCTAAAAGATGGTGTTGTAAAAGTGCTGCACTCAATATGCCAACTAATTTGGAAAACTCAGCAGTGGTTACAGTATTGGAAAAGGTCAGTTTTCATTCCAATCCCAAAGAAAGGCAATCCCAAAGAATGATCAAACTACCCACAATTGCATTCGTCTCAAACGCTAGTAAAGTAATGCTCAAAATTCTCCAAGCCAGGCCTCAACAATACGTGAACTGTGAACTTCCAGATGTTCAAATTGGATTTATAAAAGGCAGAGGAACTTGAGATCAATATGCCAGCATCTGCTGGATCATCAAAAAAACAGGAGAGTTCCAGAAAAACATCTATTTCTGCTTTATTGACTATTCCAAGCCTTTGACTGTGTGGATCACAGTAAACTGTGGAAAATTCTGAAAGAGATGGGAATACCAGAACACCTGACCGCCTCCTGAGAAACCTGTGTGCAGGTCAAGAAGCAACAGTTAGAAATTGACATGGAACAACAGACTGGTTCCAAATAGGAAAAGGAGTATTTCAAGGCTGTATATTGTCACCCTGCTTATTTAACTTATATGCAGAGTACATCATGAGAAACTCTGGGCTGGAAGAAGCACAAGTTGGAATCAAGATGGCTGGGAGAAATATCAATAACCTCAGATATGCAGATCAGTTCAGTTCAGTTCAGTTGCTCAGTCGTGTCTGACTCTTTGCGACCCCATGAACCACAGCACACCAAGCTTCCCTGTCCATCACCAACTCCCGGAGTCCACCCAAACCCATATCCATTGAGTCAGTGATGCCATCCAACCATCTTATCCTCTGTCATCCCCTTCTCTTCTTTCCCTCGATCTTTTCCAGCATCACGTTTTCTTCCAATGAGTCAGCTCTTCGCATCAGGTGGCCAAAGTATTGGAGTTTCAGCTTCAACATCAGTCCTTCCAATGAACACCCAGGACTGATCTCCTTTAAGGTAGACTAGTTGGTTCTCCTTGCTGTCCAAGGGACTCTGAAGAGTCTTCTCCAACATCATCACAGTTCAAAAGCATAAATTCTTTAGCACTCAGCTTTCTTCACAGTCCAACTCTCACATCCATACACGACCACTGGAAAAACCATAGCCTTGACTAGACGGACCTTCTTTGGCAAAGTAATGTCTCTGCTTTTGAATATGCTATTTAGGTTGGTCATAACTTTCCTTCTATGGAATAAGCGTCTTTTAATTTCATGGCTGCAATCACTATCTGCAGTGATTTTGGAGCCCCCCAAAAAAAGTTAGCCACTGTTTCCCCATCTATTTGCAACGAAGTGATGGGAACAGATGCCATGATCTTAGTTTTCTGAATGTTGAGCTTTGAGCCAACTTTTTCACTTTTCTCTTTCACTTTCATCAAGAGGCTCTTACGTCTTCTTATGGCAGAAAGTGAAGAACTAAAGAGCCTCTTGATAAAAGTGAAAGAGGAGAGTGAAAGAGTTGTCTTAAAGTTCAACATTCAGAAAACTAAGATCATGGCATCTGGTCCCATCACTTCGTGGCAAATAGACGGGGGAACAGTGGAAACAGTGTCTTACTTTATTTTGGCGGTGGGGGGGGCGGGTTTCAAAACCACTACAGATGGTGACTGCAACAATAAAATTAAAAGATGCTTACCTCTTGGAAGGATAGTTATGACCTACCTAGACAGTATATTAAAAGCAGAGACAACTTTGCCAACAGAGGTCCGTCTAGTCAAGACTGTGGCTTTTTCAGTAGTCACGTATGGATGTGAGAGTTGAACTACTAAAAAATCTGAATGCTGAAGAATTTATGCCTTTGAACTGTAGTGTTAGAGAAGACTCTTGAGAGTCTTGTGGACTGCAGTGAGGTCCAACTAGTCCATTCTAAGGAAATCAGTCCTGAATATTCTTTGGTAGGACTGATGTTGAAGCTGAAATCCCAATACTTTGTCCATCTGATGTGAAGAATGGACTATTTTGAAAAGACCCTGATGCTGGGAAAGATTGAAGGCAGGAGGAGAAGGGGATGACAGAAGATGAGATGGTTGGATAGTGTCACCAACTCAGTGGACGTGAGTTTGAGCAAACTCTGGGAGTTGATGATTGACAGGGAGGCCTGGCTTGCTTAGTCCATGGGGTTAGAAAGAGTTGGCCACGAATGAGTGACTGAACTGAACTGAACTGATGAACAATATATACAAGCCCAGGTATAGGAGATCTTTAATGATCATGATTAGTTTGAAGAGAATGAGCTTGGCATCATTCAAATACTAAAAATAGTATTTTACTTAAAGGGAGGTTTGAAGAAGAATGGGACAGAGTGGTAGGTAAGTGTCTAAAGGATTTATGTTCCAATTTATGCAGTTGATATAAAATCTTAGAGGCAACGGAAAGAGAGTGAAGTGCTTTCAGAAGATTGGATATACACTCTAAAATTTTATTTTAGAAAGGATTGCCTAGTTGCTGTGTGGAGAGTGGAGTGCAGGGGACCAAGTGCTGAAGCAGAAGATCTGGAAAAGTTTTCTGGAGCAAGACAGCCAAGGAGGCTTAGTCTGGTGAATGGTGGTGGCTAAGTAGAAATGTGAGAAATTTAGAAGGTAAATGAGAACTACACTAGAATTTGGAGACTGATAAAAGATTGTACAAGAGGGAAAGGAAAAAAAATCTAATACTCAGTGTTTGTACAATAACTTAGGCATTTCCACCTCCTTGCTTTTCTTTAAATAAAACATATATCTAAATAAAATATGTTTACTCATATGAATATATTTAACAATTTATGCCTGTAATTTGAAATTCTAGGGATGGAAAAAAGTACATAATTTTAAAAACATGATATATCATACTATACTTACAATATGACATTCTTAACACTCTAATCACCGGGAGTACCCACTCCAGCATTCTTGCCTGGAGAAACCCATGGACAGAGATAGCTGGTGGGCTACATTCCGTGGGGTCACAAAGAGCTGGACATGACTAAAGTGACTTAGCATGCATGCACAAGACCATAATCACATAAAAAAGAAAAAAAGAAATAAAGAGAAATAGTCATTGCTAAGGAGAAGCATGTGCTGGAGATGTGATATTTGTAGACTAATGAGTTGCTAAAAGGAGAAGGCACTGGCATCCTACTCCAGTACTCTTGCCTGGAAAATCCCATGGATGGAGGAGCCTGGTGGGCTACAGTCCATGAGTTCGCAAGAGTCAGAAACGACAGAGGGACTTCACTTTCACTTTTCACTTTCATGCATTGGAGAAGGAAATGGCACCCACTCCAGTGTTCTTGCCTGGAGAATCCCAGGGAGAGGGGAGCCTGGTGGGCTGCCATCTATGGGATCGCACAGAGTTGGACATGACTGAAGTGACTTAGCAGTAGCAGAGTTGCTAAACAGTCAAAATTGCTGAAGAGTCAAATCTAATTATAATGGTAGGTTTTTATTACAATAAATACCAACTATATAATCTTAGTATATGAAACTTCAGAATNCAGAGTTGGACATGACTGAAGTGACTTAGCAGTAGCAGAGTTGCTAAACAGTCAAAATTGCTGAAGAGTCAAATCTAATTATAATGGTAGGTTTTTATTACAATAAATACCAACTATATAATCTTAGTATATGAAACTTCAGAATCTTATACACTACTTTCAAAATCAAGTCACATTCATTAACTTTGTATTATGGTAAATATACATAAGAACATTAGCCATTTTAACAATTGCACTTATCTCACGTGCTAGTAGAGTAATGCTCCAAATTCTCCAAGCCAGGCTTCAGCAATACGTGAACAATGAGCTCCTTGATGTTCAAGCTGGTTTTAGAAAAGCCAGAGGAACCAGAGAACAAATTGCCAACATCCGCTGGATTAGGAAAAAGCAAGAAAGTTCCAGAAAAACGTCTATTTCTGCTTTATTGACTATGCCAAAGCCTTTGACTGTGTGGATCACAATANCATTGGAAAAGACTCTGATGCTGGGAGGGATTGGGGGCAGGAGGAAAAGGGGATGACCGAGGATGAGATGGCTGGATGGCATCACTGACTTGATGGATGAGAGTCTGAGTGAACTCCAGGAGTTGGTGGTGAACAGGGAGGCCTGGCATGCTGCCATTCATGGTGTCGCAAAGAGTCGGACATGACTGAACTGAACTGAACCACTTTTAAGCATGCAATTCAGTGGCGTTACTTAAGATATTATACAATCATCTTGTGTGCATGCTTAGTCAATCAGTCATGTCTGACTCTTTGTAACCCCATGGACTGTAACCTGCCAGGCTCCTCTGTCCATAGGATTTTCAAGGCAAGGATACTGGAATGGATTGCCATTTCCTTCTCCAGAGGATGGGAGATTCCCTTGTAGCTCAGTTGGTAAATAATCTGTCTGCAGTGCAGGAGACCTGCATTGTATCCCTTGGTGGGGAAGATCCTCTGGAGAAGGAAATGGCAAACCATTCAAGTATCCTTGCCTGGAAAATCCCATGGACAGAGGAGCCTGACAGGCTGCAGTCATAAAAGAGTCGGCCACGACTGAGCAACTAACAATGGGTCACTGGTCTCTAGAGGATCTTCCCAACCCAAGGATATAACCCATGTCTCCTGAATTATAGGCAGATTTATTTTTTAAATAACATGATATTTTTTTGTTTTAGCTAGTTGTACTAGGTATATTTTATTGATATTATTTATAAATAGTAAGTTTAATATTCTAATACAGTATAAATATTGGCATCAAGTTACCCTGCTGCCTGTTTTTCTCCCCCTTTTCTTTTATCTATTTAAATATCCAGGTAATGCAGTATTCAGATGATGCCCTGTCTCACCTCAATTGGCCAGCTCATCTGAATCACCCCATGCCTCTTTGGAAGACATTAAAAATAAATAAATAAAGTGTCAATCTGGACTTGTATCAAAGTGTAACTTCAAATGCAACAAGGTTTATTACTTTTAACTACCCTCCCTGGGGTAAATTATGCTTCTTTTCTTTATTTGTGGTGGGTTCCGAGGGCCAGTTGTCTCTGTTATTTGTACGAGTTCTTTTGGAAAAAAATATTTCTCATAAGAACTTTAGAAATATTTTATGTCCTTTTTGTTAGCAAGAGTATAAAATTTATCTTTCTGATAAATAGATGCTCATTGACTTCAAAACTGTAAAGAACTAACTAACCACTACAACTAAGTTTTCCTGAAGAGATTGAAAATAATAATAATTATTTTTTTTGCAGCAAGTTAGGTCAGAAAAATGGATTTGGGACACACTACTTTTTGTATAACATAATATTTGTTATTCAGCCTTACTTGGATAAATTGATACATTGATATTTTTAGCATAGAAAAGTGGCTTTTGTAATTTTATTAATTTACTAAATTAACACAGAATAAGTTAAGCTATAATTCCTAAATAAATGTAGTAAATGATTTGTAATAACGTTTGGTAGACTTCTAATACTAATAGGTTTTTCCTATTTTTGTTTTTCTTATCTCTATGCTTAGTTGAATTGGCACCTAAGCAAAAACTTAAATGTTATCATGATGCAGATATAAAACCAATGTTAAGAGTGTAGGATGTTAAAAGGAGAAATCTTCAATGATTATGTTAATATTTTTCTGTTTGACCATTTTAAATTTGCTTCCTTCTACACAAGGTCTTCCCTGGTGGCTCAGATGGTAAACTGTCTGTCTACAATGTGGGAGACCTGGGTTCAGTCCCTGGGTCAGGAAGATCCCCTGGAGAAGGAAATGGCAATCCACTCCAGTACTATTGCCTGAAAAATCCCATGAACAGAGGACCCTGGTAGGCTACAGTCCATGAGGTCGCAAAGAGTTGGACACGACTGAGTGACTTCATTCAAGCAAGTTAATATTTCTATACTATAGATATTCTAGAAATGAGAGCATCTATTTGACTTGACAAGAACTAATAATGAATTAATATGCTCTCCTTACCTTTAAAATTCATTATATAAAATGTCTGTATTTGTTAGATTTATTGAGTTATAAACTACAGATTCAATTGTATGACAGAATTTCTTATATATCATAAAATAGAAAAAACTTAAATCTTTTTTTCAATATGTTTGGCCAGTTGCTAGACTCAAAAATGACACATACATGTGTAGCAGTTTACTTAAGGATATAAGATTTATTCTGGCTAAGGTAAAATAAACCTAAATTGATTTCTAGTGAAAAAAATATGTTTTTAATGCAGTTACTATATCTTTACACACATATATGCTGTGAGGAGATCCAACCAGTCCATTCTGAAGGAGATCAGCCCTGGGATTTCTTTGGAAGGAATGATGCTGAAACTCCAGTACTTTAGCCACCTCATGCGAAGAGTTGACTTATTGTAAAAGACTCTGATGCTGGGAGGGATTGGGGGCAGGAGAAGAAGGGAATGACAGAGGATGAGATGGCTGGATGGCATCACTGACTTGATGGACGTGAGTCTAAGTGAACTCCGAGAGTTGGTGATGGACAGGGAGGCCTGGTGTGCTGCGATTCATGGGGTCGCAAAGAGTCAGACGTGACTGAGCGACTGAACTGAACTGAACTGATGCACACCAGCTATGAGTTCCAGATAGACATGTATATATAAAATATCTAATGCAACTTATTTATACTCTTAGATGTATCACTGTGTGAAGTTTATGATTAAAAAGTGCTTTTCACATACATTTTCACTACATCAATTCTAACTATAAATACAGATATCTGAAAGCAGGTAAGTTTACGACATAACATATTAGCTAAAAGCACAAATGCTAGAGACATACTGGGTTTAAATCCCAGTCGAATCATTCTGCTACGGTATAATCTTTAGCAAATAATTTAATTTATCTATTCCCTAATTTCTTCATGTGAAAAATGGTAAAAATCATAGTATGCAACAATCTTAATTGCTACGAGGATTTAATTCTTTAATCAGATACTTAACAATGTCATTACTTAGTACATGTTAGTCATGATTAACATCACATTCAAGATCAAAATTTTAAAAAATAAAAGTAAGCATGTAAATTCTTGTCTTTTAAAAGACCACTACATTATATTTTGGCTAATATAAAATTAATTAATAAATTATGGCATGTTATTTTGTATTTTTAATAATGACTTCAGTTGTCACTCAGTTGTGTCCAACTCTTTGTGACCCCATGCACTGCAGCACGCCAGGCCTCCCTGTCCATCACCAACTCCCAGATTTTATTCAAACTCATGTCCATTGACTCAGTGATGCCATTTAAACATCATCATCCCCTTTTCCTCCTGCTTTCAATCTCTCCCAGCTTTAGGGTATTTTCAAACAAGTCAGTTCTTCACATCAAGTGGCCAAAGTATTGGAGTTTCAGCTTCAGCATCAGTCCTTCCAATGAAGATTCAGGACTGATTTCCTTTAGGGTGGACTTCAGTATTATTAAAATATGTTTCTACATGTTCGTTTTAACTTAGAAATCCATGAGTCCTTTATATCAAAAAGAATGTTCACCACAAATTAATAACTCAAACTTAAGATAGTTTGTGGTCATTTAGTTTAAGGGATTTAGTCCAAATGCAGCATAAAATTGAGAGAATGGAGGATTTGAACAGTGAGTGGTCAAACCTTTAAGCATCTTTCTGAATTAGCTTTGTTATTTAGTTAACATTACAAAGACATAGGGTTTTCAAACTGAATTGATCAAAATAACATCAAAGTTTAAATGGAAGTGATTTTTTGATGATTCTGAGAAGTAGCCCCTAAGTAGATATGCTCACATTTTAATCCCTGGAAACTATAAATATAGCTTTATCTGTTAAAAGAGTGAATATTGTACATCACTTACAGCAAAATACAAGATTAATTTAGGGTCTAGAGAGGGACAGTTTATTCTGAATGATCTAGATGGGTTCTAAATATAATCACATATATCTATGTAATAAAAAGGCAGAATGAATTTTGAACAGAGGCAGTGTGGCCATGGAGGCAGAGATTTGAATGATGTGGTCACAAGAGGATGAACATCTGTAGCCAGCAGTAGGTGGAAGATTAAAGAGTTCCCTTTTAGAGCCTATGGAGGGAACATGGCCCTTTAGGCCCCTTGATTCCAGACCTATGTCTTCAAGAACTATGGAAAAACTGTTGCGTTTTAAGGCAACTGGTTTGTAGTAATTTGTTACAGTAGCCTGAGGAAATTGATGCACAGTTCTTCAGTAGTGATTGCTGATCATTCTAGAGCTGTTAAATTAGTGTGATTCCAATAGGAATCCAACTTTACATATTCACAGAGTTACCCTTTGATAGAAAATATGCATGCAAACATTGTCACTTTTGCTGTATTATTTATATGTAAATTCTACCTTTGCAGTGGGATATCATATTCTAAACTGACAACATTTAATAATACATTTGCTATGACATGCATTCTTCTGTTGGACCATTTTGATAGCAAGAAATATTAAGTACTAAAATAATCAAAATTGACAGGGAAGTTATTAGAAACATACACATGGATATAGTGAAATGTGGAATCTTTGACGTGAGATAAGGCATCAAGGGAAAAAAAAAACAAAAAACAAAAAAGCTGAATAACCAAATCCTTAAGGAACTAGTACTGCAACTGGAAGAGTGTTCACCAGCAAGGCCAACTCTAAAGACCTATTCTGGTGCTAGTTTACTGCTTTTCTTTTGATTCTTTGTCTTCTCTTTGTTTCTGTTTCAAATTCTGCCACCTCAAACTCACACTCAAATTTCCTCTCTTTTTCTTAAATTTCATTTTTTTGCTTTACTGCATAGAATGTGGGATCTTAGTTCCCTGACTAGGGATCAAACCCATACCCCTTTCACTAGAAACATGGAATCTTAACCACTAGACAGCCAGAGAAGTCCCTTAAATTCTCTTACAAATGTAATTTTGTTAACAGTTAAATTATACTTGATAGTCAAATGATGATTATTTTTTACATGTATAAACCTTAATTAAATAGTCATTACAAATTTTGATCAGCAGTTAATCATTTGGAAAAGTTTAATATTATCTTTATCTTATCAGAAAATTAGTTTATTGTCAGATTATTGAGACCAACTTACTGTATTTGCTATAATATAATATTTCCAAAATAAACTGTTGAAAAAGATAGCAATTATATTCTAAGTACGTCCAAAAAAAAATATGGTGGTAAGTCAAAAACGATATGTGGGGTATCACTTTCTAAAATCTGTTATGATCATTTGAATGAAAAAATAAAAATAAGAAAAAGTATAAGGTATTGTATAGTAAGCATATAATTTTTTAAATCTTGAATTTCTCATTAGTTAATATAATGCCTGGCAACTTCTCAGTTCAGTTCAGTTCAGCTCAGTCGCTCAGTCATGTCCGATTCTCTGCGACCCCGTGAATTGCAGCACGCCAGGCCTCCCTGTTCATCACCATCTCTCGGAGTTCACTCAGACTCGCGTCCATCGAGTCCGTGATGCCATCCAGCCATCTCATCCTCGGTTGTCTTCTTCTCCTCCTGCCCCCAATCCCTCCCAGCATCAGAGTCTTTTACAATAAGTCAACTCTTCGCATGAGGTGGCCAAAGTACTGGAGTTTCAGCTTTAGCATCATTCCTTCCAAAGAAATCCCAGGGTTGATCTCCTTCAGAATGGACTGGTTGGATCTCCTTGCAGTCCAAGGGACTCTCAAGAGTCTTCTCCAACTTCTCAGTGGGTGGAATTCATTTGTTGTATGGTTTTTCTGAAAGACAGCAGCTGAAAGTAGCTATGATCAAAGTATATGAAATGAAAAATGATATGTACACAATTCCTAGACTCATTGAAACTAGAGAGTGGAAAGTTCAGGAGGGGAATAATAATACAAAACTTAGCAGCAAATTAAAACCTATCCTTTTCTTCAGTCATAGAATAACTATGTATTTTATCTGAGTTGAGATCAAGGAAAGAATGATTTTTGAACAACCTTTACATTGGTGACCAAATCAGATAAAAGTCTGTCAAGATCAGATTGTAGACCTGATTTAGCATGAATAATTCTAATGAATACGAGCAAAGTCACCAATTCATTTGTTCAAGTGCAGTTTACTCATCGAGCAAAATACGTATTGTGTGATGTTAGTAACTATTCTTATGGAATTTACTATTTAGTGAGAGTGATTGACAAGTATATAAAGAGTTAAATGTAAATCAAAATGAGACGATGTGAAAGTGACAAAAATTCTAAATTAGCCTGGAAGACAATGGAGTAGAAACGTCATTCACCATTCCTAAAGTACTAGGGTTATCAGTTTGTTGTTCAGTCTGAATCTGGAGGATGTATAGTGGGTAGTGCAATACATAGGTTTAGGGGCCACATTTCTAGTTTTAAACCCTGGGCTTCATTAGCTGTATGGCTTGTCCTAGGAGAAGCTATTTAAATAGCTGGAGGAATATTCTACTTGTAAAGTGAAAATAATAATTGTACCACTTTCTCACTTATCACACTTGTCTATTACTTAGTAGATTAAATGAGACAATGACTGTGAAGCACAATACTGTGTCTGCACATGGTAGGTCCTTGATGGAAGGTGAACACAACTCTGAAACAGAGATTAGCATGCCGGATGTTTATTAGGAAGTACAATACTATTAGGAGGAACATCTAACAAAGGCTGAAAGAAGGGGTTTTAGTCAGACGAAGTCCTCAGCCTATCACACTTGTAGCGGTTGTTACAACATCAGCTAGTCATCATGGGTTAGCTGCTCCTGGGACATGGATATGATGTTGGGCAAGGAGCGTCTCCAGCACCAGCAATTCTCAGAACAGGCTGATAGCACAGAGGTATTATTATCAACATTCTCAGCAACTGGGGGATAAGTCTTGAAGTCCTAGAGGGAAGATCTTGAAGGCTTCACACACAACCAACTACAGAATTCAGTGAAGTATATTGCTTAGTCTTAGGTATTGCTGTTTTATTCATAGTTTAAGTGGACTTCAATTTAGTGAGAGTGAATTAAAACGCTGGTATAGATGCAGAAGTGATCAAACTTTATTGGCAATGCCAGCAGCTATGAATGTTAAAAAGAAGTCCTGAAAATATTGATCCACTTTGACTTAACGAGCTTCCCTTGTAACTCAGCTGGTAAAGAATCTGCCAGCATTTCCGGAGACCTGGGTTTGATCCCTAGGTTGGGAAGGTGCCCTGGAAAATGAACAGCTACCCACTCCAGTATTCTGGCCTGTAGAATTCCATGGACTGCATAGTCCATGAAGTTGCAGAGTCAGACAGGACTGAGCGACTTGAACTTTCACTTTGACTCAACAGTTACATACTTAGAAGTGTATCTTAAAGAAATAGTAGAGATGAACAAAAATCTTTAAGTTTAATGTTGTTCCTTAAAGGATTATAGTAGAGATAAAAATTGAAGCAAATTAAATGTCCAGAAGAATGACTGGTACATCCATTATTGAATATGTGATGGTAAATTCGTAAAGTAGAGTACTCTTCAGTCATTAAGATAAGGCTGTTAACAAATGTTTAGTGAATAAGAGGTTCAAAGCATGAAAACTGGAAAAAAAAAAAGCAGATTGAAAAGTCTATATACTCCATAATTTTGATACCTGCACCCAAATACATATTTTAAAATGTCAACAATATATTTCAAAATCTCTACACCCTGGGGTAATGGGAAATTCTGTGTTTTTAGTTTTCCTTGTTTGTATTTTTCTTTTATTAGTAACATAATTTTCATATTAAAATGATTTATAATGTGTATGTATAGTCTATACTCAGAATAATCATAACCATATATACTCACCTCCAAGCCAAAATAATAATCATAATAAAATAAAGTCACATATTCTTTATAGTATATTATACTAGCATAAAAGGATTATAATATAAAATAAAATTAATGTAATCTTAATATGTTTAAAGGGCTTCCCACGTGGTGCAGTGGTAACAAATCTGTCTGCCAATGTAGGAGACTCAGGAGATGCGGGTTTGATCCCTGGGTTAGGAAGGTCCCCTGGAGTAGGAAATGGCAACCCACTCTAGTATTCTTGCCTGGAAAATGTCATGGACAAATGAGCCTGGTGGGCTATAGTCCATGAGGTCGCAAAGAGTTGGACATGACTGAGCACATGGTGGGTGTGTGTGATATGCTTAAAGTACTGATATTTTCTCATCAAAATAAGAAATATGAGTATGGTAGAATGCAAACAGAAATTTTAAAGAAAGCTCTCAAATTGGTCCAGAGGAAATTTGATCAAGGTATATCTACAAACTTTACAAAGTTGGGCTATTTGCCCTAAGAAGGCCATATGGTTTGGTAGTTATTAAGAATGCAGGCTCTAGAGTGACTTCTAATTTCAGATTCAGTTGCTTCCCACCTGCATCAGATATTCCATGTGCCCTAACTCAGGCAAGGTATATGAGCAGGGGAGCATTCCTTAATATGGATGCTGTATTGCTATTATGCAGTGCAAATTTATGGTCCAGTCTTTTGGTATCCTGTAGTTTTACAGGAGATTGTTTTGTTATGTGTTGAGTCATTAAGCTCTCTCATTTTTGTAATTTAGTTTTACAATCTAAGTATTACATTTTGCATTCACATTTATTGTTATATTACCAGTTTCAGCACTGAACTATAAAGATAATTGCTTTTTTGTAATATTATCCAGTGTGTTCTGGGTTAATTAATTAATTGATCCTCTGAGTTTTGCTGCATCAGAATGTTTTACAAATGAGATATTGGAAAAAGGACAGGACAGAATCTTGGATGCCAAAATGGATGATATGGAGAGATTGTCTCTTTGATTAGCCGTTTAGGACCTAGACACTTACCAACCTATCCTCTCAGCTTCTAGGAATATCAGCTACAGACTGAGCTGAATCCCTCTCCAGGAATTATCTTCACCCAAAAGAGCTGCCTGTCCTAAGGTTACAACCTTTCTTCCTGAGCAGCCCATATCCATGACTGGTTGATGTGAGATTTTAAAGATTTGACCCGCTTGTCTCAATTTAGATCAATTATGAATGACCATTGTAGCTTGAGAGCTCCTTGTGGAAGTAGGCTGTAGCCTCGACTGCAACTCTAGCACAGTTCTACTAACCCTTGTGGAACCTCACTCCTTAGAGCCTTGTTTCCCCTAAACACTCACTAGGAAATCACCTGCAGTGAAGCCCTGTCTCAGAATGCCTCCTGAATAACCCAGCCTAAAACAATTCTATCACCATCAGTCTACTCAAAGACTGATGTTGTTCATTCCTAAAGATAATATTCACAGAGATTTGTTAATACTTCAGCAAAATTAAGATGTGTGATTCTTGTAGCATCTCTCAGAACTTTTACTTTCATAACTCCATGAAGTGAAGTAAGAAGTGAAAGCTCTAGTTGTGCACTATAGCCCGCCAGGCTCCCCTGTACATAGAATTCTCTGGACAAGAATACTGAAATTGGGTTGCCATTCCCTTTCCAGGAGATCTTCCCAATCCAGGGATTGAACCTGGTCTCCCACATTGCAGGCAGATTCTTTGCCATCTGAGCCTTCAGGGAAGCCCATAACTCCATGACATGGTTTATTTAGATGGCTTCTTCTTGCTCAGTCCTTGCTATTGCCTAGGAATCACAGCCTTCATAAAAAGCCCACAACCCCACTGTGTCATCAACATACGTTTTCTGGGTGTAGTAATAATGGATTCATATTTTTTTAGTTTTTGTTCTTTTCTGAATATTGAGAGAGTATTTGCATAAATGACTTACATCTTTATCACTTTTATGACTCTCCAACCACCCATTATAATTCTGTAACCATATGCTACTAGAACTACTACTCTATTACTGCTTCTTTAAAATTCTAAAATAATACTAAACTTCAAGTATTTTTGGAACATTTCTTTGCCAGACATAGTGTTGAGTGCATGTGTGCTCATTTCTTTTAATGCTCCAACATGTAAGTCACAATCATCACTCCCATTTTGGGACTGAGGAAAACTAAAGCACCAGAAGATCAAATCACATCTCAAGGTCACCCATATACCAGTTGATATAGCTGGGATTTCAGTCTACAATCTTGATCACTATTACAAATCTGTCACTTAAAAGTTTTTCATGTACATCCATGTTCATCTGGACCTAAGACTTGACACCTTGAGAAACAAATATATGTTCTCTTTTTTAGAAATTTGAGTATATTAAATTGCCTGTTCTTTCAAAATTGCAAAATTAGTAGCTTGTGTTAACAGTATAAGCATTAGCCAGCTGTCATCTTCTATTTCCCCTTTTCATGCAAGTCCAGCCACAGGAATGTTCTGATTGATCCCTGATACACCAAGCATGCTTTTGCCTGAGAGTTTGATGTTTTTCTGTCTCTTGGCTTAGAATGCTCCTTGCTAAGATATCATGATGGGTCAGCCTATTCTATTTAGGCACTTATTCAGTGCTCCCCTACTTTTGTAAAATTTTGTCTCACCTTCCAAAAAGACTTCCATGGAATCTCTTGTCCCCAGAACTTGCTCTCTCTGATTAATTTTCCTTCCTAGATGTATTATCTTCATTTTTTTTAAATTGGCTTTTTTTCTATATTTGTTCAATAGATTTAAAATCCTATGAGATGTTGTCAATTTAGCTATGTGTTGTACCTTCGGGGGTCATAATAGTGCTTTTCAAATTTACTTAAAATGGCTAAGAATGGGGAGAAATCATCTAAAATGGTTTAGCAATAAGATCATTTTTAAAGGAAGATGTATCAAATGGTATTAATCCAACATACATTTGAGTGCTGTTTTTCAGGTAAATTAGAATTCACTAACATTTATTTGGCACTTCGTGTATTTCAAGCAGCATTTTGGACATTAAGGATGCAAGATTGAACAAACTAGGTAAACTGCATGTTCTGAGAATGATAACATTTAAATTTCTTTCTAGCACTATGATTATATTATTGTCCTGTCTGAACAGGTTTTGCAACTAATTTTCTTTGAAAATTTTTATTCTTAAAATAAGATTTAGAGCAAATAACTCATACAATTATTTTCAGGATTTAAATCACAATATTTACTGACCATTGAAACTTCACAAATACAAAAGAAAATTATATTATGGATATTTTACTTCTACTTGAAAATGCCTCCAAATCTGAGAACTTTTCCCTTATGTCTCATATGATGAACTACAGCATTAAATCAAGCATTTACAACATATCTCAGTCATGTCCAACTCTTTGCGAACCTATGGACTGTAACTCTCCAGGCTTCTCTGTCCATTGGTTTCTCCAGGCAAGATACTGGAGTGTGTTCTTATGCCCTCCTCATATATATATATATCTCACTACATTTTCTCCAAATAACAATGGTAGAAGCTGGATTTTTAGAAGACTGTGCATGCTAATGAAATGAACATTTCAAAGGGAACATTTTATAAATTATTATTTTAGTTGGCAATATTCATATTTGCATTAACTTAGCATAATAGCTTAATTTAAAAATGTCTTGCATTGTTCACCCCATTTAACAATTTCTCATATTTTTAAAGGATAGTGTGGTGAATTAATGTGAGAATATTTGCATTATCTTATAAATAACATAAGTATTATTAAACAGAGGAAGGAAGCCAAGTTTTTAAAATTTTTGTACATATCTATTATTCATTTGATTGTGTCTTTTCATGCTCTTACTGCCTTGTTTCTTTATACTTGTAGAAAATGATGAATACAGTGATACAATTACTGCCAAAAATAAAATGTTTCCTTACATAGGCTGTTTTTATCAGTATATTTTAATAACACTTTAAAAATTTTAATATGCATTAAGTGTGCACTCTAATTTTATTGATAATTTATTTAATATAATAGATATATAACATTATATATATGTGCATATGTTTTTTTTGTGCATATGTTTTTATATGCAGATACACTTTAGGATTGCTGAGTTGAAAACTGCTATTAAAGATATATAACTCAATATATATGAAATTGAAAAGAAATTTTAGTAGACATAGTAATGAATATAAGAAAAATTTTTATTAAAGATAGCACATGAAAGATGTTTACATGCAATTTTTAAGTAACACACAAAAGATGAAGTTAATTATTATTAATTTTTTGCAATAACATTATAGAAAAATATGTGTTAAATTGTTGCATATTATCAATAATATGGAGAAAATTGTCACTGGCTTAAGGAAGCTTGCAATATAAGTAGACAAAGCTAAGACTGAAGAAATAATTCCAGAAGTTGAGGAGAAAATAAATCATCTACTGGATCCTGTGCACAGCCACTGAATATTATACGGAATTATAAAGCTGTTGGTAATTTCCTGTTATTCCATTGAAGATTGCCACTCATTACCAAAAGCAGTGTATAGTGAACATTGGTGAAATACTGACATTATAGTTGACAAACGGGTTTGAGTTTAAAGTTTGAATGTGAGTTTTAAATTTGAATAGATCCCCCAACACCTGCAAATATTGTGAAATAATACCAACCTCATAAACTTTATGTGATATTGGTAATTCATGTGAGAGTATCTAGCACAGAGCCTAACAAAAGTTAAATATTTAGTAAATTTATCATTATTTTTATTACATCAATTGAATGGATATATGTCTCATCTTATCTTCTTCTCTTATATGAAAATACACAAAGAGAAATAGCCTATACTAATCCCCAAAGAGTTCCACATGAATCAATAAACTCCAAATGCACAAGGTAACTAGTTTGATGATGCACACAATATTAACTGCCTTCCATTTGGTCTCTTCAACCTCTCTGCTCTTGTTCAGTTCCTAAATATTGCACGTGGATATTTATTTCAACATCCTTTGCTGAGAATACTAAATAAAAGAAGTTGGGAATATAGTTTTAATCAGTGACATATAATTGAAAATTTGGACTTATTTCAATGCATAAATATAAAAGAATTTTGAAAGTGATATAATTTGAATGGCTTTGGGAGGAGATTAATTTAGAGGGAGACTGTTAGAGAGAAAATCTGAAATAGTAGAGAAATGAAGAACATCTAGGAATTTATTGTGTGTGTGTGTGTGCTAAGTTGTTTCAATCATATCATACTCTGCCACACCATGGACTGTATCCCATCAGGCTCTTCTGTCCATGGGGTTCTCCAGACACAAGAATACTGGAATGGGCTGCCATGCCCTCCTTCAGGGGACCTTCCCGAACCAGGGATAGAACCTAATCTCTTATATATCTTGCATTGAAGGCAGGTNTGATATTTTCTCTGATGGTCTGTTCTAAGCCAACCACTGGCAAAACAAGCAAATTAGACTAAATATTGTTCATTCTCTGAGTTTAGATTATCATTTAAATACATTGACACACCTTATTACAATTTATTGGAGTTTTTTTGTTTGTTTGCTTGTTTTAGCAGAGAGGTAGGGTGAAGGACAGGCTGCTGGGAGATAATCAAAGGTTTTTTTATTTGTCATTCTTGTTCTCCACTTAACCATTAAGAAATAGTTGTAAACCAGGGCTATACTACCTGTTTCCTTGTATAAGGCTATGCTCTATTTCTTTACCTTTTATTTTAATATGGTGTTCCCTCTGCCCAACGAAAAAATGGAGCCCTTCTTTTGAATGGTTTTACTTCAGATTTTTGTATTAAAGCTGATAAACACCCATGAAAACTCATTTCTGGACCTACTATGTAGTGGTGTACTTAATGGTTTTTAATTACCACAACTTCTGACTTTTGTTGCTCTGCACAAAGTGAAAAATAGGAGAAAGAGTGTACAAATCACTTATAAAGCATTTTAGGAAAATAAATCCTGCTTTTTAGCTATAGTTGTTTCAACTGTTTTCCTTGTGAAAATATTTTGGGAAAACAGGGTTACCAATAGAGCAGAGGTCTTTACTGAGAGATTTTTCAACCACCAAAATAACAAAAGTGTTATAATAACAAAATATAAAAGTGTTGTTTTTATATTAAATAGTAGTTAAGGCTTCAGAGTCAAACTGGTTTAGCTTCTAATGTCTATTGCACCACACTAATTGTGTGAACTTGGGATAAAACACCTANCTGAGAGATTTTTCAACCACCAAAATAACAAAAGTGTTATAATAACAAAATATAAAAGTGTTGTTTTTATATTAAATAGTAGTTAAGGCTTCAGAGTCAAACTGGTTTAGCTTCTAATGTCTATTGCACCACACTAATTGTGTGAACTTGGGATAAAACACCTAAACTTCCTGGGCCTAAATTTCCTTTGTTGCCCAATAGTAATTCATACTTGCCTCTCTCTCCAAAAACTATTAGCATCTAATGAGATGATATATATAAAGCAACAAATATAGCTTTGGACTGGCCTATAGTGAATTCTACAATATTGTGTATGATATATTATTGTGAAGTTTTATCCGTGTAAGGTAAACATTTTTGCATTTTAATATCTCAGATAGATAGAGATGCTTATTTTACTTAATGAAACCTTAAAATAGTTCTTTTTATTTAGTAGTTGTTGATGTCATTATCATGGCCTGCACATGGGTAAATTAAAATGTTATTTCTAGTATTAAACCTGGACATCAACAACTGCTAGAAGTTTCAGTCAACAAACCACTCAAAGACCATTTTATAAAGAAATATGGGACCTAGTTGTTATTATCTGAAGGTTCTATGTTGGTGTTTCCTGGTAAAATACAGATGTCATCATCAACACTTCAGAATAAGTATCATTATAGTGCAAGAAAATTTGAAGACAATAGTGGAGTACTTTCTTATGGAACTGAGGACTATACTGTAAGAAAATAATAATTCTGAATCACAAAATACGATTTAGTATGGTTGAACTCTGAATGCAAAGATGATTTAAGAATACCTTAACCAATGTACTTTTCTTCTATTTTCCTTTGTATATACATATGAATAATATAGGGCACTACTAAATACATATAAAGAACTCTTTCAATCAAAATTTTTAAATGTTTTGAAATTTCTAAGTTACAATATTTTAAAATATGTTTAAATTTAAAATGATACCTAGAAAATTACTATTAAATTATTTTAAATACTAATAACTGTCAAAAGCCCTGGAGATACCATGGCGAACAAAATAAAGTATAGAGTCAAGCCCTAGTGGAGCTTACATTCTATTAGGAAACACAGACAACAGACAAATATGTGACAGAGTAATTGGAAATTATAAATGTAGGAAAGACAACTAAACATAACATGTAGACAGATACTGATGATATAATACTGATTTATTTCTCTAATATTTTGCCTTAAATGAAGTAGGTGCTAAAGTCATCCATAATATAATGTATAGATAATGATGTATTTCTAGATATGACACTGTCTTTTCAAGAAGGAGCATGTAATATTGCTAAATATATGTTTTATTTATTTATTTGTGTGAGTGTGTGTGTATTTGTGTGTCTTTGAGGGCTAAATCATTAAATACCAAAGGCTATTGTCAACTATTAGAATCAGTTCTATTGTTAGAAATAAAGAAGAATTCTATATGGGTGAAAGATTTACCATAAAGTGTTCATCTGTGTCTTTTATGATAGCATTTTAATAATGTATTAGATAATTATACACCTATCTATTTTATTCACTGTATAATGTATTATAATGACATAAACTATATATAGCTTAGTATAATAATGTTATTTGTATTAGAGTTTATTATTAAATTTATTTAAGGTACTCAAAAGTTTTATTATTTTGATATATAAAACATAAATAAACAAAAATTATCATTTAATATAATTTAAAAAGCAAATAAAGATAAAAATAAACTCTTAAATACTAGGTAGAATACAAATTGCATGTTGTCATGGTAACCCAAAATATCAGAGATGTTGGAATTCTTACAGAACTGGCAAACACAGCTTCAGCACATTCACTTCAGAATCTGCCTCATGTAGTGATATTTTATGCCTTTAGCTACAATTTAATCCATGTCTTATCATCTAATGAGTAATATGAATGACTGTCAATGAACCAAATATGTTATTATAGAAAATATATTTTTAAAAGATATGAAATCAAAGTGAATATTGTATGAGTACCATCGATGCAGACTTCCTTGTCATCACACATTAATTAAATAGTTATTTTAAAAATTCTGTCAAAGATTTTCAAACAGAACAACTTATGTTCAGTTCTTGTACCTGTATGCTATGTCATTGTGGAATTTCCTGTCTCCATTTCTTTCTCTTCTTGCAGTTGTCAATCAGGGGTATATAATTAAAATGTACATTGTATGACTTTTCCAAATAAATAGCCTATTTGAACTAAAACAAAGAAATTATCATGGAATCATGCTTTTTAAAAAATGGTACAGAATATATAAAATTATTTAATGGTAAATATATTCAAGTATAGTTTTGAGTCTTCAGAGTTAAATAATGGTTCAATTTGGAATTGTTCATGTGCCCTTTAAGGCTGCTTAATCTATGTGCATTTTATTTCAAATAGTACTTTTAATGGATAACGAACATTCCTTTTTCTCATAATCATGAGTTTGTGCTTCTACTATTTGAAAAGCAGAATCCAAATAGTCAAAATGAATGCTGAATAAATGCAAAATACTTTTTTTTTCCTATTTTTTTTGTCTCATTAGTCTATGCTTCCTCTGATACAAAAATTCTTTTAAAAATTACTGCATAATTTCAGTATTATTGAAAATTCTCCAGTTGATTCTAGATACATGAAATTTTAAACAAACCTAACCAAGACAGGCCTTTGGGGGAGGAAAATGGGCATATCTCCCGCTCAGTCTTGAAGGTTGTAACTGCCAAGAAGCTGAGCTCATTATCCTGGATGAACAGTTCAGTTATTTGCTATATGACAATGTGTTTTCAACAGCTTGTTGGGATATTGAGATTGAACAATATTGCATTTTTACATGAATGGAATTTCATTAACTTTTTTCTCCATCTCCACATTCACAATCAAATAACAAAGGAAGATATTGAGTCAGTGGTTATAGATTATCTCATTATATTTCATGAGTGCACTTCTCAAAACCATATGGTTCTGATACATCACAATTAATTCTTAATAAATACTCTATCCTTAGTCACATTTTGGAAAAAAAAAATTACCAAATTATTGTGAGAGAAGTCCTTGGCATTTGCTAACAGCAGCTTTACAAATTGTTTTCTATACATCACTCTTTGCATTTTAATATTAGTTTATTACCTACATTCTTAGGTAATGTCCTAAGGTTTAAACTTCCTAATGTTCAAAATGACTAATTTTTTCGCTTCAACCACCAGAATTGTGCTGCTGGATCTCTCATCTTTATCTCCAGATTAGAGAATGTTTGTATCCATCTTAATTTAATATTATTAAAATAAAGAGCAAGGTAAGTTTTTAGGTTTACCAAATTCTCAATAATGCATAGGTTATTAGTTTGGCAGATTAATTGGGGGGAAGAGAAGAGGGAGTTTATTTTATCTGCATTATTTCCGTTCTAGAGAATGTGTTGATAACCCTTTAAAATAATAGCAAAATTATAGTCTTTATGCTTGAGAGCTTGAACTGAATACAGACTTAAGAAATAAAGAAACATGATGATAATGAAGTTGTATGTATAAAAGTGAAGAAAATGATCACTTTTACATTCTAATTTTAATAATGATTTTGATGATATACATAAAAGTATATATAAAATACAACATAAAATCTGGACACTATTCTAATCAATTTTTACATTTTATCTTATTAAGCTTTCCTGATAATTTCATGATAGTGAGTATCATTGTTAATCCAACTTTACAATTAAAGAAAAACATCAAGAATTAGTTACCTGCTCAAGGTCCTGCTGCTTATAAATGTCAAACATAGTATCAGAACCAAGGGAGTTCTAACTTTTTACACTATGTTGAACCTCCTCCTTGTAAATTTCAGTATTCTTCTGGCAACCCAGAACCATAATTCTTTATCTGCTCCTTCTTAGTCTATTCATTGCTTTTGCCCTCCCACCTTTTGAATATTTGTGAGCCAGAGTTTAGTTCTAAAATCTTATGATATTCTCATCTTGCACCTAGTTAACTTATTAATGTTTAAAAAAGCAATGTACTTCAAAGAGAGATTAAAGGTGTATTAAGATGTTTCTACTACATATTATTTTGTGGCTAATGGAGACAACTTCTTGTTAATGGGATCAAAACTTAAATGAGATTGAATTCTGTAGTTGTCACTTAAGGAAATCCAGGCCAACACCAATGTTTTCATGTTGCTGAATATAAGTCCATTTTGAACCATGCACTGGCTGTGCTCTGTTTATTATTAGGTGCTAAGTTATTTCAGTTGTGTGTGCTTCTGTGCAACCCTATGGACTATAGCCCACCAGGCTCCTCTGTCCATGGGCTTCTCCAGGCAAAAATACTGGAGTGAGTAGCCATGCCCTCCTTCAGGGGATCTTCTTGACCCAGGGTCTCTAATGTCTCCCTGCATTGGCAGGCAGATTCTTCAACACTAGCACCACCTGAGAAGCCCCTGAAAAGGCAGTAATTGATAATTATAGAATCTGATTAAAAAAAAAAAATCAAACCCTTCTGGATCTTAATCTCAGATAATTTACAAAGGCCTGATATACAAAAGTCTTCCCTTTAGTGTGAGCTTCCCTTGTGGCTCAACTGGTAAAGAATCCACCTGCAATGCAGGAGAAGGGAAAGGCAAAGGGAAAGGCTACCCACTCTGTATTCTGGCATGGAGAATTCCATGGACTATCTAGTCCATAGTGTCACAGTCAGACAAGACTGAGCAGCTTTGACTTTACTCCCTTTACTGTATCTTAGTTATAAATGTCATGGGAACATGCCTGATGGCAAGCTGTTTTCCAAGGGGAAAACTTCTTCCATGGGGAAAAATCATTTTCCAAAAAAGCATAAAACAATAAAAAAGTAATTTTATAACATATCAGCTTTATCATACAGATATAGGACTAACTGCTGCTGCTTCTTAGTCATTTCTATTGTGTTGGACTCTGTGTGACCCTCTAGACTGTAGCCCACCAGGCTCCTAATTCTTCCTAAATATTTTCCTTTGATGAATGTGGTTAAATTGTGTATCATATTTTTAAGAACCAAAAAGATGCCTTTTCATTCTTTGATTTAGAGTAGCTATCATCTACCTCTCCTCTCCAACACATACTCCACTTTCCTTTTCAAAAGACAGTAAGGAATAGAAGTCTGGATCTAAATATATTAGATGATAGAGTGGTATTCCTATTTCAAAATAATAATTTCTTAAACTCACACATAAGGGTATACTTAACATCCTCTTTATTAGATGCATAATGTGATTTAAAAATAGGGTACTACTAGGATAGGTCCCACAGAAAAAATGAAGCTTTGCATATAAGTTTATAAATACATATAATGGATGTTTTTGTGTTTGCGTGTGTGTGTGTGTGTGTGTGTGTGTAGATGTGAAAATAAGTAAATATATTCATATACACACATAGTTAAGTACTAAGTGATATTCCAGAAGGTAGATTATTACCTATATTTTTTGAAACATATTGTCTGTACAAATACACTAAGAACTATTTTTTCAAAGACATTGGTTAATGGATAAAGCCTATAAATATGGAAATAAAGTTTAATGACTTGCTTACTTCAACCTCTTATATTATAGATGGCTGCTGCATGGTGTTAGATATAGATGCAGTATCATCCATTATATCAGGCCACAGACACATAGGTTGTATTTCCATTACTAAATATTCCCAGCAAGCTATCACCTTTCCAGAAAATTATGTTGTCATTATAATTGTCAACTACAAGCAAATATTAAGAGCTTACTTCTTCATGTNATTATCATATTGGTAATTTAGGTTCAGGATTTGGATGTGCATGAGTGAAAGTCACTCAGACATGTCCAACTCTTTGCAGCCCCGTGGACTATATAGACCATGGAATTCTCAAGGCCAGAATACTGGAGTGGGTAGCCTTTCCCTTCTCCAGGGGATCTTCTCAACCCAGAGATTGAACCTAGGTCTCCCTCATGCAGCTGAGCCACCAGTGAAGCCCTGGATGTGCATAGCTCAACCTCCTTTTTTTTTTTTTTTTCCTTTTCATTCAGTTATGTCTGCCTAGGGATAACACATAATTATTTTTCTTGGTCTTATAGTTAATAAATAAGTAAATGTCCCACTTCTCTAGATGTGTCTGTCATCATCCATGGATACCTATGCTGCTAAGTTGCTTCAGTCATGTCCGACTCTGTGTGACCCCACAGACAGCAGCANATAATTATTTTTCTTGGTCTTATAGTTAATAAATAAGTAAATGTCCCACTTCTCTAGATGTGTCTGTCATCATCCATGGATACCTATGCTGCTAAGTTGCTTCAGTCATGTCCGACTCTGTGTGACCCCACAGACAGCAGCACACCAGGCTCCCTCATCCCTGGGATTCTCCAGGCAAGAACACTGGAGTGGGTTGCCACTTCCTTCTCCAATGCATGAAAGTGAAAAGTGAAAGTGAAGTCGTTCAGTCGTGTTCAACTCTTAGCGACCCCATGGACTGCAGTGCACCAGGCTCCTTCCATCCATGGGATTTTCCAGGCAAGAGCACTGGAGTGGGGTGCCATTGCCTTCTCTGCTAACCAGGTGCATATGTTCTCATTGCTCTACCACGAAGCTCACTGATACCATAGTTTAGCAAAATATCCTTTGGTTCTGTGTTTTCCATAATAAAGCTAGCATTTGCATTTGCTTTTCTCTGAATCCTAAATGTGATGGGGAATAGGGATGACATTTATCCAGCTGTCTCCAACCCCAACTGTAAATGGTATCAGAAAAGACTTCTTAAGTTTCAACTTATAAGAATCTCAGTTGACCTTGTTCTGATCTGGGAAAATGGTTTAATTGCTAATTTGGTTGAAGTTATGTTAGGTAAGGGGCGGGGGGGAGAACACTAAGACTTCAAAGGATCCTTCTTTGACTCAAGTCATTTGAATTAAGGTATTAAAAAATGAGTAAAATAGAAATTATTTGCACATCAATTGTCCTAACCCATCAAGTTCATTAAATATAAGCCTTGTCTCTCCCATAGCATACTACCAGCAATCTCCCTTATTCTAAAATTATGACCAGGATCTATGGCACCACTATCAACTGATTGGTTGGTTGGACTTGTCTAGAAATCTTGCTTTGTTGTTGTTGTTTGTTTCTTTAATTTGATGTCTGGCATCAAAAAAGCTTTATATTCCACTCGTTTGGGAGCCTTTTCCCCTGTTAAATGCCCAAGGCCAAGTTTTTTAACATGTAATTTTAGACAGGTGGTAATAAAGGGTGATTACCTTGACAACTTTGGGCACTGTGCTGGGTGCATATTTGAACAGAATGGCTCTGCCTATCTTTTCATTTGGCTTCTTCTTAGTCCTATTTGTATTTCATATTTGAATAGGTGATTTAGAGAATAGTGAAGTCGCTCCATCGTGTCCGACTCTTTGTGACCCCATGGACAATTGCCAATCAGGCTCCTCCGTCCATGGGATTTTCCAGGCAAGAATACTGGAGTGGGTTACCATTTTCTTCTGCAGGGGATCTTTCCATCCCAGGGATCAAACCCAAGTCTCCCGCATTGTAGGCAGATGCTTTACCATCTGAGCCACCAGGGAAGTTGATTTAGAGAATGGGATAGGGAAATTAGCTTTAACTAAAGAAGTAATTTTACAACTATTTAGGTGTTCCTACATATAAAATGTTTTCAGTGTTACATTTGAACCTCAAAACACTGTTGTGAGTTAAGGAGACATGGTCTATTTTATCAGTTTTGCAGATGAGGTTTTAGCATGAAAACATTGCTATTGCTAAGTCACTTCAGTCGTGTCCGACTCTGTGCAACCCCATAGACTGCAGCCCACCAGGCTCCCCCATCCCTGGGATTATCCAGGCAAGAACACTGGAGTGGGCTGCCATTTCCTTCTCCAATGCATGAAAGCAAAAGGTGAAAGCGAAGTCGCTCAGTCATGTCTGACTGAGGCAACGCCATGGACTGCAGCCTACCAGGCTCCTCCATCCATGGGATTTTCCAGGCAAGAGTACTGGAGTGGGGTGCAATCAAACATACTTGATTTCAAATTTGGTCTTCATAACTTATCAGCAGTATGAATTTCCACGAATTCCTCAGTATTTTTATTTATCAAATGTTTTGAACAGTTAAATTCAATATAAGAGTTAAACTTATTTTCCCGGTCTAGCAATTAAGAAATAGTAGTTATTTTATTTTGAATTTAAAGCCAATATTCTCTCACTCTATCAATTTGAACACTAAATCTCAATCAATCAAATATTTTAGAAATTGTATATTGAACAGTGTATTTATAAATATTCATGCAATTTAACTTTTAAACCCTAAGCCATATGTTTTGGCACAAACTCTATTCCCTATGTAATGACAAAGATATGCCAGCTCCATTCATTAAATATAGTTAGGTAAGGCAGAAAGGGGAAATAGCACCAATAAATAATTCCATGTAATTTCTGTGAACCACAGATGTTTAAGTTGAGCTATATTAATAATTTAATAATTCATAGTAGATTAATTTATTGTGGGTTACCACCTCTAGTACTTTTATAAATCAATGTGTTAAAATTGTGTTTAATAAATCATTTTCATTCTCTGAGAAAATGTAAAAAATTTAGCTGTCATATTAACCTATATTGCAAATCCACAAAGGAAATTTTTATGAAATTTAACTCACTAAATATAATGAGAAATTTTATAATTGAAATATATACAGCTTTTCAAAATATTTGTACAGTGTTATTAGATAATATATTTAAAACAAATGTCATCTTTTCCACTTTATCAATCTGACCAGGTTTGTCCAGATATTGGTCAAAAGAAGAATTTGGGTCCACAATGATATCCCAACCTACTGCTCCTGCCAAATTTTAGTTGGTTTCTTTAGAGATCTCTGTTGAGTTACATATTTCTTAACAACCTTCTTTCTTTTTTTCTTTATATTCTCTTCTCTCACATTTTACGATTGCAGTTTTCATATTATTTTTGAGAAAAATAAGAGCAGATTATTCAGAATGAACTTGAAGTCAAGTAAGTTAATTATTCATGTTTGACCCTGAGTAAAAGCAAATCTAAAAACTAGAAATGCTGTTAAAAAATTGATGTCTTATTTTAAGCAACATTTTCAAACTGTGATTGTTAATTTTGATGGAAATTTCAATTTAATCCCCTCTAAGATAGTAGCTTCCCCAGTGGCTCAGAGGTAAAGAATCCACCTGCCAATGGAGGAGACAGTTTCTATCACTGAGTGGGGAATATCCCCTGGAAAAAGAAATGACAACCTACTCCAGTATGGAAGGCCCCATAGGTAGAGGAGCCTTTCCGATTACAGACCATGGTGTCACAAAGCCGGACATGACTGAACACACACACACACTAAAATAGTAGGAAGTTATTTCTTGTTTCTGCCTCATAAATTTTTAAAATTATTTTTTTAAATATATGGCTGACTAACTTTATCTATCTCACCCCTCATCTCTGCTCTTCTCTTCCTCTGTTACAGACTGAATTGTGTTTTTCCAAAATTCATATGATTTCATATAATGTTGTAACCCCCAAAGTGACTGTATTCCTAGATAAGACTGTTATGAAGTAATTAGTTAAATTATTTCATTAGGGTAGGACCATAATATCACAAATCTGGCATCTTTATAAAAAGAAGAAAATATACCTAGTCTTTCTGTCTATGCCTACACAAAGAAGCCATGTGACAACAGAGAGGTGACCATCTACAAGGCAGAGAGAAAAGTCTAGCAGAAATCAATCTGTTGGCACCTTAATATTGTAATCCTAGCCTCCAGAACTGTAAGAAAATAAGTGTCTGTTCTTTAAGTCACACAGGCCATGATATCTTGTTATAGCAGCTTTAACAGGCTAATGTGAAAGTGTGAAATGAAGTCGTTCAGTTGTGTCCGACTGTGACCCCATGGACTGTAACCCACCAGGCTTCTCTGTCAGTGGGATTTGCCAGGCAACTGTACTGGAGTGGGGTGCTATTTCCATCTCCAGGGCTTCTTCCCGACCCAGGGATCGAACCCAGGTTTTCTGCATTACAAGCAGATGCTTTATCCTCTGAGCCACCAGGGAAGCTCCAAACAGGCTAATAAACCACCCTAAACAATTTCTACCACTCTTCCGTATCTCTGGGTAAATCTGACAGTATTCAGAAGCTCTTTATATCCCATCCATTTTCATAAATACAACATTAGTAGACTAGATACATGTTTATGTGTTCTCCTATCTCATACTGTTTTGGATTTCAGCTGCTTCTGACTAGATTAGGAGCATCTTGTATTTAGAGACTGTTTTCCATCAATTCAACGTCCATAAGACAGTGATTGTAGGATATAAGAAGTATTTGTTGAAGTATGTTTTGGGAGACAGAGCATAGTATTGGGTTGTTTTATGCCAACCCTATACATGAAAGGAAAGCTACCATAAAGCTGTCAAATAATTTTATACATTTAATTTAATTTGAATTGAAATTCCAAAGTGCTGTTTTATGTGATAAAACTGCGGGGTTTTTTTTCAATGAAGAAATAAATATTAATGAGAGTGTAAATTATGTAATGATATAGAAACTCAGTGGATATTTAGCAGGCTAAAATGATTATGATCTCTATGCAACATTATATAAAACAGTAATAAAATGTGTGAATTGTATGTAACATAATGGGAAAATTATAATAAAATATAAAGTGGAAAAGACAGGAGATGCATTTACTCAGGTACTATGATTACAAGTGCTTATAGATTGAAGCATATGAGAACATTTAGAAAATAATAGTGGATTCATGTCGATGTATGGCAAAGCCAATAGAGTATTGTAAAGTAAAATAAAGTAAAAAAAAAAAGTTTATGTCAATGAATATTTTCTCCATTTTCCAAGCATCCTGTTACTTATTATTTTGACAATTAAAATTTAAAGTGTGTTTAAAAACACAAAGAAGCCAAAGGGCTGGTGAACTGAGACAACCCAAAGGCATGGTATGGGGAGGGAGGAAGGAGGAGGGTTCAGGATGGGGAACATGTGTATATCTGTGGCAGATTCATGTTGATGTATGGCAAAACCAATACAATATTGTAAAGTAATTAACCTCCAATTAAAATAAAT
>SJYV01047757.1:1431321-1454469 GCA_006410875.1 Neotragus pygmaeus | reverse complement strand
GTAAACAAGCCTAGCTTATTAACACACCATGCTGTGCTATACTAAGTTGCTTCAGTCATGTCTGACTCTGCAACCCCAAGGACTGTAACTCACCAGGTTCCTTTGTCCATGGGATTCTCCAAGCAAGAATACTGGAGTGGGTCGCCATTCTCTTCTCCGAGGGATCTTCCCAACCCAGGGATCAAACCCATGTCTCTCAAGTCTCCTACATTGTCAGATCTGTTCTTTAGTACTAGTGCCACCTGGGAAGCCCCATTAACACACAGGGATTTTATATAGACAATTAGGTAAAGATTGATCTTTTAACTTCAAAAAGGAAACAAGGAACTGTTGGAGGTCATGGAGAGGATGTGACTTCATGAGTTGGGCCCACCAGTCAGAAGCCCCTCATCTCCTCCCCTGCCCTTTGAATGGGAGGTTTGATCATCTTTCCACAGCTGGAGCCATTTTCAACGACACAGCCTTGAGAGAGCAATGTGTTGCTGAGACCATCTGGCTAGTACTAATGACTGAATCTTGTTAAGGCCTAAATATAAACTTTTAAGGTTCTGGTGGGCAGGTGTAAAGATCTGTTCATCTTGCAACCACCCAAAACATGCCTCAGATGTGAGTTACCTTCATTATGGTGGCCAGTTTGTGAACTGATGAACAAGTTCATTTTCTCTAATGTGTCTTATTGACAGAACACATAGATTGCTACTTCCATGTACCTTAGAAGATGAGGAAAGAAAGTAAAGGATAAAGTTCTCCTGACTTGAATCTGTGGTACTTATAGAGGAGAGATTGGTCACTGCTTGGTAGTATGTTCATGAGTGCAGAAATTCAGCTTTGCTACTTTAGACAGAGCCAGCAATTTCATTAGGGGTTTTCAGAATGGGTGACTGCTGTGAACCCGTTTCCATAAAGTTTCAGGAGACATGGCCTGAAGGCTTATGTTTTTCAGTGGCAAAGTGGGTTGATGAACTTTAAAAAAAATTTTTTTTCAAAGCAGTGGGTCTCAAAATGGGCTATTTCTACCTTGGGACATTTGCTAAGATCTGGAAAAATTTTTGTCATACTAGGGTTGCAGTGCTATTGGTGCCTAGTTCAAGATGCTGCTGCTGGTGGTGGTTTAGTTGCTAAATTCGACTCTTGCAACCGAAATGTCTGACTCTTTGCAACCCCATGGACTGTAGCCCACTGGGCTCCTCTGTCCATGGGATTTCTCAAGCAAGAGTACTGGAGTGGGTTGCCATTTTATCCTCCAGGAGATCTTCCTGACCCAGGGCTCAAACCTGTGTCTTTTGTGTCTCCTGCATTGGCAGGCAGATTCTTTATCACTGAGCCACCCAGGATGCCTGAAAGATATGCTAAGTATCCTAAAATGTACAAGTCAGTATTCCATGACTCCTCCTCCCACCCCACCTCACAGACACACGCAATCCAGTAAAAAAAAAAAAAAAAAAAAAAAGGCAATAATGCCAAGGTTCAGAAGCTGTGCTCTAGACGAGCCAGGCCATCACAGATCAGGAATATGCACATGGTTTTCACTCTCAGTCTTTTAAATTGTATCACTAAAGCTCAATGACACTTTTATAATTGAAACAGAATGGTTGTGCTTAAATTTAAACTACTATGCTATAACAAAATTATGCTATCCTATTTAAAATTTACAGACTACAAGCTTCAAATGATTTAGGGAAGAAACTGTTATTCAAAGGGAAACAATAAGCCCAGGCCTCCAATGTGGGATTCCATGAAATGACTGCATTAAATATACCTTTAATTCAGTAAACCTTCTCTTATTTTACAGTTTCACTTTTATGAAGAGATGTTAATGAACCTTGTTATAGCCCCAAATCGTTGCTTACAAATCTTATCTGTTACTCAAGTCAAAAATGAATCATTTCATGGTGATATCAGGAATCGGTGGGATCGAAAAGGGAATTTTTCTAAGTTTTGATCATAGCACACCATAAAACACATATTATTAAGGGTATGGAAAGTTATGTACTGCCTTTGCTTTTTGAGAGGAATTAGAAGAAATTACATATTTTATGAAATCCTCATTGAGCACTGGAGAAGGAAATGGCAACCCGCTTAAGCATTCTTGTCAGGAAAAGCCCATGGACAGAGAAGCCTGAAAGTGAAAAGTGAAAGTGAAGTCCCTCAGTCGTGTCCAACTCTTCGCGACCCAATGGACTGTAGCCTACGAGGCTCCTCCATTTATGGAATTGTCCAGGCAAGAGTACTGGAGTGGGTTGCCATTTCCTTCGCCAGGGGAGTTTCCTGACCCAGGGTTTGAACCCGGGTCTTCCGCATTGTGAGTGGATGCTTTTACAGTCTGAGCCACCAGAGAAGCCTGCTGGCTTATAATCCGTGGGGTTGCAAAGAGGTGGACACAACTGAGTGCAGCACAGCACCGAACATTACACTAAGATATATGTAGCTTAATTAGGATTAAATTTATGTTTTTAAAAGATTATTACTTAGCTCATGTTTTTATGTGAATTGTTTCCAAACCTATTTATACATATTTATGAAACGGAAAGAATTGGAGGGGCACATTATTATATAAAATGTATTCCTTTAATTTTTTCTAAAATATAATCATATTGGGAGTTTTTACTATTTGAAAGCTAAAACCTAGTCTATAGATGATTATTTTGCTTCTCATGATGTTCACTTTTTATCCCCCTCTGTTGTAAATTGTCCAAAATGCAGCAGTTATTTTAGAAGTCTTTCCTATCATCTCGTGGAGAGAGTAGAAAGAAACACGTGGGCTAGGTGAAGTTAGGCTAAAGTATAGACTTTGAGAAAAAAATAAATGCCAGAACTATTGTAGTAAAGTTTTATGGTTGGATAACTATTGTATCAAATGACAGAAAACCAATCTGTATAAAAGCTTTACACCATCAAGTGTATACTTTTTAAAAAATTCTTATTTTTCCTTTTGTTACTTACAATCAAAGTTTTAAATATGAGTGCTTTTCATTACTTTCTTCTCTATGAAAGTCATTATAATGGTTAGTCCATTTATTATTGTGTTTCTTGATTTTTCAGTTATTTCAGGTGTCTTCATTATCTTGATTACATTATCTTATACAGTGACCCAAAAAAACCTCTCTTGTTACCCTTTTTATTCACTGACTGATAAGACAGTGAATATACTGAGCAGGAATTTCATAAAAAAAATGAAGTGTCTCTACTCATGTATATGGAAAAAAAAATAGTTCAATTTTATTTATCTTGGAAGTGGATCCCAACATTGATGCTGCCATTCAAAATTAAAGTATTGCCTTCTAAATTCTTCTGTATTTTTCAGCAAATATTAAACACATAAAATGTCAAAATGCCCTTAGACAAATGAATATTATGGTAAAAAACAAAATGTGCTTGCCTCCATTGAGCTGGCATTATATCATCCTCTGTAGTTCTGTTTATGGAGTTTCTTTTGACGATTTTTCAGTCAGTGTATTCATCTTTTTAACAAATATTTATGGTGTACCTACGTGTTTACCTTTGTGCTGGGTGTTTGGTACATAATGGTGAGATGATTACTATCTTCATGGTTCTTAAATTATAATGGGGAAATAAATATTATATAATAAAAGCAGACATGAATAAAAACTAATGAGGTTTTAAGTACTAAAAAGGAGAAGAATGCTCTGTAAGGAAACAATTTCTGGGAGAGAGCGGATTCCAATACAAAATAGATAGCTTAATACTGTCCTTAGAGAATCAAAATTAACCTGGGAGCTGAATGAAGAGAAGGAATTAGCCTTGTCCAAGAATTTAAATTTGTACCTTTTTTGATCAAACAGCATCAGGCATAATAACAAGATGGCTAATAATCATAGTCATGAACACACAAGAGTCCAGTATGATTGAAAGTCAGTGAATAAAAAGAGACAAAGAAAATGCTGGGTGGTGGCCATGATGATAAAGATCAAGGAGATGAATTTTGAAAGTATCATTGTCAGGATTTGGTCATATATTTTATGTGAGAAATAAGGAATAGAGAAGAACCAAGGATGATTCCTAGTATCCAAGCTTAAGCAGTAAGAGAAATAAGGTATATAGCTTATGGAAAAATTGAGATGAGTTTATAAAATGTGGCCTTAGAGACCTCTGTATGGCACTTAAGCAGAGATGTCAGTTAGATAGTTGAGTATAGGTCAACCTCAGAGAAGGTGGTCAAATTGGAATCTGTGGGATAAAGAGAGATGTCTTAGACTGCAATTGCAAGTCATAGACCCAGACTCCCCTAGGAAAGAGTGTAGAGAAGATAATTCCTGTATGGATACAGCAGTGGGTTTGGGTAAGGGAGTAAAATCTGAGAGCATGTCCAATGTAATAAGGATCTAGGATAAATAGGACAAAGCTCACCTTTCAGGGAATTAAGGCCAAGTTGGAGGGATATAACTTATCTGAACAGTTACATAATAAAGGAACGTCTAGGTGCTAACTGAGCACAGTGAAGGAAACATTTAACTTCACTTCTGTGTAGTTCAGAGGAAATTTCCAGAAGGATGACATGGAACTATTCTGAAAAATCTTCAAAATAAGAGACAGTTTAATAGGGTATAGGGAAGAATATTCCAGGCAAAGGAGTTGAGATAAGAAAAAATTCAAAGCATTTCAACAGTTTTAAGTAGTTCAGCTTAATTACATGCTTATAGCTTGTTTCACTGGAGAAGGCAATGGCACCCCACTCCAGTGCTCTTGCCTGGAAAATCCCACAGATGGAGGAGACTGGTAGGCTGCAGTCCATAGGGTCTCTAGGAGTCAGAAACGACTGAGCGACTTCACTTTCACTTTTTATTTTCATGCACTGGAGAAGAAAATGGCAACCCACTCTAGTGTTCTTGCCTGGAGAATCCCAGGGACTGGGGAGCCTGGTGGGCTGCCGTTTCTGGGGTCGCACAGAGTCGGACACAGCTTGTTTCACAATTCAAGATTTAGGTTAACTTTCACTGATGCAGTTTTTCATATTTATTTTCGTTCTTGTACTAATTAACAAATAAGACTGCTTTTGCCCTTTAATTGCCTGCATTAATATTTTCTCTCCTGACTTGTCCTTAATCTAAATGAGAAAAAGAAAAGGAGCTTTAACTCCCTTTTCAAATACAAGCCAAAGATCACACAGTTCTATGCACAGAGCAGATGGTCAATGAATTTACTGTTTCCTAAACAACTGAATTCTTGTTCCTCTGTCCTTGGTGAAGATGGATAAATATGTTTTAACTAGTGTGAAAAAATATATCCAAACATTATAACGTATCATTCCATCCTGGTTGTAATACCCTGATATAAGTAAAACAATTCAGTGACCTGAACTTAGCCTCTATTAAAGTGTCAAGAATCATTCCAAACAATTTAAGTTTCATTAAATTCTAACACACACAAAATTGAATCAATTTATTAAAGTTACTTATTTCCAGATATCCAATAGACCCAATAATACCAACATATAACAATTTCAGACACAAAAATAGTTTCACTGCTCTACTTACTGAAGTGAGAATACTACTTCCTAGCTAGAATAAGATACACTCTAAATGCAAATTAAAAGCAAATCAAGGCATTCCAAATCAGCGAACTGCTTGCTGTTGGTTAGTGTCTTGAAGTATTGTTCTTGATCTCTATGCAAAAGAAGAGGGATGGACCCTTGTTAAAAAGGAATAGAGAGTTCAGTCTAACCAATGTATCTTGCATAGACTGATTATACAAGATAGATTGTATCTTCATTCAATATAAATTTAAAATGAATAAAATATAAATTTTAAACGAATAAAGCATTTTGACCAGGAATTCAGCAATAAAATCTTAACTCAAAAACAAAAAGAAAACCACCTGAAAGTGATGCCTCCCCAGACACCCACCCCCAAATTTTGATGAACAGATTCTCTGACCTAGATTTGGAGCTACTTTCCTAGAATCACAGATTGTGAGAATAAATTGAGCATAAAGGTGCTAGCATTCAAAGACCTTAAGTTTCCAAATGATACTCTACAAGACAACATTTAATTAAATACAACCACTGTATAAGTTGAAGGTAGGTGTTGATGTGGACATTTCAATAGAGCATATAGGAGCCATATAGGATTATTTGCATTCCATCATTTAGTCTATGTTACATGATAACACATAATATATCAGTTATTTTTAACTACAACAATTAAAGTTTGTTAGATTTTCTGGTAACACCACTGCCACAAACAGTAGTGACTTCATGTGCTCTTAAAGGGATCAAACAACCAGTACAATCTAATCCATGATACATTGCTGCTACTGCTAAGTCGCTTCAGTCATGTCTGACTCTGTGTGACCCCATAGACGGCAGCCCACCAGGCTCCCCCATCCCTGGGATTCTCTAGGCAAGAACACTGGAGTGGGTTGCCATTTCCTTCTCCAATGCATGAAAGTGGAAAGTCAAAGTAAAGTCGTTCAGTCGTGTCTGACACTTAGCCACCCCATGGACTGCAGTCTACCATGATGCATTAGAGTCTCTCTTCAAAAGCCTGCAGAGTTCTTTGACATGAGGAAAAAATGTATATTGTGTACATTATATACCGGGGATCTTACAAAATTTATTTTAATAAATGTCCACAAAACTATTATATTTCATTGCTAAATATTAATATCAATATTTAACTGAAAAGATCATTGTTGCATATCTCATTTAAGTGTTGGAAAGAATTCACAGTGACACTTAAGAAACAATGAACAATCTGAATTAAATAACTAGTTAGCTTAAAGTCCAAATTAAAATAAATTGCATATTTTATATAAAGTGATCCTCTACATATGTGCCCATCACATTAATATAATGTAGAAGGAGATGGCCATAATGATTCTATTAGCTAGTAAATTAAATAATCAAAATCAGGAGGACTAAGAAGGGGCAAGGATGGGAAGGAAGGAAAAAGGGAAGGAAGAAAGGAGAAAGAATGGAGGAAGAAGGATTTGTAGACAAATTGTTATGAGTCTAGAGTAAGTTCTTTCTTTTTCTTTCCTTAATTCTTCATCACTGGTGTCCCCATGTTGATTTTAAAAATGCATAATATGAGAGTAGGGAGGTACGTTTTATTTGAGGCAATATGAGGACTGCAGCCTAGGAGGCAGCACCTCAAATAGTTCTGAGAAACTATTCCAAAGTGGTAGTGGGGGAAGAATAATAGATATGTGATATTGATAAAGGCGTAGTACATGTAATCAAATATATCTTTTGTAGAAAGTTTCTGCTGGTCTTGTGACACTTCTGCTAGTCACCAGAAACAATTGTCACCATCAAGATTTCAGTGTTTCTCTAGGTATGAGGAGATATAAGAACTGGGCCCATAAAATCAGGTCCAGAGAATATCTGTCTAAAGACCTGTCCTACCAGTTTTTCCAGAGCACAGAGTGTAACATTTTCGCTCTCCACCCTCAACTCCTTCAGGGCTTGTTGGAGGTCAGCAGCTGCAGCAGCATGTGATTTAACCCTTAAAAAGGTAGACGGCAAGTGCCCATGGCAAGTACCAATTTGTAGGTCCCACCCAGAATCTAGTTTAGGTTTTTTTTCAAAGTCAAGATACCACAATTTAGAAAGATTAAATAAATTGTCCATGAATGCATAAATAATAAAGGAAGAACCAGAACTTTAAGCCATTGACTTTTGACTAACTATGGACAATACGCTTTACTTAAACATAGACTGACTAAACAAATATGTCAGCTACAAACTGGCACTTGTTGTGGTTGCTTGTCATCTGTCTCTACAAGGATTAAATTATGTGCAACTGCAGCCGCTGACCTCCAACACCCCTTGAAGGAGTTCAAGGTGGAGAGCAGAAATGAGGTACTCTGTACTCTGGGAACCTGGAAGGACAGGTCTAGGTGGTCAATACTCTCAGGAGCTGATTTTATGAGCCCAGTTCTTATATCGCCTCATATCTAGAAAAGCACTAAAATCCTTCATGGTAACAATTGTTTCTGGTGACTAGCAGAAGCTTCATGAGACCAGCAGAAATTCTCTACCAAAAAAAAAAAAAAAAGTGTTTGATTGCATGTATTTCCCCTTCTCCAAAATCACATATGTGCTGTTCTTTCCCCACTATCTCTTTGGAACAGTCTGTCAGAGTTTACTAAGGTGTTGTCTTCGGGGCTGCAGTCCTTATTTTGCCCCAAATGAAACCTAACTCGTAACTCTCACATTGTGCGTTTTTTTAGTTGACAAATATTTACTGCTATTTATTTTTGTCATTTACCTCTTTTCCCAATAAATATTATAATTACAAGCAAAAATTCAGGATGTTTTGTTTCCTTCACTCTTCTTTTGTAAAGGAGAAAAAAAAAATGTCTATACAAAACATTTATTTTAGGATATTTTCTACCCAGAATGCTAAATAGAAATTCAATTAATGGTAGTTAAAAATAATAAGCAATAAATTGAATGGGACAAAGGACCTAATTGTTCCTTAAAATGTTTATTTCAGTCTGCTCTAGACGTTATTTATTTATTTTTCTTTTACTTCACATCTTTTGGAACATCTCTTAATAATGAAAATAGTTGCATTTTTAGATATATTTTTGAAAGACTGTGATAATAAAATACAAATATGATTATGCTGTTTTACTAGACTGTATATATGCAAATGTTAAAACATAAGCATGAGATCAGCTTTGTTTCTCAGTACAAAATTAAACTATGCTAAATTAGACTATACTAAAGGGAAGTGCTTGGCTAAGAGAGTTTGACCATCTCAGTAAATGACTATGATTTATACAGTTTGCTCATTTCCCTGCAATGCTTTTGCATGTTCAATAAAAANCTTCAATGAATATTAGGGGTGTGAAGCTTTGAAAGTTAGCAGTTATACCAGTATTTTATGATGTAAACAACCACATGGTAGATAGCATTGGCTACCATGCAAAGTCTTTAAGCATGAATCAGTTTCTCCTGCTAGATTATCTTCCTTTTCCTCTCTTCAAGCTCTCTTGAAACTTCTTATTCCTTACCTTCAACTTCTTTTTACTAAACATCTATTTTAGCAACCCTACTTTTTAAAAATATTTTTCTCTGAAGATTGAGTAATAATAAGAAGCATATTTGATTTTTAATACTGACATTTAATAGTAGTGTGATCTCATCAAGTGATATCTCAGTCAGATTCAATCTGAAAGCTAAGTATGAGAATTACATAAGAAGCAGTTATATATATGATAACACTTCCCCAAATTATGTGTACTGCTGGAGTTACAAATTTCTAAAAGGGGGAATAGGAGGATCAGAGAACAGTCCATAACCAGCCCTTTGAAACAAGGCAATTTTGTCTGCTGAAGTAGACCTGTAAAGGAGATCTGGTGAAAAGATTATGGAAGGCTACTGTCTATACGTTTGATGGGCCTGAGTTCTTGGTCAGCGAGATTTTCACTTGGGAAGATGAGGTGGGTATGGAGCCAAAAAGAGCAAGAACTAGCTAGAATCCACCAGTATGTCTTTATTTGTTGCTGACAGCCTATAAAATAACAGCTTTCAGAAGTACTGCTTTACTTTCACCTACCAGAACTTATAAAAGATAGTTTCTTGTTTGGACCAATTAACAAAAGATCACATAGTATAGGAGATTCTAGTAAACAATTTTGGCTTAGCGAAGATGACAATTTCAAAAAGTTGTGCAAGTCAATTTTCCTGTACTTTATTCTTCAAATGTTTGATTTTGCTTCAGTAACTTAATGGGAATTATATGTGAATACATACTGAAAATAAGAATAATAATAAAATTATCATTTCCAAAATAATTGTGACAGCATATTTTGAAATGTTACCCCTAAACAAATCAACTTGTGAAAATAAATGTTTGTGTGTGCTTAGTTTTGTCCAACTCTTTGAGACTCCGTGGATGGCAGCCTACCAATCTCCTCTGTCCATGGGATTCTCCAGGTAAGAACACTGGAGTGAGTAGCCATTCCCTTCTCCAGGCGATCTTTCCAACACGGGATCAAACCCAAGTCTCTCGAATTGCAGGAGGATTCTCTACCATCTGAGTCACCAGGAAAACCCCCAAATAGAGGCTTCTTTATCTAGTGTGTGCTTAATTTGTGATGTCTCTACCTGCTTGTTCTATAGTCTATGATTATAGATTTCAAATTTATACAGTACACACATATGAAATTTTAAAAGCTTAATAATGATCTGTTAACTGAATCTTTACTGGTGACTTCTAAGATATGTTAATTATTTCATATCAGTGACATTTACACACAAAGAGCTAGATAGCTTACAATTCTGTTACCTTGAATTCTGACATGTATATACCACCAAGAAAAATATGCACATAGCTTTGAATCATTTGTGATTGCTTCTCTGATAAAATTACTTGAAAGAAAATTCAGCACTGAGATTTTAATTCAGTTTAATTAAATTTTAATTAAATTAAAAAATTTAGAGTTGATTTTTAAGTTATTATTTTTAATATTTATTTATTTCAATTTTAGCTATTGAACACTGAAAACCAAAATACATTAAATCCAGTAATTTTGACTTCTGGCCAACAACACATAGGAAGTGACTGTAAAAAATGCTAATGTTATTCTTTGTAGATTTTTTAAGTTCTAGTATATTGGAAAGAACTTTCTAAATTATATCTCTTGATCTTATCATTTGATAGATTCAAAAAAGAAAAATACCCAAATAAAATAAGGAAAATTATATAGATTATAAGTAAAGTATTTATATAATTTACTAAGCTGTTCACATACTTATTTTATTTTATTATTGTTTTTTGTAGCACAACTACTTACCCCAACTACTGTAGAATATGTTTTATCAATTGTGCACACATTTCTATGATTCAGAATTATACAAATTTGATTATTGTGTGTTCAAAATTCATTTTTGGAAAAGCATGTTTGCAAATCTGATCATAACTAAAGCAACTGAAAAAATTAGAAATTCATTTCCAACAAAAATCAAAGAGACAGTTCCAATTAAATCTATGAATCTATTAAAAAAAGAAAAAAGCAGGTTTTAAACAAAACTGAGCTAGGCCTTGGGATGGATGGACATGGCACACAGCTGTATATTTAAACCACAGTGCCTAAAATTTGGAGTATGTGGTCTTAAGATAGTTAAAGACACATAATCAGTAATTAGAGAATAGGGTAGGTATTTGATAATGATTGTGTTAAAGGAAAGGCAGTGAAAACATTATTTCTGTAGCTTTATCAGATACAAGGAGATCAGAACAATGATGTTGGTCTTAAACTTAAGAGATTTTATATTATAGCAAATAGTAGTAAAGAGGGATATGTGGATTTAGTGTGTTTTATGTATGTGTATGTACACTCGCACACATGAATGTGCATTGTGGGAAAAAATGTGTTTTTTGCAGAGTGAGTTCATTTAGTTAATACTAAAGATTGGAACATACATCCCAAGTCACCTAGAGTTTTTACTAATAGTTATGAATAAAAACACAGACAAAATAACCACAAATTACAAAAGTTTTCACATCTCTAAATCAAAATTCTTTTTTATTTTTTCAAGTTATTTTTACTCTCAATTAAGGGGAATAACAGATCATATCTTTTATAGTGGAGGAATAAAGAGGATTCATGATGTGACCTTTCATTGAAACATGAAATTTGCCTTCTTTAAGGTCCTCAAAAATGAGTTATTCTAGCCTGATCAAAAATGGTCCTCTGGGCATTGACTTATATGAGATAATTTAATAGGATTTCACATTCTGTAATTGAGACTATATATTCATCTAATGATTCCAGATTTATTAAAAAAATAAAAAGACCCCAGTGCTCAAATCTCAGTCTCCTGCATGATTATTCATACCTCTCATTTGGTTAGTGATTTTATTTATTTTATTTTTTATTTAAAGTTTTATTAAAGTATAGAGGAGATAGAGAAAGCTTCTGACATAGACATCAGAAGGGGGCAGAAAGAGTGCCCCTGGTTAGTGATTTTAAAATGACAACTCAAATCAAAGTGAATTTTCATATTATGTTATACCATTAATGAAAATCTATTAAATATCTAATAATTAAAGCAGCTCCTTCAAGGAAAGTTAATACATTGGAGGATGTCTGTATGCGATTATTCAGTGGGAATCATCTTCATTGTTGTTTTTCAATAAGACTGAATTATTTATTTATTTATTTTTAAATTTTGGAGAAATAACCCATATCTTGGTACAAGAATGTCACTTTCTTTTAGCTGCACATTATTATATTAATGACAACTATGACTCATACACTATGTCACCCACCAAAACTGGGTAAAAATTTTTAGGAAGTTTTATCAAACTCAGTAAAACTTTTTAGAATGCTTAATATGTGTCAGGTACTGTGCTGAAGTCAGTAATATAGAGAGTGTTAATAAACAGACCTTTTGGTCCAAAGGCCATTAAAAAAAATTATTAACCATTATAATTTATTTAAGCCTCTAAGTTTTAGTAGAAAGTTTTGAGTGGAATTCAGGAAGGTGATAAGTTGATAACTATGTGTTATGATATATATTAGAAGACTCTTTGGCATTATATTTCTATGTAAGGTGTGTATTTATCTTCTCCTCATGTTTGGGCTTGAACATATGATGTGGGCCCATTGGCTAGCAACAGATGTGACGTGATGCAGGCCTGGGCTTGAAATGTGTGTATGCACTCAGCTTTCTCTCTTGCATTCTGTCTCTACCATGAGGACATGCTGAGCAGGCTGACTGGTCTCAAAAAGCCAGTGAATGGCACTTAGTGTAAACCTCAACTAAACACATGACCAAGAACTAAATCTAACTGGGGCCAACCAGCAGAACCAGATGAATGAATCAGCATTTTGAGGTAGAACCCCAGCTGAACAATTAGCATGTTAGTAAGAATAAATCCTTATCTTTAACAGATGCATAGGTGACGGACACAAATTAATCTGCTTTGCATTATTAGTGATTGTAAAACAGATCCTTTATTTTTTAGGTCTTGTCTTTTAAAATGTGTATTTACAAGAGTGTAAATATGTGTTCTCTGTCTTAAGGAAACATAAAATGTAGGGTGTGGGTTTTATTATCATTTAATTATGATTTATGATGTAAGAACCAGGTGATAAAAGCAGAAATACAGTAAAGATATTAATGGTATAAATATAATAAGATGAATAATTCTATTCATATGAATAATTATATAATAATTCTATTATGTAAATATAATACTATGAATAATTCTATCCATGACAGTTTCCTAAATGATCATAAAGTGATTGGCAAGTTGCTCTTCTCAGAAGACTCTAAGGCTCCACTGTGTGGTTAGTCAGTTTCCATAAACATGGAAGACAGTGATGAAGTTGTTTCTTAATTAAAAAAACACAAACAAACTGTCTATAAGTATGGGTAATTAGTTAGAGTTGTAATTGTGTTTCTTTTAAGTTGATTCCAAACATGGCCATTAGGCAACATTAATATAGAAATTCAAGGTGACTAAAAGAGAGAAACATACAGTGGAGTTAAATTTAACATACAATTATTAGCTCCTTAAAATAAAACACATTTACCTTTTTATATTATATATTTCTAGTGCTTCCAACTGAATGGACATGAATTTGAGCAAACTCGGAGATAGTGGAGTAAATAGAGGAGACTGGCATGCTGCAGTCCATGGAGTCACAAAGAGTTGGACATCACTTAGTGATTGAACAACAGTGTCATAGCACCGTCTTATATGATGTTGGTACATGATGCATGTTAAGTGATTAAAGCAATGATTCCACATGAATATACTCCTAATAAAAAAGGACCTTCTTATCTTACCTGAAGGTCAGTGATGGCACCAATAGGTACAACAGTAGAATTTGATAAAATATTGGCTTACTCAGTGCCAAATGTGTCCTTCATGTTTTTTTTTTTTTAATTAATTTTTTTTTTTTTTTTTACTTTACAATATTGTATTGGTTCTGCCACACATCAACATGAATCTGCAACGGGCGTACATGTGTTCCTCATCCTGAATCCCCCTCCCATCTCCCTCCGTGTACCATCCCTCTGAGTCATCCCAGTGNATAATTTTTTTTTTTTTTTTTTTACTTTACAATATTGTATTGGTTCTGCCACACATCAACATGAATCTGCAACGGGCGTACATGTGTTCCTCATCCTGAATCCCCCTCCCATCTCCCTCCGTGTACCATCCCTCTGAGTCATCCCAGTGCACCAGCCCCAGGCAGCCTGTATTGAACCTGGACTGACGATTTGTTTCTTATATGGTATTATACATGTTTCAGTGCCATTACCCCAAATCGTCCTACCCTCTCCCTCTCCAACACCATACATAAAAATAAACTAAAAATGGATTAAAGATCTAAATGTAAGACCAGAAACTATAAAAATCTTAGAGGAGAACATAGGCAAAACACTCTCCAACATAAATCACAGCAGGATCCTCTATGACCCACCTCCAAGAATACTAGAAATAAAATAAAATAAATAAATGGGACCTAATTAAGATTAAAAGCTTCTGCACAACAAAGGAAATTATAAGCAAGGTGAAAAGACAGCCTTCAGAATGGGATAAAATAATAGCAAATGAAGAAACTGACAAACAACTAATCTCAAAAATATACAAGCAACTCCTGCAGCTCAATTCCAGAAAAATAAATGACCCAATCAAAAAATAGGCCAAAGAACTAAACAGATGTTTCTCCAAAGAAGACATACAGATGGCTAACAAACACATGAAAAGATGCTCAACATCACTCATTATCAGAGAAATGCAAATCAAAACCATAATGAGGTATCATTTCACACCAGTCAGAATGGCTGCAATCCAAAATTCTACAAGCAATAAATGCTGGAGAGGGTGTGGAGAAAAGGGAACCCTCTTACATAGTTGGTGGGAATGCAAACTAGCACAACCACTATGGAGAACAGTGTGGAGATTCCTTCATGTTTTATATTGAATTTACAGATTTAATTTAAGGGTGGCTCAGAGGTTAAAGCGTCGGCCCACAATCCGGGAGATCCAGGTTCGATCCCTGGATTGGGAAGATCCCCTGGAGAAGGAAATGGTAACCCACTCCAGGATTCTTGCCTGGAGAATCCCATGGATGGAGGAGCCTGGTAGGCTGCAGTCCACGGGGTTGCAAAGAGTTGGACATGTCGGACATGACTGAGCGACTTCACTTCACTTCACTTCATGATCTTGACAAACTTTCAGAGAGTAAGACAGTTAGAGTAAAGGGAAATAGCTCAATCATATCTCAAGGAATATATTGAAAATAATTGTTAGCTAATGTTGTGCTGGGTGAGCTGTTAGAGGACACTGTCATTTGTGCCTTCATCTCAGAAAAATAGAATATCATTGGGAATAGTGTGTATAAAAATTAAATTCCAAGGGAGAAAAAAGAAACTGTTGGAGGTTGGAGATGTTCCCAGAAGAAAAGACCACTTTATGTGATTCCTTATTTGAAGTATTAGCCCACAGTCAGAGCAAACTACAGTAGCTCAGATTTACTATACCTTCATTTTTATTGACAGTACAAAGCTGAATGAAGTCTTGTTTTGTTATGGGAAAAAAATTGAAAACTTGTAGCATGGAGATTGATGCCCCTAGTTTTCTTTAATTATACTCCAACTTTTACCCCTGAAGGGAAAGCCAGATGGTTTTGTATTCAGTTTACCTAGGGAAGCCATGACTAAAAAATTCCTGTTAATGCACTGGCTGTGGTAAATGGTCTATAAATAATTCAAAGTNAAATAAATTTATATCAACATTTTGATCATCCCTTAAGCTTAAAACAATCCAAACACAGAATCTTTGTTCTTTACTTTACCCTCTTACCTCCTGCCCCTCTCAAAACACACAATTACACACACATATACACACACACACATACACACACACATACACACACACACAGAGTCATCTTTCTTTTTTCTTGTTCCCTCCCACACCCCCGCCAATTGCTTCACCAACATGACATGGATAGAGCAAATGTATTTTTTGATTTATCTCTTTGTGATTCTGGATAAGAATCTTATTTATTTTGTAGGTGATTAGTTAAAAAGAAAACTTTCAATTTTATAGCAAAAAGTTGTAGAATGCTTTTGAAAGTCTTTAAAAATAGCATTTGTAATGCTTGAAGTGGAATTTTGACATTTTGGCTTTTAGCATTTTGCATTTTACCCACTTATTAAGCAAGTTAATGTGCTTTTGTTGCTTGGACTTTTCTCTCTTATTCATGTATGTCCAGATGGTACAAATTTCTTCCATAAAGAAAGTTCATAGTGGCAGACAGTTGCTACATTCTTGATTTTGAGTTCCTTAATTTTTCTTTACCCATATAATTCTAATAACATCTTTTATTTTATTGTTTCTGGGGAAATGGGAGATCAAAAAATCATTTGTATCATTATAATTCAGATGTCACCTTCCTTTCAATGATATATTGAATATTTTAACATTAACCTAATCTAGCCTATTAACAGTTTCACTTTTTAATTTTTATTATTCATTTTCTACCATTAAAATTCCTAAATTTTAGTATAATACACAAAATTTCCTTAGGTGACTGGAAGTCAGAAAATTCATGGAAATCAGAAAATACATTTGCCCAGGCAACCAGAGCTTTACCCTATCAATGTATTTCTGCCATGCTCATACAGTCATTAAGCTGGCACCTTCTGTGAAGATTTTGATTAATTGCAAAATATCAATTAATTAGCAAATTAAGAAGAGGTAAATATAAAAAAGGCATAGCAATAGAGGAAACACAATTGGGTACCTTCAGTCCATGCTTGATAGGAAGTTGTAATTTCCAAGGCTTGAAAACAAGGGACACTAAACAGAGATGTCTGGTGCCAATTTTGCTAGGATTTGGGCCTGATGCTTTTGAACTCTGGTGTTGGAGAAGACTCTTGAGAGTCCCTTGGACTTCAAGAAGATCCAACTAGTCCATCCTAAAGGAGAAACACCCACCTAAAGCCCTGGGTGGGAATGATCCTAAAGCCCTTGGAAGGAATGATGCTAAAGCTGAAACTCCAGTACTTTGGCCACCTCATTTGAAGAGTTGACTCATTGGAAAAGACTCTGATGCTGCGAGGGCCTGGGGCCAGGAGGAAAAGGGGAAGAGGATGAGATGGCTGGATGACATCACCGACTCAATAGACGTGAGTTTAAGTGAATTCCGGGAGTTGGTGATGGACAGGGAGGCCTGGCATGCTGCGATTCATGGGATTGCAAAGAGTTGGACATGACTGAGTGACTGAACTGAAGTGAACTGAACTGAGGTCACTTAATTTGATGGGCATCTGTTTTCTCATAAATTAAAGGAATTAACCAGATTAGGTAATCTCTAAAATCTTTTCCAACTCCAATAATCTGTTTTTCTCAATGATATATTGTCACCCTTGGTGACACACTTTGTCAAGGGCTAGAGATATAGAGAATGATGATATTGATGATGTCCATGACAATGACCAGTATTATCAAGTGCTATATGCTTGCATTTGACTCCCTAACTGTTCTGTTAGGTGAATATTATTTCCTTTCTTTTTATTAATAAGAAAATTGAGGAACAGAATATTTTACTAATGTGCTCAATACCTACCATAAAACCCTATGCCAAAGTCAGTTATTTCAAATACTAGGTTACATGCAAATAACATTAACAGTGTTCACTAGTATCAAATATTTGTGTACAAATAAGACTACATTTTTTATTCACTTGAAGATAATGTATGTCATGTGATTAGTTTTGTCCAATGGCCTAGAGAAGAATTTGCTTGCATAAGTTTTGGCACAAAGTGTGGAAAAATCAGCAGTAGCCTGGCAATTGCCTCTTTACCTGAGGTGCCCATAAGATAAAGGAGGCAATATGTTCATGTGATGTTCCTCCAAGATGGTGACACTTCACTTTCCTCCTTCTGAATCGCTGAGTTGCTGGTTTTAGAACAGTTCATCTTGCTTCTCATCTGATACAGACTTTGCTTGGATAAATTGTAAATCTTTGTTATTTAATACACTAAAATGTATGTTTTATATATAAAACAGGATATATAACACATTCTGTCCACACAAAATGAGTGTATTTTTCTCTTCAATGAATATTAGGGGTGTGAAGCTTTGAAAGTTAGCAGTTATACCAGTATTTTATGATGTAAACAACCACATGGTAGATAGCATTGGCTACCATGCAAAGTCTTTAAGCATGAATCAGTTTCTCCTGCTAGATTATCTTCCTTTTCCTCTCTTCAAGCTCTCTTGAAACTTCTTATTCCTTACCTTCAACTTCTTTTTACTAAACATCTATTTTAGCAACCCTACTTTTTAAAAATATTTTTCTCTGAAGATTGAGTAATAATAAGAAGCATATTTGATTTTTAATACTGACATTTAATAGTAGTGTGATCTCATCAAGTGATATCTCAGTCAGATTCAATCTGAAAGCTAAGTATGAGAATTACATAAGAAGCAGTTATATATATGATAACACTTCCCCAAATTATGTGTACTGCTGGAGTTACAAATTTCTAAAAGGGGGAATAGGAGGATCAGAGAACAGTCCATAACCAGCCCTTTGAAACAAGGCAATTTTGTCTGCTGAAGTAGACCTGTAAAGGAGATCTGGTGAAAAGATTATGGAAGGCTACTGTCTATACGTTTGATGGGCCTGAGTTCTTGGTCAGCGAGATTTTCACTTGGGAAGATGAGGTGGGTATGGAGCCAAAAAGAGCAAGAACTAGCTAGAATCCACCAGTATGTCTTTATTTGTTGCTGACAGCCTATAAAATAACAGCTTTCAGAAGTACTGCTTTACTTTCACCTACCAGAACTTATAAAAGATAGTTTCTTGTTTGGACCAATTAACAAAAGATCACATAGTATAGGAGATTCTAGTAAACAATTTTGGCTTAGCGAAGATGACAATTTCAAAAAGTTGTGCAAGTCAATTTTCCTGTACTTTATTCTTCAAATGTTTGATTTTGCTTCAGTAACTTAATGGGAATTATATGTGAATACATACTGAAAATAAGAATAATAATAAAATTATCATTTCCAAAATAATTGTGACAGCATATTTTGAAATGTTACCCCTAAACAAATCAACTTGTGAAAATAAATGTTTGTGTGTGCTTAGTTTTGTCCAACTCTTTGAGACTCCGTGGATGGCAGCCTACCAATCTCCTCTGTCCATGGGATTCTCCAGGTAAGAACACTGGAGTGAGTAGCCATTCCCTTCTCCAGGCGATCTTTCCAACACGGGATCAAACCCAAGTCTCTCGAATTGCAGGAGGATTCTCTACCATCTGAGTCACCAGGAAAACCCCCAAATAGAGGCTTCTTTATCTAGTGTGTGCTTAATTTGTGATGTCTCTACCTGCTTGTTCTATAGTCTATGATTATAGATTTCAAATTTATACAGTACACACATATGAAATTTTAAAAGCTTAATAATGATCTGTTAACTGAATCTTTACTGGTGACTTCTAAGATATGTTAATTATTTCATATCAGTGACATTTACACACAAAGAGCTAGATAGCTTACAATTCTGTTACCTTGAATTCTGACATGTATATACCACCAAGAAAAATATGCACATAGCTTTGAATCATTTGTGATTGCTTCTCTGATAAAATTACTTGAAAGAAAATTCAGCACTGAGATTTTAATTCAGTTTAATTAAATTTTAATTAAATTAAAAAATTTAGAGTTGATTTTTAAGTTATTATTTTTAATATTTATTTATTTCAATTTTAGCTATTGAACACTGAAAACCAAAATACATTAAATCCAGTAATTTTGACTTCTGGCCAACAACACATAGGAAGTGACTGTAAAAAATGCTAATGTTATTCTTTGTAGATTTTTTAAGTTCTAGTATATTGGAAAGAACTTTCTAAATTATATCTCTTGATCTTATCATTTGATAGATTCAAAAAAGAAAAATACCCAAATAAAATAAGGAAAATTATATAGATTATAAGTAAAGTATTTATATAATTTACTAAGCTGTTCACATACTTATTTTATTTTATTATTGTTTTTTGTAGCACAACTACTTACCCCAACTACTGTAGAATATGTTTTATCAATTGTGCACACATTTCTATGATTCAGAATTATACAAATTTGATTATTGTGTGTTCAAAATTCATTTTTGGAAAAGCATGTTTGCAAATCTGATCATAACTAAAGCAACTGAAAAAATTAGAAATTCATTTCCAACAAAAATCAAAGAGACAGTTCCAATTAAATCTATGAATCTATTAAAAAAAGAAAAAAGCAGGTTTTAAACAAAACTGAGCTAGGCCTTGGGATGGATGGACATGGCACACAGCTGTATATTTAAACCACAGTGCCTAAAATTTGGAGTATGTGGTCTTAAGATAGTTAAAGACACATAATCAGTAATTAGAGAATAGGGTAGGTATTTGATAATGATTGTGTTAAAGGAAAGGCAGTGAAAACATTATTTCTGTAGCTTTATCAGATACAAGGAGATCAGAACAATGATGTTGGTCTTAAACTTAAGAGATTTTATATTATAGCAAATAGTAGTAAAGAGGGATATGTGGATTTAGTGTGTTTTATGTATGTGTATGTACACTCGCACACATGAATGTGCATTGTGGGAAAAAATGTGTTTTTTGCAGAGTGAGTTCATTTAGTTAATACTAAAGATTGGAACATACATCCCAAGTCACCTAGAGTTTTTACTAATAGTTATGAATAAAAACACAGACAAAATAACCACAAATTACAAAAGTTTTCACATCTCTAAATCAAAATTCTTTTTTATTTTTTCAAGTTATTTTTACTCTCAATTAAGGGGAATAACAGATCATATCTTTTATAGTGGAGGAATAAAGAGGATTCATGATGTGACCTTTCATTGAAACATGAAATTTGCCTTCTTTAAGGTCCTCAAAAATGAGTTATTCTAGCCTGATCAAAAATGGTCCTCTGGGCATTGACTTATATGAGATAATTTAATAGGATTTCACATTCTGTAATTGAGACTATATATTCATCTAATGATTCCAGATTTATTAAAAAAATAAAAAGACCCCAGTGCTCAAATCTCAGTCTCCTGCATGATTATTCATACCTCTCATTTGGTTAGTGATTTTATTTATTTTATTTTTTATTTAAAGTTTTATTAAAGTATAGAGGAGATAGAGAAAGCTTCTGACATAGACATCAGAAGGGGGCAGAAAGAGTGCCCCTGGTTAGTGATTTTAAAATGACAACTCAAATCAAAGTGAATTTTCATATTATGTTATACCATTAATGAAAATCTATTAAATATCTAATAATTAAAGCAGCTCCTTCAAGGAAAGTTAATACATTGGAGGATGTCTGTATGCGATTATTCAGTGGGAATCATCTTCATTGTTGTTTTTCAATAAGACTGAATTATTTATTTATTTATTTTTAAATTTTGGAGAAATAACCCATATCTTGGTACAAGAATGTCACTTTCTTTTAGCTGCACATTATTATATTAATGACAACTATGACTCATACACTATGTCACCCACCAAAACTGGGTAAAAATTTTTAGGAAGTTTTATCAAACTCAGTAAAACTTTTTAGAATGCTTAATATGTGTCAGGTACTGTGCTGAAGTCAGTAATATAGAGAGTGTTAATAAACAGACCTTTTGGTCCAAAGGCCATTAAAAAAAATTATTAACCATTATAATTTATTTAAGCCTCTAAGTTTTAGTAGAAAGTTTTGAGTGGAATTCAGGAAGGTGATAAGTTGATAACTATGTGTTATGATATATATTAGAAGACTCTTTGGCATTATATTTCTATGTAAGGTGTGTATTTATCTTCTCCTCATGTTTGGGCTTGAACATATGATGTGGGCCCATCGGCTAGCAACAGATGTGACGTGATGCAGGCCTGGGCTTGAAATGTGTGTATGCACTCAGCTTTCTCTCTTGCATTCTGTCTCTACCATGAGGACATGCTGAGCAGGCTGACTGGTCTCAAAAAGCCAGTGAATGGCACTTAGTGTAAACCTCAACTAAACACATGACCAAGAACTAAATCTAACTGGGGCCAACCAGCAGAACCAGATGAATGAATCAGCATTTTGAGGTAGAACCCCAGCTGAACAATTAGCATGTTAGTAAGAATAAATCCTTATCTTTAACAGATGCATAGGTGACGGACACAAATTAATCTGCTTTGCATTATTAGTGATTGTAAAACAGATCCTTTATTTTTTAGGTCTTGTCTTTTAAAATGTGTATTTACAAGAGTGTAAATATGTGTTCTCTGTCTTAAGGAAACATAAAATGTAGGGTGTGGGTTTTATTATCATTTAATTATGATTTATGATGTAAGAACCAGGTGATAAAAGCAGAAATACAGTAAAGATATTAATGGTATAAATATAATAAGATGAATAATTCTATTCATATGAATAATTATATAATAATTCTATTATGTAAATATAATACTATGAATAATTCTATCCATGACAGTTTCCTAAATGATCATAAAGTGATTGGCAAGTTGCTCTTCTCAGAAGACTCTAAGGCTCCACTGTGTGGTTAGTCAGTTTCCATAAACATGGAAGACAGTGATGAAGTTGTTTCTTAATTAAAAAAACACAAACAAACTGTCTATAAGTATGGGTAATTAGTTAGAGTTGTAATTGTGTTTCTTTTAAGTTGATTCCAAACATGGCCATTAGGCAACATTAATATAGAAATTCAAGGTGACTAAAAGAGAGAAACATACAGTGGAGTTAAATTTAACATACAATTATTAGCTCCTTAAAATAAAACACATTTACCTTTTTATATTATATATTTCTAGTGCTTCCAACTGAATGGACATGAATTTGAGCAAACTCGGAGATAGTGGAGTAAATAGAGGAGACTGGCATGCTGCAGTCCATGGAGTCACAAAGAGTTGGACATCACTTAGTGATTGAACAACAGTGTCATAGCACCGTCTTATATGATGTTGGTACATGATGCATGTTAAGTGATTAAAGCAATGATTCCACATGAATATACTCCTAATAAAAAAGGACCTTCTTATCTTACCTGAAGGTCAGTGATGGCACCAATAGGTACAACAGTAGAATTTGATAAAATATTGGCTTACTCAGTGCCAAATGTGTCCTTCATGTTTTTTTTTTTTTAATTAATTTTTTTTTTTTTTTT
>SJYV01047757.1:1420688-1431277 GCA_006410875.1 Neotragus pygmaeus | reverse complement strand
TTTTTTTTTTTTAATTAATTTTTTTTTTTTTTTTTACTTTACAATATTGTATTGGTTCTGCCACACATCAACATGAATCTGCAACGGGCGTACATGTGTTCCTCATCCTGAATCCCCCTCCCATCTCCCTCCGTGTACCATCCCTCTGAGTCATCCCAGTGCACCAGCCCCAGGCAGCCTGTATTGAACCTGGACTGACGATTTGTTTCTTATATGGTATTATACATGTTTCAGTGCCATTACCCCAAATCGTCCTACCCTCTCCCTCTCCAACACCATACATAAAAATAAACTAAAAATGGATTAAAGATCTAAATGTAAGACCAGAAACTATAAAAATCTTAGAGGAGAACATAGGCAAAACACTCTCCAACATAAATCACAGCAGGATCCTCTATGACCCACCTCCAAGAATACTAGAAATAAAATAAAATAAATAAATGGGACCTAATTAAGATTAAAAGCTTCTGCACAACAAAGGAAATTATAAGCAAGGTGAAAAGACAGCCTTCAGAATGGGATAAAATAATAGCAAATGAAGAAACTGACAAACAACTAATCTCAAAAATATACAAGCAACTCCTGCAGCTCAATTCCAGAAAAATAAATGACCCAATCAAAAAATAGGCCAAAGAACTAAACAGATGTTTCTCCAAAGAAGACATACAGATGGCTAACAAACACATGAAAAGATGCTCAACATCACTCATTATCAGAGAAATGCAAATCAAAACCATAATGAGGTATCATTTCACACCAGTCAGAATGGCTGCAATCCAAAATTCTACAAGCAATAAATGCTGGAGAGGGTGTGGAGAAAAGGGAACCCTCTTACATAGTTGGTGGGAATGCAAACTAGCACAACCACTATGGAGAACAGTGTGGAGATTCCTTCATGTTTTATATTGAATTTACAGATTTAATTTAAGGGTGGCTCAGAGGTTAAAGCGTCGGCCCACAATCCGGGAGATCCAGGTTCGATCCCTGGATTGGGAAGATCCCCTGGAGAAGGAAATGGTAACCCACTCCAGGATTCTTGCCTGGAGAATCCCATGGATGGAGGAGCCTGGTAGGCTGCAGTCCACGGGGTTGCAAAGAGTTGGACATGTCGGACATGACTGAGCGACTTCACTTCACTTCACTTCATGATCTTGACAAACTTTCAGAGAGTAAGACAGTTAGAGTAAAGGGAAATAGCTCAATCATATCTCAAGGAATATATTGAAAATAATTGTTAGCTAATGTTGTGCTGGGTGAGCTGTTAGAGGACACTGTCATTTGTGCCTTCATCTCAGAAAAATAGAATATCATTGGGAATAGTGTGTATAAAAATTAAATTCCAAGGGAGAAAAAAGAAACTGTTGGAGGTTGGAGATGTTCCCAGAAGAAAAGACCACTTTATGTGATTCCTTATTTGAAGTATTAGCCCACAGTCAGAGCAAACTACAGTAGCTCAGATTTACTATACCTTCATTTTTATTGACAGTACAAAGCTGAATGAAGTCTTGTTTTGTTATGGGAAAAAAATTGAAAACTTGTAGCATGGAGATTGATGCCCCTAGTTTTCTTTAATTATACTCCAACTTTTACCCCTGAAGGGAAAGCCAGATGGTTTTGTATTCAGTTTACCTAGGGAAGCCATGACTAAAAAATTCCTGTTAATGCACTGGCTGTGGTAAATGGTCTATAAATAATTCAAAGTTTCATCGATTCTACAATATCCACACTGACCAGAAAGTCCATAAAATTAATTGATGTATAATATGCTTAAGCCAGAATTCCAATCTTCATGAGTATCAATGATTTTCTAAAAGGAGTTTGAACTAGTAGGAAAATTTTATCTATATTTAGCAATTTTCCTCTATAAAATTCCAAGTTCACAGGGATAATATAAAAACAAATCACAGAACAGGTGATGGAACTATTTTTCTGGGGTAGAGGTTTTGTGGGACTCCCCTTGAACCACAAGATGCTGAACTTCTGCAGCAGCATGTTCCCAACTCTTTCTCTGAGAAATCATTATGAGGGAGTAGCACATGAAAAGAGATGAATTCTCAAATACATAGCTTCTCCCAAATTTTGTGCCATAGTATCTGCAGATTTACCTGAATCCTTATGCATTATCTCTCTTTTAACCAGTGCTCTATACTTAGCCCTCCTAGATCTTATTTCTTTTACTCTCTTATTCACCTTTCATCAGAGGTATACCTTCTTTGCACAACATCATCATGCCCTCTGCTTTATTATATCATTTGAATCACTATTTTTAGGTGCACACTTCTACCCAAAAATAAGAGATAAAAATAGAAATAAGAATAAGTAGAAAAAGATATTGCTCTCAGTTGTCTCTCTGTTTCTCTTTGTCTCTGTCTTTCTCTCTCTCTCATATATGACACAAATGAATCTCTATATACATTGATAAACTCTTTATTTTTCTATATGCAGTCAGCCTTCAGTATCCAAGGGGTACTAATATCAGAAACTCTGTGAACACTCAAATGAATGGATGCTCAAGTCTTATAAAAAATGGCACAGCATTTGCATATATCCTATACATTTCCTCTCATATGCCTTAAATCATCTCTAGGTTACTTAAGATACCTAATACAATGTATATGCTCTATGAATAGTTGCCTAAGCTTGGTGCATTCATTTTTTGCTTTTTGGAACTTTCTGGAATATTTTTCCAAATATTTTCAATCTGCAGATATAAAACTTCCTGATGGATCAATTGATTGATAGATATTATAGATAGATCTCTAGAGATAAAGAAGAGAGAAAAGAGGGGAGAGAGAGAATGGAAAAGGGAGGAAGAAAGACAAAGAGAAGGAGAGAAGAGAAAGCAGAAAAGAAAACAGGAAAGACATATGTAATGGTCAATGATATACGGTAGTGAGAAAAGAAGGGGCAGACAGCTAGATGCAAGCCTAGATTGTATACATGCAAATGGAAGTCTAGAATTTAGGGCCAATATTAAGAATAGAAATCTGGGAGAAGACTTGATAAATAGTCTTCAAAGGCAAACTACTGTGACTACTGCCCGAAGTTGAAAACAAAATACAACTTTGTCTATGTGTGAAGAATACCCCTTCTTTCACATAAAAGCACATGACTACATTATTAATTTTAGCCCCTACAGTAAATGGAATGCTTCCTGGGATGAACTCGAATGAGAAAAACATGGAAAAAGATATAAAAATATCTTGGGATAGTTTAAAATAATATTTGATGAAATAGACTTAAAACCTTCAAAGACATATCCTCTGATACACCTGCTATATATGGTAGACATAGATGGACCTCCTCTAACAGGGAGAAAATGGATCAGTACAAATGTACATTGTCAAAGTAAATAGTACATTAAATTAATAGTTACATTCAAAGTAAATAGTTACATTCAATAATAATAAAATTCAAGAACCAGACTAGACTGTACTGTTCCTATACTCAAAGCCCTTCATTTATCATTGTATCCTTTTATTAAGTCACTTAACATGTACTTACTGAAGTTCACTTTATGGAAAACACAATGCAATATGTTAGGAATGCAAATATGAGTAAAACTTATCCCTGAATTAATGTAACTTACATCGTGGTAAGGAAAACAGACAAGAAAGGGGTAACTACAAAACTTTCATGAGTGCAAGAATCAGGTACACACGAAGTATTGTGGGGATGTGGAAGCTGGGAGCATAATTAAGCATAAAAGGTCAAGGAATGTATCTTAGTCAGGATGAGAGTTAAGATGAATTTTAAAGACTCTGTAGAGTTCACCAAGAAGAATTGAAGAGGTAATAATAGCATGAATTTAACCTAGAATGATTAAGCAACTCACTCATCTCAAATACAACTAAATATTTAAACTTCTGGTCCAGCATTATGTCCTTTATACCACAATTATGCAGCAAATTTAAACAGCATGGGTAATTAATGCAGCTATTGAATTAAATAAATTAATAATAAAACCACTAGTAGGTCAGTATAAATTTTTAGTTTTCTCATTCTGCATGGGAGACATATGATAAACTCTTTTCTCTTTTGTGCAACTCTTTTTCCTCTCTCCTCTCCACCACTCTCCCTGATATTCCAATCCAATTGTTCCTTCACTACTTTTGTGCCTCAAGAGACAACCTTGAAAGAAGTCAGTCTCTGAGGAGACAACTTAATAGAGCAAAGAGTAAGTGTTCTCCCCAACTAGGGGAGCAGCGAATGACATTGTGCTATAGGTGTGCACTATTATCTTGACCTAAGCATCTACAAAATGTCAAGGACCCTTTCATGTCCTTGTGTGGATCCATCAAGCCTGTCAGGCCAATAGAGAGCTCTTTGCACTATTATATTTCAAAAACAAGAAGCCATTAGCTGCCAGATTTTGACCTGGAAATGTTCACTTGATATTTAAAGATCCAGGCACCAACTATATTTCATTCACTGACCCACTCCGCAGTATGGCATGTCTTTTCACAAATGTGAACACCATTTTCTGTAAAATGAAGTTGGATTGGGTAATCTCTACTTTTCCTTCTATGTGCTGACATTATGTGTTTCTATGATCTTATAACAGTAATATTAAATTTCTATAAGTTTTATAATATGTAAAATATATTGTTATTATTTTGTAATATATTTAACATAAAATACAAACTTACTTTTAAAATATTTAAACATTTATTAATAATCAAGGATTACTAACTAGAGGTCCATGGATCACACTTCAGTGAGACTTTATAATTATATTGAAAACTTCTGTGAGTATGTTTATGTGTGTGTGTATTTATATATATATTCATATATAAATAGCTATGGACTCCTTCCACAGCTAATAGAGGGGTCTATAGCTATTCTCAGACTCTGATATGGATCTGTGATTTCCTCTACTTATTTATTCCACTTCCTCTGAAGATAGCAGTCAGTCCTGTGGTACCACACAGAACAAGAAAACGGAACAGGGTGGCTTTGATCATAAAGAAGACAGGGAAATTAACTCAAAATGCAGAAATTACTTTCATATCTAAGCCTCTTGCTCGTTTCCTTAGTTCTCCTAATGATATTACAACATTTCTACAACTTATGCAGGCTCCAAAACTTTCAGCTTTCCTTGATTTTTTCCCCTTTCCCTTCTCCCCCAAATCATAATCATTCATTTTAATTATATATCTCAATATTTCTCAGCAGTTAAAATTTTAAAATGTATCTTCTCCTAATCCAAACTTGTATTTGGTGTTTAGCCCCAGTTCTTGACACAGAGCTTCCAAATCCCTTGGGATTTCCTGGGTGATAAGAGCATCTTTGTTTTAATGAGGTGACTCTAGGTGAGCTTCTGAATAGTGGCTGGTTACTTGAAAAACCAGCCATGATTAGAAGCTTAGAACTTTCAGCCCTAGCCCTCACCTTCCAGAGAGGGGTAAAATGTTGGAAAAATATTTAATAACTGATTATGTATGTATGATGAAGTCTTCACTGATATCCCTAAAGTACAGAAGTTGGAGAGCTTCAGTTGGTAAATACACCAGTGTACTTAGAGGGTGGAACTCTCCAACCCCTTGGGGACAGAGGTCTTGCCCTTGAAACCATTATGGATCTTACCTTAGGTGTCTCTTCATTTGGCTGTTCATCTGCATCTTTAAGATATCTTGTGCAATAAACTGACAATTGTAAGTAAACTATTTTTTCATGTTCTGTGATATACTCTATAGCAAATTATTGAATGTGAGTAGGGGGTTGTAGAAATATGTAGTTTTTCTCCAAGCCTGATAGAACTTGTGGGTAAGATGAGGACTTAACTATTTGGGATTGACATCTGAAGTGGAGACAGCCTTGTGAGACTGAAATTTTGACCTGTGGAGTCTGCCCTGACACATGTCTAAATTCTTATTCATCTTTGAAGATCAGATCAGTTTCAACTCCTTGTCATTGTGTTACCCCTCAGTTGTTTTTGCTTAATTATTAATTCTATTTGCCTTCTGAGTGTATGCAAGCCTGAACTTTCTGCCCTTTAATGGCTAGGGAGAGTTCTGTGGGTTATGTCCACAAAGGAGATTGTGTTTTCTGTATCAGATTGTTTAGCAACATTTCAACAATTTCCACAGTTTTCCTTTTTTTTCTTTTTGGCTATGACAGGCAATGGTGCTAAGAACAGCTTAGCACTGTCAACACTGACAGCTTACTGTTGTCAACCTGGGTCCTGGGGTTGGAATGAAAATAGGAGAATCCCAGCTGGCCCTCAGGGAGAGTGAGAGTCTTCATTGTTTTATATAACTGAGTTTTTAAGTATTTTGTTACTATACTACAGCCTAACTTAACAAGATTATTTATTTTATTGTATATATTTTGAACTGTGGTGTTGGAGAAGACTCTTGAGAATCCCTTGGACTGCAAGGAGAGCCAAACAGTCCATCCTAAAGAAGATCAGTCCTGGGTGTTCATTGGAAGGATTGATGTTGAAACCCATACTCCAATACTTTGGACACCTGATGCAAAGAGCTGACTCATTGGAAAAGACCCTGATGGTGGGAAAGATTGAGGGCAGAAGGAGAAGGGAATGACAGAGGATGAGATGGTTGGATGGCATCACTGACTCAATGGACATGAGTCTGAGTGAACCCTGGGAGTTGGTGATGGACAAGGAGGCCTGGAGTGCTGCAGTTTATGGGGTCACAGAGTCGGACATGACTGAGCGGCTGAACTGAACTGAATTGATATATCTTACATAACAATTTATAATATAGATTGTATTTTTATGCGTTTATAAGATTTTTCATATTAGACTAGAATGCTTTCATGATAGAATTTATTTTTAAGAATAGGTACTTGTTAGGTATCTTGTTTCTTACTCATGATCACAAAAATGCATAAATGTTAGTATATGATTGTTGTTGTTCAGTCACTAATTTGTGTCTGACTGTGGCGCTATTGGTAAAGAACTCACCTGCCAACGCAGGAGACATTAGAGATGCAGGTTCGACCCCTAGGTTGGGAAGATCCCTTGGAGGAGGAAATGGCAACCCACTCCAGTGGGTTGGATTCTCCAGTGGAGAATCCCAGGGACAGATGAGCCTGCTGCTGATGCCAAGTCACTTCAGTCGTGTCTGACTCTGTGCGACCTCATAGATGGCAGCCCACCAGGCTCCTTGGTCCCTGGTATTCTCCAGGCAAGAATACTGGAGTGAGTTACCATATCCTTCTCCAATGCATGCATGCATGCATGAAAAGTCCCTTCAGTCGTGTCCAATTCTGTGCGACTCAATGGACAGCAGCCCATCAGGCTCCTCTGTCCACAGGATTCTCTAGGCAAGAATACTGGAATGGGTTGCCATTTCCTTCTCCATAAAGGAGCCTGGCAGGCTATAATTCAGAGCCGCAAAGAGTCGGGCATGACTGAAGCAGCTTAGCATGCATGCACTAAAACTATATAACTAGATGACCGCTTTCTTTTGTTTATATCTTAAACCTAGAATTGTACTTTTCAAATGGGTACTTTGAATTGAATAATCCTGTATGCTTTTACTGAGGCAGCTGTACATTTTGCTTCCTAAGAGATTCTTTGTACTGTAAAGGGTACTGGCAAATCATTATCGATATACCCATAAGATTTTTGTACAACATTTCCGAGATGTGTTGGCTGGTACAGGATTGGCCTTGATTATACTTGGAATGAAAGCACCAATACAGATTTAGAAAGTGCTGACACAGTACCACTGGCTTATATATCTATAACCAGCCTGTTTCCAATTTTACAAGAAGGTCTAGTGGCAGTGTTAGCATTTTTCAAAAGTTGAAAGCAATAGGAAATAACCTTAGGTTTAATAGGCTTGTTTTGCTAACAATGAGGTTTTATTCTATGAAAAGTATTGATTCATTTCAACATTCTACCATAGATAGCACTGTCAAATATGTTTAGTGTTTGAAAAATAGAATCAACACTCAATAACCAGCATAAAATAGAGGGGACATTGCTATAGATAATTCAAATATGCAGAGAATTATCAAATCAATTGCTTCTTATTTGTGAGTATATATTTTTCTTGATAAGTACAAAACCAAACCAACCATGTTTCAATAAAATGACTCACAATAGAACCAGAATATTGCTTTAAAGCTACAGAAGTTTTAGAAGCTTTGCTTGCTGAAAACAGAAGTTCATTTGAATGATTCCATTACTGAATGGTTACAAAATTTAACTGGTCCTCATGGGAATAAGAGCTCTACTCCAGAAAATGATGAGTGGATGAAACAACTGTTCTTTAGCTTTTTCTTTGACATGAAATATACTACTGCATTTTGTGTTTTTTCCATGCATCTTCCCTTTTTCTTTCTCTCAGAACATGGTTCAATCTCTATTGTTGAAAATGACTTCTTCAGGCCTTGTCTATGTAGCCTCCAATGAATGTAATCACAACATCTTGTCCACTTTTCTTTCTTTTTTTTGTTATCTGTTAACTCTCGTTCCCATTTAACAACAAAAAGGCTCTGACTAATGAAAAGAAATATGGAAAAATAGATACCCAGATGTATCAAAACTTCCTATACTTTTCCAGGTGCTCTGGATGGAACAGATTGAGCTATTAAAAGATATTAAATTGAATCACTTAGTGTGTGTGCGTGTGTTTTAGTTTGGTTCAACTAAAATAACATAAGGATTCATCATTGATTTGAAAGAAGAAAGAATTTCCTATTAATAGCTATTAAAGTTAAACAGTTAACTAAAATGCTATGACTATCATCCAGGGAAAATACTATGATATTAGAAACCAATTTAGTATGAATAAATATCATAAAAATGGTCCTGCCTATATATTTACAGATGAAAATTGATACAAAATGTTGAATTAATTTACCTTACCAACAGATGACATTAACAATTGACACCATTATAAACTCATTTTTAAACTCTCCTGTAAAGCTTGGTTGTAGGTGTTTCTTTTTATATATGTTATATATGCCATCAGATAATAATATTTTATGTGTAAATAAATACCAATATTCCCAAAACGAATCATTTAAAAGCATTTATCAAGCACTCATAGTGATGTTTCATTGAACATAAATGTGCTATTTTTGGAATTAATTTCAGTGTTAAACTGGGAGCGTATTTTATATTTGTTTATAAATGAATACATATATATGTGTATTTCTTTCTGAGGGGGTCTTTCCAAATACTGAGCATTGTAATATGAGTACGTTCTGAAGAAACAGTGTATCTTGGAAGTGACCAATTATTTTTGAAATGCCAAGTAGTTTTATATTTCTAAGACACTAACACAAGAAACACAGTAATAACAATAATGTCTCTAATGTCACAACAGCATGAGAGAATATACACGATACATTCCTATTTTTGCTTTTTACCAGTTTTAATTTATCATGTTTAGCCAGGGCCAAGGTCAGTGGCTCCCTGCAAGCGCAGAAGGTCTGAAACAAAGCAAATATATTTGATACTTCAAAGAAGGAATCTTTCCACTATGCAAAGAGGCTCAGGGCAATGTCTTGAACTGTATAATTAGTCAATGAATGTTTATTTTGATAGAATAATGACTGTATCAGTTCACTGGAACACTTGAAAGCAGTGCTCAGTGAGAAAGCTGTTGAAATTCATTGCAACATGTACTCTATTCTTGATAATGATATCTGAATTAAAACCTCATGAAAAAATAAATTTTTTTTTAAGTCTAAGCTTCCCTTGAATTGCAAAGTATTACTTTTCTCAGCATAACCATGATGCTTGCTTTCAATTTCTGCTGCGAAACAGCAGTTTCCAATGCCAAATTGACATTTTAGAGCAGTGTAGAAACCTGCTACAGGTCTTGCAGGAAAAAAAAAAANCTTGAAAGCAGTGCTCAGTGAGAAAGCTGTTGAAATTCATTGCAACATGTACTCTATTCTTGATAATGATATCTGAATTAAAACCTCATGAAAAAATAAATTTTTTTTAAGTCTAAGCTTCCCTTGAATTGCAAAGTATTACTTTTCTCAGCATAACCATGATGCTTGCTTTCAATTTCTGCTGCGAAACAGCAGTTTCCAATGCCAAATTGACATTTTAGAGCAGTGTAGAAACCTGCTACAGGTCTTGCAGGAAAAAAAAAAAAAGTATGGATTTATTTGGTCGGAATTTATAGAGGAATTATAAAGATCCCCTTAGAACACTCAGAATTCCTGACACATCTCCCGTACATTGATGAGTGTGGACCCATTACTCTCTTGAATGGCAGGAACGCTGCTCCTGTCATCGTTTTCATTTTTTCAAATCTATAAACTGGAAACTTACAAGCAGGTTCACTAGACTCAGAATAACTGGTTCCTTCACTGAAAAATGCCTCCACAGGTACTGTAGCTAACAAATGCTTCCATTAAATGCAATACAAATATGGCTAAACTCCTTGTCAAACAATTTTAATTATTCTCACTTCTCACAGTATGTAGAGATTTTGCCTCTACTATCTTTTTAAACTACTTTCTGTAATACAGTTAAAGTCAGAGATTTTAATGTACTAAACTAGTAAAATCATGTATGGAAACTTCCCCAAAATTGTCCAGTAGAATGATCTATCATCTTTATATATATATATATATATATATATATATATATA
>SJYV01047757.1:1343167-1420475 GCA_006410875.1 Neotragus pygmaeus | reverse complement strand
TATATATATATATATATATATATATATACACTAAACTAGTAAAATCACATATGGAAACTTCCCCCAAATTTTCCCATAGAATGAACTATCATTTTAAGAAAACAAACAAAAACCAAACAGAATTTGCTATGTCACATACCACTGATCCAGGGATGGAACCCGCATCTTTTATGTCTCCTGCATTGGCAGGCAGGTTCTTTACTACTAGTGCAATAAGGAAAGCCCAACTTTAATCCTTAGTGACTTAAAATAACTGCTAATCTAAGGGGGTGGTGATTTGGAAGGGAGGTTGTGGGGACAGCTAGATACAGCTAATCTTTGCTGGACTGGGTGGACTGGGAGCTGGCTGAACTAGCTTGGTGTATGGTGGAATGTCTCATCTTTACTTCAAGAGACTCCCACCTTCCATCATGCTTGCTTAGGCTATTTTCAAGGCAGCTCCTTAGGTTTCCAAGTTATTGAACAGAAGCATGTAAGTTATTTTGAATCTTAGGAAGCAGTCTGATATTACTTCCTTTGAATTCTGTTGGCCAAAATAAGTCTCAAGCCCAATAAATGGAGGAGAAACAGACTCTGCATTGGAGAACCTTTAAAGTCACATTCTAAAGAGGGTAGATACAACAAAGAATAAAGATTGTGAAGCCATTACGGCAATGTACAACTCTCTTATAACTCCAAAAGAATATTCTCAATATGGAAAGCAGAAAACTACTCAGATTCAAATACCAAAACATCAACATTTAAAAGCTTCCCAGAGAGTGGGTCAGATCTGAAATCATTGAAAATGGTTGCTACAGTTCTGACTCCATAAATTTTGTTCTATGACTTTGGCCAACTCACAATTCCTCAAAGATAATTTTTTATTCTTAAACAAATGAGTTTAAACAAATGAGAAAGCTCATACTTGATCCAACCTGATTCTGAGTAATTTCTAGGCTTGTGAGAATGGATATTTTATAATAGCTATCATAAAAATGAGAAGTCCATAACAAGTATACTCGTAGTCTACTTGATGGAATATAAGAAGTTAGATTTAGAAAATAAATTATTGATGATAATTAATGTGAAATATAGAAAAGTCAAGCAAAAGCAGCTGACAATATCCTGATAGACATTATTTTTTAAAGTTAAGATCATATGCTGAGACCTCCTGTTGTAGCATGTTCCTATTTTGTGCATCCCATTTCAATTATCATCTTCTTAGACAGTGACTAAAAGCTCATTAAATCCTAATTTACTTCCAGGAATAATCATGGCATTGTAAAAATATCATCCATTCCATGGAAAATATAATATTGTGAAACTCAAATTTGATTTTTTCAGGAAGGAAATCTTTTAACCTCCACGATATTTTCTTAAAAAGCAAAATTTTAAAAATAAAATGTGATACATACCATGGACATGGACTATAAGAATCATTACTAGATAAAATAAAAAGATTGAAAACTACTTAAATGTTTACAGACTCTTTCTTTTGAATAAGGAGGAAATAAGGATTCAAAAGTAACTGATTTAGTCACATATACACAGCTAGCATGTTGACAAAGCTGAGCTAGGATTCTAGGTTTTCTAATCTCAAACAAAGCCCCTTCTACTATTCCGTTTTGCAAGATACAGTTTTAGACATATAAAATTACATGATCTTCCCTCATGTTCTTATTCTGTGTAATTGAGTGTGTGTGTGTGTGTGTGTGTGTGTGTGTGTGTGTGTGTCTGCCTCTGTATGTCTGTATTTGTCGAGTATGAGTCTTTTAAAAGAATAGATATTAGATTTTTTTTAAATATTGGAATAAACATTACTCCAACATTCTAAGTGTTTTACCTTAAGGAAATAAGAAACTTATGGAACACAAATTCAACAAAAAGTTGAATCCATTAAATATAGAACTAAACTTATAACCTAATATGAATAGCTCTCAAGACATCAGTGTATCACAATATTTATGTTACAGTACAGTTAGAGCTTCCCAGGTGGTATAGTGGTAAAGAATCCACATGTCAGTACAGGAGATGCAAGAGAGTTAGGTTCCATCTCTGGGTTAGGAAAGTCGCTGGAAAAGAAAATGGAAACCACTCCATCATTCTTCTCGGGCAAATTCCATGCACAGAGGAGCCTGGAGGGCTGCAGTCCAAGGAGTTGCAAAGAGTCAGACATGACTGATCATGCACACACAGGCTTCATTGCTAAAATAGGCCAACAGTTGCTCTGTCTTAGTGACTAAACAACAGCAACAGTGGAGAATGAACTCAAGCCTTTGTTTACTCTCAGTTCTTTACTAATTCAGGCCAGTGGGAGATGTGAGTACTAGATAGTCTTTAATATACCCATGATTCGTCTCCAATATAGAGACATCATTTCTATCCAAAAATATCATATAGTACCCTCTTCCATGTAATTTTGCTTCTTTTTTATATAGATTAATATTTTGCTGATTGCAGATTTCACTAGCTGTGTACATTTCCCATTTTTTTCTAATACATTGATGAAAATAAATGCCCTGTGGTTCCAGCATCAGTGGCTTTTTACCAAACAAGAGTTTCCACTGAGAAAAGTTACGGTTATTATCTTGAAAGAGATGCGTTATTTTTCCAACAACTGAACGCTTCCACAAGTCCAAAGTCACATACAATTATATACTACAGAGCAGAATAATAGAACACTGCACTTGGATAATTTTGTGCTCACTTAATTGAAACATTTGCCAAGGAACTGGGTGAGAGGAATGTATTTCAATCACTCTAAACAATGCATAAATGAGACACATTCCTTCTAAATGACACATTTTAGCTGTCTGGAAGTCTATTCATAGTTGTGCATGGTAATATAAGTTTGCCGCTCTACTCCTTACAATCGGTTCATTTCAAGTTGTACTTTGAAGCTGTTTATTCCAAGAGCCTTCTTAATATTAAGAGAAAAAAGAAAATGTTTTTAGATGTAGCACTAAATGTTTTTAGGTGTAGATCAATATTTTTCAATTCTTTCTAGAATATGTATGTTTGTATATTTGTGTCTTGATCTTTTTCTGTCTCTGTCCATATGTCTCTCTCTCTCCATATATGCAATATATACTTACATATGCACATATATATATATATATATACACACACATATGTAATATAAGGTACAAATAAATTTTTTTTAATTTTTCACATTGAACCAAGTTGGTCCAAGTTATTTTTATTATAATCTTTAGCTCAGCATTTATTAAACTGAAATATAATGGTCCTATGCTAATAATTCAAAGAGCAAAGAATATACATTTGCTTCAAAGCAATATTCTCAAATAACTGTATTTTTATATTTCTGGAAAAAGAATAACCTGACAAAAGAGAAATAAAGAAAAGATAATTCACTCCTGAAAGAAGTCAAAATAAAAATAATGGAGAATAGAAACAGAAAGAATTTGTTTTAGTAAGTTATGGGAAGTATGGCTATACAGTTAATCATTCTAACCATGACACTTTAGAGAATGAGAGAGGATATTATGAATAACTAAACCAGAATTACTGATATACCTCAAACCCTCCCAAGTACACCAGACCTTATGGTTACCCTTGTTATAGGTAATCAGTCATAGATTTTTATTAAAATAAAATGACTTTGTTCAATCTTTCTTACCTTTGATCTCTAATTTCACAATTATTTTATAAAGCCAATAAATTTATATTAATATATGATCTAAAGGATGGAAATTTTATCACAAGAAAGCAATATAAGGCATATTTTCCCTAAATCTTACAAACTGAAAGCTCCTAAGCAATCTCGAGATCTTAAAATTCCTGATAGATCAATTTAGACTAGGTTTCAGTTTCTATATATTTAATGAAATCACATATGAATAAGTCTCTCAGGCATTTTTTAATGTTTTTTCCTGGATTTTGGTTTTAAAAATATCTCTCATTTCTCATTAATTTGATAGAGTGCAAATAAAGAGTTCACCTGAATATGAAGGGTAGAAAATAGTACCTCTTGATGTCTTCAAAAACCTATTTTCTAAACCTGCTCTCCTCCCCAAATATGTTAGAGAAAAATCTTCAGTATGGGTACACATCATATGTTTGTTTTTAGAAGTTGCATCATTTATATAGGAAGTTTGATCACTTAATTGGTGTTGTGTTCTTGTCATTTGTTTCTGTGGCCATGTCTTGGGGAGAGGGAGTAATAGAAGAAGACCATATCCTCTATGATGCTAGGGCAAGAGTGATAAAATATAAAAAAGTGTAGCAGTTATATGGCAATGCTTTGGTCAGTTGCCATTTTGTTGCTTGTAGCTATCTTGAACATCAATTCTGAATCTGGGGATTGAAGGTAGAGGTGGTATATAGTGTCAGAGACTCAGTTCACAATGGAGAGTGGGAAGAGTTGAGGGAGGAAATTCTGAATAATGACAGAAAATCTTGCTGGTGAATCTCACTAGACTAGAGAATCTAAGCCCCCAAACCTAATTTATGTCTAGGGACCCTTGGATTTTGAGTGGTTGCATAACTGTATCTAGAAAGGAGATTTTACAAGGAGCTCAAGAAGTAAGCTTTTATGATTTGATGTGTTCTTGGACCACCACAACTGTCTTCAGTGTGGGGAGAGTGAGCAGAATTAAGTCACTGGCTACCCTCTTACCTACTAAGTTGTTTCAGTCATGTTCAGCTCCTTCCAACCCACTGGACTATCACCCACCAGGCTCCTATGTCCCTGGGATGCTCCAGGCAAGTCTATTGGCATGGTTTGCCATGCCATCCTCCAGGAGATCTTCCATACCAAGAGACAGAACCTACATCTCTTAAGTATCCGTCATTGGAAAACAAGTAGTTCTTTACTACTAGCACCACCTGGGAAGCCCGCCTGTTATTCACCACTTAAGCATCCAAACGACTTCCAGAAGCTGGGGATCTGGAGAATCAGGAAGCTAGTTTCTAATTACCTTCCCTGTCTTTCCCCTGAAAATCTAGAGCTGTCCTTGGTAACTTACTTCTTCAGTGAAAAAATAAAATAGCTCACTGAATCTTTTCCTGCCTTATATGTGGGGACCGTGGTGATGGGACATGAAAGAACAATCAATGGTGTGACACAAACTACATATTGTGTTGTAGTTAATTTTACTACTTACATCACTAATCCTAAACAGAAATATATTTTCCCCTTCTTTAGGATATTGAAATTAAAATGCTAACTACAATATATTCCAAGAAAGCCTTTCTGTGGGCAGCATTTTTAAAGAATACACCCAAGTTGTTGTTGTGCAGTTGCTCAATCATATCCAGCTCTTTTTGACTCCATGGACTGCAACATGCCAGGCTTCCTGGTCCTTCACTGTTTCCTGGAGCTTGCCCAAACTCATGTCCTTTGAGTCGACGATGCCATTCAGCTATCTCCTCTGTTGTCCCCTTCTCTTCCTCCCTTCAATCTTTCCCAGCATGAGGGCCTTTTCCAAGGAGACAGCACTTCTCATCTGGTGGCCAAAGTATTGGAGCTTCAGCATAAGTCCTTCCAGTGAATATTCAGGATTGATTTCCTTTGGGATTGACTGGTTTGATCTCCTTGCTGTCCAAGGGACTCTCAGTCTTCTCCAGCACCATAGTTGAAAGGCATCAATTCCTCAGTGCTCAGTCTTCCTTAATGCCCCACATTTTGATGAAAAAAGTCAGTGAATGTTACTAGAAATGTTTTTTATGCAACTTTTACAGATAACATTTCTATGATGGATCATATACAGTGAATATTGACATTGAATAAATATAATTAGGACTTTTAAGGACAGATACTAAAACAAGTTAATGCAGGATCCACACACACATTACTGTTTCATTCATATTATTTAATTAAGACGTACTATAATGCTGTATATTATGGACATTGTGAAAAACACAGAGGGTATGAAATTGTCCTAGTCCTCAAATATGGAATCTTCTGTATTCCCTTGATCTAGATTCGGTTTCCCCTCTATAAAATACGTGGAATTATGTGAAAAGTTGAACTACTCCATGGTTCTATCTGTTTCAATTTATTATTTAGACTTTGAGCTGTGGTGTTAGAGAAGACTCTTGATTGTCCCTTGGACTGCTGCTGCTGCTGCTGCTAAGTCGCTTTAGTTGTGTCCAACTGTGTGCGACCCCATAGACAGCAGCCCACCAGGCTCCTCTGTCCCTGGGATTCTCCAGGCAAGAATACTGGAGTGTGTTGCCATTTCCTTCTCCAATGCATGAAAGTGAAAAGTGAAAGTGAAGTTGCTCGGCTGTGTCCAACTGTTAGCGACCCCATGGACGCCAGCCTACCAGCCTCCTCCATCCATGGGATTTTCCAGGCAAGAGTACTGGAGTGGGTTGCCAATGCCTTCTCCACTGCAAGGAGATCCAACCAGTCAATCCTAAAGGAAGTAGGTCCTGAATATTCATTGGAAACACCAATGCTAAAGCTGAAGCTCCAATACTTTGGCCACCTGATGTGAAGAGTCAACTCGTTAGAAAAGACTTTGATGTTGGAAAAGATTGAAAGCAGGAGGAAAAGGGGATGATAGAGAATGAGATGGATGGTATTACCAACTCAATGGACATGAGTTTGAACAAGCTCTGGGACATGGTGAAGGACAGGGAAGCCTGGCATGCTACAGTCCATGGTGTCACAAGGAGTATAACATGACTGAGTGACTGAAGTGACTAACTGAAACTAAGTCCAAATTTGTAGTCTCTGTCAGGGTGTTTTAGTTCTTAGTTCCTATGGGAAATAGTTCTCAGAACCCTGGAATCAACATTTTAAAAGATTATTTCTGCCAAAATTTGTCTAACCATAGCATATTCCACAAGCATTACTCTAACTTACTGGGGCCTTTGTATCTCTCAAGTGATATCATGAAAAGACAGATAAAACATAGTGTACATATTTTTTTCAGATAGTTCTTTACTAATGATCTACAGACTATGATCAATGGCATAAAAGTGTTTTATCAGGGAGTCTACGTGAAAAACTCAAGAGTGAACCTCAATAAGAAATGATTAATTGTGGCAAATCAATTTCAAACTGTGTTATAATGGTTCCCTAATATTTTCTGAAAATTAAAATTTATGTTTTGTGTATCTTTCTATAAATCATTAATTCTCTATGAAGAACAAATAGTTCATAATATGAAATTTCTCCCCAAATTTCCATAGAACTATAGTACTTACCTCTAATAAGGAATTTCCCCTGAACTTATTTTAGAGCTACCTACATTTACCATATTTCTGNACCTGAGCCTGTCTCTTATACACATCTAGATGTGTATAAGAGACAGCTATAGTACTTACCTCTAATAAGGAATTTCCCCTGAACTTATTTTAGAGCTACCTACATTTACCATATTTCTGTATTTTTACATAAGAATTAATAACTATGATAAAAATATTTGTAGGAGAATAGTAATAATAAATGAGATTGCTTCAGTAATTTAGTAGTAATTGTAATAGCTTTTTATCTTTGTATTTGAAAAATGCTATGAAGCTCATCATAAAGCATCTTCCTAGAGCCAGATTAATAAAAGATGAGGAAACTTTGTTACAGTTTCATACTTGCTTTATTCTGAGAGTTTACGCTTAAGAAGCACTGCCCATCTGTTGGCTTTCAAAAACACTAGTGGTCTCAATAATTAGTTTTAAACCACATTCTTCCCCAATGTTGTTTTAAATCTAGAGTTGGGATAATATATTTATTGAAAACTAATATCTATATAGTGCAGCTTCCTCGATTCTGTGAGTGGGATGTCATTTCCTTCTCCAATGCATAAAAGTGAAAAGTGAAAGTGAAGTCACTCAGTTGTGTCTGACTCAGTGACCCCAAGGACTACAGCTTACTAGGCTCTTCCATCCATGGGATTTTCCAGGCAAGAGTACTGGAGTGGGGTGCCATGGCTTTCTCCCAATCTGACTCTTCAGCAGCACTTAATATTAGATTCTGTTATTGTAAAGATTGTTGATAATCATTCTCACTTTATTAAGTTTAAGAAATATTTCCTCCCAACTACTTGTGAGTACACACATACAAACACAGAGATGTGCACACACGGAGAATTTTACTGCACTTCAAAGTAGGAGAATTGAAATGAGAGAGGGAGGCAACATCTGTAACACAATAATGACAAGCTGCTGCTGCTGCTAAGTCGCTTCAGTCANCACACATACAAACACAGAGATGTGCACACACGGAGAATTTTACTGCACTTCAAAGTAGGAGAATTGAAATGAGAGAGGGAGGCAACATCTGTAACACAATAATGACAAGCTGCTGCTGCTGCTAAGTCGCTTCAGTCATGTCCAACTGTGTGCGACCCCATAGACAGCAGCCCACCAGGCTCCTCTGTCCCTGGGATTCTCCAGGCAAGAACACTGGAGTGGGTTGCCATTTCCTTCTCCAATACATGAAAGTGAAAAGTGAAAGTGAAGTTGCTCAGTCGTGTCTGACTCTTAGCGACCCCATGGACTGCAGCCTACCAGGCTCCTCCGTTCATGGGATTTGCCAGGCAAGAACACTGGAGTGGGTTGCCATTGTCTTCTCTACAATAGAGACATAATTAATTATAAATTTTATTGTTTGTTGTATACTTTTGCTACCCAAGGATGTGGAAAAAAGTATAATATTTCAGAACTATGGATTTACATGAGTAAATAATGGATATTGAAGAAAATAAAGCCAGACCATAATTAATATTACTAAGTTTTATTTGGGAACTATAAAAGGGAAAAAACAAGGGCTTCCCAGGTGGCTCAGTGGTAATAAATGTTTCTGCCAATGCGGGAGATGCAGGTTTGATCCCTGGGTGGGAGAAGACCCCTGGAGAAGGCAATGACAACCCATTCCACTATCCTTGCCTGGGAAATCCCATGGACATAGGAGCCAGGTAAGCTTCAGTCCATGGAGCTTCAGAGTTGGGCATGACTAAGGATACATGCAAAAAAAAAAAAATGTATCAGTACATTTGCTGTTATACAGAAATATTTAGAACACCAGTATCACTACACCAGGAAACTCAACTAATAATTGATGGGAGGTGGGGGAAAGAAGTTGTAGGCCTGAACAACTTGATTTCTTCAAAATTCTAGAAATAATCTATAATTATCTGTGCCTCTGAGAAAACAAATATCTGTAAATTTCCAATTATAATCAAATTGGCATATTTTAGGATTAAAAAATAACATATACAAGGTGATATAGTATTCAAAATACCTAAATATCAGTAATACTTGTTACCACCTCTTTGGTTCAGTTTGTTGTTCAGTCACTCAGATATGTCAGAGTCTGAGATCCCATGGACTACAACAGGCTAGGCTTCCCTGTCCTTCACCATTTCCCAGGGCTTGTTCAGTCTGAGAGATTTTCTAGATACACTTGTGTGTGTGTGAGGTGGGGGGTAGTATATTTCTCTCTCTCTCTACTAATATGTCTACAAGTTTATAAAATTAGTCATTGATTAAGATTAGTTTTTGAAAAAATAGATTGAATAAATCCATGAGAAATATTAAGAGTAGAACTGTGTTATTTCTTTAGTAAAAATACTAATGTTGGTATTTACAGTTTGCAAATCAATTTCACATATGAGATTTAACTTCCATTTCATGATGAATGAGGTGTTTCACCATCATTTTCTTAGAGGAATAATCTTTTCTTCATGCACTTTGTTCAGTTCAGTTCAGTTGATCACTCAATTGTGTCCAACACTTTGCAACCCCATGGACTGAAGCACGCCAGGCCTCCCTGTACATCATCAACTCCCAGGATCTACTCAAACTCATGTCCACTGAGTCAGTGATGCCATCCAAACATCTCATCCTCTGTTGTTTCCTTCTTCTCCACCTTCAATTGTTCCCAGCATCAGGGTCTTTTCAAATGAGTCAGTTCTTCACATCAGGTGGTCAAAGTAGCGGAGTTTCAGCTTCAACATCAGTCCTTCCAATGAATATTCAGGACTGATTTCCTCCTTTAGGATGGACTGGTTGGATCTCCTTGCAGTCCAAGGACTCTCAAGAGTCTTCTCCAACACCACAGTTCAAAAGCATCAATTCTTCAGTGCTCAGCTTTCTTCACAGTCCAACTCTCACATCCATACATGACCACTGGAAAAACTTTGTTGGCTAAGTAATGTCTCTGCTTTTTAATATGTGGTCTAGGTTGATCATAACTTTTCTTCGAGGAAGTAAGCCTCTTTTAATTTCATGGCTGCAGTCATCATCTGCAGTGATTTTGGAGCCCCCCCAAATAAAGTCTGACACTGTTTCCACTGTTTCCCCATCTATTTGCCATGAAGTGATGGGACCAGCTGCCATGATCTTAGTTTTCTGAATGTTGATCTATAAGCCAACTTTTTCACTCTCCTCTTTCACTTTCATCAAGAGGCTCTTTATTTCTTCTTTGCTTTCTGCCATAAGTGTGGTGTCATCAGCATATTTGAGGTTATTGATATTTCTTCCGGCAATCTTTATAGAGTACTTTGTAGCAGAGGTCAAATAGCAAATAGATGACAGAGCTTTTACCCAGACTGAATAATTTGCATCCAAATATTATGCCAGATACTCCAAAAGATTTTTTTTCTTCCTTAACATTTATGTTGAATATTAAGCCAGAATTTATCATTATATATACAATCCTATTGGAAAAAAAAAAAAGGATGATTGTAATAAAATCCTCAGGTCTTTAGAGTTCTGTGTCATGAGTTAATGTTTTGAGTAATTGATACATAACCACAGTTTCTCTTTATGTTTTTTCATACCCTTTTTAGAGATAAATTATAACATAAACATTTGGTGTAATTTGCAAGTGAATGGAGTGAAATATCCATTTTGTTGTTTTATGGACTTTCCTTTGATTCAAAATAAATTACTTATTTATCATTTCAGTTATGCTGATTCATAATCCTTGTTTTGTTTTGTTTTGTTTCTTGTTGCCTGAGGAATCTCAGTTACAAATCCAGGACCTATGAACTTGAAAACACTGACACAAGAAGTGAGCGTTCTAGGCACTGGAGACACAGCAGTGATACAAATACAGCTTCTGCAATCAGGGAGCTTATAGCCTAGAGAGCTCCCTACTCTCTCTAGTAGGCAGAGACAAACAAAACACATTTATGTGTTGGGGGGGTGATCATGATGTAGAAAAAAGGGAATGCAATTTAGGGAAATAATGGGGATGAGGTGGATGCTAGTATGCTCTTATCTGGTGTTGGAAATCTGTGATAGTGCAACATTGTGAAAGAGATCAATGGAAAGGTGAAGGACGTAGTCCAGTGTTTGTCTAAGAGCTTTTGAATCAGAGGACACAGCATTTGCAAAATATCTGAAGTAGGAGAACAGTTGGTATGCAAAGGGAATATCCAAGAAGTCACTCCACTCAAAAGACAGTAGCAAAGCCTCAATGATGGTGCATTAGGCCAGAGAAGGTGTTGGAGTCCAGACAAGATCAGGTCTTTTTAAGATATTTTATCCAATATTATTTGAGAGAAGGTTGAATAATGCCACACCCTTCCTTTAGATATAAAGGTCTTCTCTCTTGGAATCTATGAATGTTACTTTTTATGACGAAACGAACTTTCCAAATGTGACTCAGTTAAGGATCTTGATGAGGAGATTATTATAGATTATCCACATTGACCATAAATGTTTTCACAAGGGTCATTATAAGAGGAAGGGAGGTAGAATTTTGACACAGAGGAAGAAACAATGAAACTGCTGAAATAAGATGCTATACTTCTAGCTTTAATGACATGGAAAGAACTTCAAAATTCAGAAAGTAAGGAATGTGATTCTAGAGCCTGAAAAAGGCTGGAAAATGCTATTGCCCTAGAGCATCTTGTTACCTCCTTGATTTTAGTCTAGTGAGTTGATTTTGGACTTCTGATCTGCAGGCTATATGAGAATAAATGTGTTTTTTAAAACAACCCTTGTTTGGGATCTGCCCTGGGGGCTCAGAGGTTAAAGTGTCTTCCTGAAATGCAGGGGACCTGGATTTGATCTCTGGGTCCAGAAGATCCCCTGAAGAAGGAAATGGCAACCCACTCCAGTATTCTTGCCTGGAGAATCCCATGGATGAAGGAGCCTGGTGGGCTACCATTCACAGGGTCGCAAAGAGTCAGACACGACTGAGTGATTTCACTTCACTTTATGGTTGCGGTAACTTGTTTCATAAGCCATAGGAAATGAAAATGGATAGGAAACTGTTGTAGAGTTTGAGGAGGGATGTGACATGTTAGAACAAAAATCAGCATATGTAAAGATAAGTTAGAATTTCAAGATAATGGAAAGAAGCTAATTATGCAGAAGAGAGAGGAGGAGTGCCTGGAGAGATGCTTTAATTAGGCAAGAAGGCATGTGATCCTGGGTACACACAAAAGAATTGTCCTCCTTAGGCAGGACTTGGCAGTTCACTCTTTTTTTATTTTTTGCCTGCTTTGTTGTGGCATGAGGGATCTTAGTTCCCTAGTGTTAGTTGCTCAGATTTTTATGACCCTATTACTGTAGCCCACCAGGGTCCTTTGTTCATGGGATTCTCCAGGCTAGAATACTGGAGTGGGTTGTCATTTCCTTCTTCAGAGGATCTTCCCAACCCAGGAAATGAACTGGGTCTCCTTCATTGTAGACAACTTCTTTATGGTTTTATCTAACCTCTGCCCCCTTGAAGCATGGAATCTTAATTATTGGACCACCATGGAAATCCCGGCAGTTCACTAAATTTTTATTGGAGGGTAATATATATCTTACCATAACTAAATCACCAATATCAACATTAAAAAGACAGCAATAATTTATTAAACCTTTAAATTTATCCAAACACATTTTCCCTAACCCTAAAAGAGATCCAGTAGTCTCAACCATCTAAGGGTAGGTCCATACTAAAAATGTTAATGCTGCCTTTTTTCTTCAAATCTTAAATAGTTTAGAAATTAAATTATTAGTCATAGAGATCTTGTTGATTTTATTATAATTAACCAAAAGAGATTTCAATTTAGTTTGACATTAAGAAGGAAAGTATATAAAGATATACATAATATAAAAACACAGTTTGCAGTGTTATTTAGCCAAAATTTAAAAAAAATGATACATTTTCAACGTTGATCATGAAAGACATTATAGTCTAGTGTTCTATGCATAAGATCCTGAAATCAGATTATCTAAACTTTTCCCAACCTCTCCACTATCCGAGTTATGAACTGAGCAAGTTCTTTAACCTCAAATGTGTTCTCATTTTTCAAATGTGCACAATAAAAGCACCTGAGTCATAAAGTAAAAAAACAAAAGCAAAAAATTAGAAAAATGTCTGGACAGAGTAAAGACACCATAAATGTTAGCCATGGTTATATTGTTACTATTACCTAATCAATATTTATTTTCCAAGTCCCATATAAGAAGTTTTGCTGGCAATATGATGAGAGTTATAGTTCTTTAAGATGCTTGTCTTCTTTTTGTACTGTACACAGAACTCTTGTTATTAGACATAAATGACGGATACAGAGTATACTTTAACAAACCTGTCAATAACAAATGATAAAATTCATTAAAAATTTAAACCTTGACTTTTAATGATTGTAATAACTTTCAGATACATGGAAAAGGAAAAAAAAAAATTCGAGGCACAAAACACAGTGAACAATAGAAGTAGAACACACCATTTGCTGGAGTAGAATACATTAATCAGACTATTATGATTTATTTTCCAAATGTGTCTTATTAATTTGGGTGGTATGATAGTCTAGGAACTGGAACTTGTGATAGCATCTGTAACTGTTTGAAAGAACATTGGATGGAATTATAGAAATATTCCATTAACCATCTATGTGATCCTGGAAAAGTACATCCATGCTCTAAACTCAATTTGAGAATTTGAAAGAAGAAAAATAACAGGATAATTAACCCAGTCTGCTTCAGCTTTCTGATAAATAAATCAGGACATTTAAGGAGCCCAACTTCTGATCAACTTCTATCACCCATGATTAACAGCATCTTTCCTTTCTTCTTTAGTGTTGCTGACAACACAGTATACTCCCAAAAAATATATCTGAGAAAGATATATCTTTATTAGATATATACAAATAGAGTTCTACATCTGTATTTACACATATTTGTACAAAATTATAACTTAATGTTGCTACAAATATACATACATACAACTCATTTAAACTTCAGTAGTTGTTTTTTCAGAAATTGCCATGCTGATTGCAAAACTGTAGGGAAATGAGATAATCTTGAGTTGCCAAAATTATCTAGAAAATAAAGACAATAGTTGGAGTACCCACATTAACTGATTTCACAATTGACTATACAATTACTATGTTTGAGATAATATGTCATTGGCATAATCATAGATGAATAGTTCAGTGGAAAAGAAGAGGGTATTTAGAAACAGATTCACCAGGGACTAAAGAAACAAAATGAGAAAGAAAAAAATTTAACAAGTAATATTGAAACAAGTAGATAATTACATTGAAAATAAACCCACAAACTTCATCTCATAATATACATCAAAGTCAATTTGACATATTTCATAGACCTAAAAACATATCTATATAACATATCTACCAATGAAAGGTTAAAAGGAAAATATTTTCTCAGTCATGATAAGAGAAGGCATTTTACAGAGGATACAAAAATAACTAATCATAAAAGAAAAAATAGTATACCATCAAAATGGAAAACTTCTGCTCATCAAAAGACACCATAAGAAAATGAAAAGAAGGTTACATATGGAAGTAAATATTCATAATACACATATCTAAAATTATTTCTGTTGAAATAATATAGATAAATCTTACAGTTGAAAAATAAGAGTCAAAGAATTTACTTTTTTCATGAGCGGAAGGCTTGAACACAGGTTTATCAAGAGAGATATACAAGTGTCAAGTAAGTAGTGGTGGTCACCATATTCAATCATCAGAGAAATGAAAATTAAAACTATAATGGATACCATATTGCATCCACTAAAATGATTAAAAATTTAAAGATTAAAAGCTTAAGACAATTTTTAAGAATGAAAATATCAAGTACTGAGAAAGATATGGAATGATATTTACTGAGCAGAAGCGATATATACAAAAATGACTACCCTTGCATATTCATAGCAGTTCTACTTACTGTTGCTAGTGATTTCTCCCAAGAGCTCTCTCCTTGGTTGGCAGATAGCTACCTTGTCTCTGTACTCTCACAAGATTTTACCTTTGTGTTGTTTGTGTTCTAATCACATCTTCTCCTGAGAGAAGTCATAGTAAATAAGGGCCCACCCATGTGCTGTGAGTTTACCTTAATTGCCTTTTTAAAGGCTATTCAACTCAGTAATTTTCTGAGGTACTTGGTGTAAGGGCTTCAACATATGTATTTGGAGGGAACAATCCACCACATAACACTGCTGCTGCTGCTGCTAAGTCGCTTCAGTCGTGTCCAACTCTATGCGACCCCACAGACACCAGCCCTGGGATTTTTCAGGCAAGAACACTGGAGTGGGTTGCCAATTCCTTCTCCAATGCATGAAAGTGAAAAGTGAAAGTGAAGTCGCTCAGTCGTGCTCGACTCTTAGTGACCCCATGGACTGCAGCCTACCGGGCTCCTCTGTCCATGGAATTTTCCAGGCAAGAGTACTGGAGTGGAGGGCCAATTGCCACATAACACTAGAGCACCATTATTTCACAACCTTGTTCCCCTGTCTTATGCCTCATCACCCACCTCACATTCCATGACCCAGTAGGCTTCAGGGAGGTGGTAGCTTTCTCCTGTAATCCTAGTGCTGACTTGAGCTGTTCTCATATTTCACAACCTTGATTCCATTTGAGCCTGACCTAAATGAGTTCCCATTAGTCAGCAATTGAAATAATCTCTGCAATTTTGTGTGAATTAAAATGGAAATGATATGCTGTAATCTTTGTGCCAAATTTTGTTTAGCAGAAATCCAGCTCCTAAGTGTTATTTCTGTCATATATATATATATATATGTATATATATTTTTTGTAGGTCACTTTTAAGGAAAATACAAAATACACCAATATTAAATCACACCTGGAATTAATACACTGAGCAACTGAACAACAATAAATGGTGAACATATATTGAAAAGCTGTAGCTGCTATACTGATTTTCCCTAGTTTTGTATATAAGGAATAATCAGTAATCACTTGTTGTATTGGTTAGAAAAATTATCTTCAGAGCTTAGTCTTAAGTGCTGTCATTGTTCTAAATAGGAATATATATATATATATATATATATATTTGTGAATTCATGTATTAAAACAAGATAGTCAAAGAAACATCAAGAAAGTAGATTGGAATATATGCTACAGAGTTGAGGGAAAAGAAAATTGTAAACATTAAAATGGAGAATAGAAGAAACCCAGTTCTAATTTGTTCTTATTTGATGGTTACAACCATTTTGGTAATATAATATTTTTCCTAATATTCAAGTTTACAGGGTTACTTTTCAGTTCAGTTCAGTTCAGTTGCTCAGTCATGTCCAACTCTGTGAACCCATGAATTGCACCATGCCAGGCCTCCCTGTCCATCACTATCTCCCAGAGTTCACTCAAATTCACACCCATCGAGTCCGTGATGCCATCCAGCCATCTCATCCTCTGTAGTCCCCTTCTCCTCCTGCCCCCAATCCCTCCCAGCATCAGAGTCTTTTCCAATGAGTCAACTCTTCACATGAGGTGGCCAAAGTACTGGAGTTTCAGCTTTTGCATCATTCCTTCCAAAGAAATCCCAGAGCGGATCTCCTTCAGAATGGACTCATTGGATCTCCTTGCAGTCTAAGGGACTCTCAAGAGTCTTCTCCAACAGCACAGTTCAAAAGCATCAATTCTTTGGTGCTCAGCCTTCTTTACAGTCCTACTCTCACATCCATACATGACCACAGGAAAAACCAGAGCCTTGACTAGATAGACCTTAGTTGGCAAAGTAATGTCTTTGCTTTTGAATGTACTATCTAGGATGGTCATAAGTTTTCTTCCAAGGAGTAAGCATCTTTTAATTTCATGGCTGCAGTCACCATCTGCAGTGATTTTGGAGTTGTGTCAGCTCTTTGAGAGTGCATGGGCTGTAACCCACCAGGCTCCTCTGTCCATGGAATTCTCCAGGCAAGAATACTAGAGTGTGTTCATCTGACACACATAGTCAACATTACTCATTGATGATCATGAACCACTGCTTAGTAAGCAAGACTGGGAACCCACAGTGTCTCACTCGATTTATGATCTTTGTGAATGTCCCAGTCAATGCAATTAAGACACAAAAATGCATGAATACTAGATGAGAGGCTTTACCTAGGAATAAATCTAACAAAAGTTGTACAAATTCTTATGGAAAATTTTTAACATGCCTGGAAAAAAATCTTACAACTGTCACTATTTTAATAGTATTATTTCTTCAAAAATTGACTCATGAATTTGATAGAATTTTAATCAAAATCCCAGCAGGATATTTGAGGAAATTGACAAAATAGTTCTAAATTTCAAATGTAGATAAAGGGACTAAGTATAACTATAATGTTCTTAGAAGAAAAAATTTCCCAGCTATTACAACATTTATGAAACTAGTAATGAAATCTTTTTGGCATTCAGTCAGAGATAGAAACATTGACCAATGGAAAAGAAAATAAGCTTAGAAAAAGATGGCATATGGAAACAATATATAGTCCAAATTGCATTATTTTGCTCTGGGAAGGAAGTGGTCTATAAAATAAATGGTGGCAGGACAATGGTGGTGGCTATCCATCTGGGAAATTATTTTGAAATTGCATTTTTACATTACCCAATACCCAAAATATCAATTCCAGATGGATTAAAGTTTTAAACATAAAAGCAAATCTGAAACTGGGATTGACTATTTTAATGAGTATATTTTCACAAATTGTACTATCCAAAAACAAAAGACATTGCCTGAGTAAACAGAAATATCAGAAGCTGCTTTTTGAAACAAATCATAAGGAGAAGAAAAAGACAAGCCACAAACCAGAAGAAGACTTTTGAAACATAACCAGAAAAGGAATCACTTTCAAGAATATCTTTACTCAGCAGGAAAAAATACAAAAATCAAGTACAAAAATAGGAAAAGGAAATTTATAATTATTTTAAAGAAACAGAAATATATATGTCTCTACAAATAAATAAAAACAACGAGCTATTTTTGTTAACATAATGGAAATGAATATTCACACTGCAATATGATACAATTTTATATTCGCTAGACAGGAGTGAAGAAATCTGACAATAACAATTTTTGGCAAGGGTGCGGATCAACAGAGACTTTTATACACTCTAGTGAGATGGAAAATTGCTAAAATTCACCCTGGGAAAAATATGGCTCTATCTTTAAAAATATGCATGACTAAAATTTAGGAATTGCATTTCCAAGGATATACATATGTGCCAGGAAACTTCTGCTAAAATGTTCATAGCAAGAATCATTTATAATAGCTAACTAAAAACAACAAAAGTATCTACAGACAGGAGAAGAGAGAACTAAGTTTGATTATATACATGCAATGCAAGAATTGGCAAACTGTAAAACATAAGTCAAAGCAGGCAAGCTTCCTATTATATTTTATTGGAACACAGCCACACTCATTGGTTTATATAAGGCTGCTTTTCCTCTGTGACATATGAGTGGGAACTTGTGACAGAAAGCATATGCCCATTCTGACTGGTGTGAAATGGGACTCGGGATTGGGAGCTTGTGTGCACCTGTGGTGGATTCGTGTCGATGTATGGCAAACCCAATAGAGTATTGTAAAGTTAAATTTAAAAATAAATAAAAAAAAAAAAAAAAAAAAGAAAGCATATGCCCTCTAAAACCAAACAATTCATTATCTGACTACTTACAGAAGTTTGCTAATCCCTGGCCTGATGGAATATTACACAGAAGTGAAAATGAAAGAATTATAAACAACATGAGTGACTCTCAGAAACATAACTAGAATAATATACTGTATTTTAATAAGCTCTAATTTACTATCAAAATGAGACAATATATTTTAGGAATATGTGTGTATATTATATATTTATTCCCATGACTAGTTATCTGTATAATGGTGAGAGGAAACTGGGTAGAGTAGGACTTTTGCAATAGTAATAATTTATGTTGTGTGAAAAATACAAAAGTGTTTTAGTATTTAAATTTTATCTTGCGTGTTCATTCTATTTGTTGTTTTGTGTATCAATTATATTACTTCAACACTAAAATAGAATAGCCATAGGTAAGAGTAGGGAAAATACATGCACATCTGTGTGTCATTGAATAATCTAAAAATGGGAAGAGAAATGAAAAATCTCTTAGGAAAGAAAGACAGAGATATCTGAAGAAAAATAAGCTATGTGTGCAGATGCATGTGTATAGCTAATATTGTAGTCCTAATATTGCCATCATTAATAATGAAAATATTATGTTTGAATAGTAATATAAAATTATTTGAGGGGGTTTTTGGAATAAGAATATGTTTATTTGAATTATAGATCACAACTTCCTAGCCCTTTAAACCTGGAACATTTAACCCATATATAAAATAAAGCTAAAATTATTTTACCTAACATTATTAGGAGGATAAATGGAGATAGGGCTTTCTCAAATGGTAAGAAATGGTAAGCATTCAAAGGAGCTTCAAAATAATATGTTTTATTGTTTTATTTCATTTTTTAATATATATTATCTGAAATGTTATATTTGCAACTAGATCAACCTAAAGTAATTCTAGTTTGAGGAAATAGAAAATTGGGAAGCCAATTCCTAAGTGCACAAAATATATAGTGACTTCCTGGTTGAAACATTTTTGAGGAAAGAGTAAAAATACTCCTGCTAAGATGGACTTACCCACCTGTGTGACTCTTGAGATTTTTTTTCATTAGTTATGCATGCATTTTTAAAAAGACTGAATGGAATTAGTAAGTACATTATAGTTTTCTGAATCCATATGTATTTCAGGCATTCCAAAATGTTCTCCACTCTGCAGTGAAGATGGTCTTGCTGATTCTAAAATCTGAATTGTTCTGCTAATGTTTAATCCTTCTAGGCTTTTTATAATTTGGGTAGATCTCATGGATACTTTTCCATCATATACTTTCAAGATTGGTTCTATTGGGTCATACACATCTGGCATCCAAGGTGATAGACTCAAAGAGGTCAGTCTATCAAATTTAAATGGCTAGTAAAAGACATTTTGAATAAATGGAGAGAGATTGTTTCTAATTTTAAATTATATAAAGTTAAGACACTTATTTCTCTCAAATTAACTTAAAATGCCATCCTGCTTAAAGTCCTAAAAATGTTTCACATAAATAAGAAGTCCATACTTTACACTCAATTTTAAAATATAATGTTATATATTACATAGTTTAATAATGCTTTAATAACATATACTTAAAACTTGTATCATCTTTTCATTTACTCTTTTCTACATGATGGAAAATTTTTCTTGCTTCTCTTTTTCAAATGATTTATTCCTAAGCTTCACATTTATATTGTATTTACTGGCATTTAAATGTTGTGTTTGCCTTTTCTAGACATTAAAAAATGAATGAATAAAATAGCCTTTATTGTGCAGAATTTGTGTATTGGTGATAAGTTTTAATAGTTTATTATTAGTTTCTGGTGTTCCAAAATTCTATATAGCCAAATATATCATTTTTCAAATTAGAAATTTCTTTCATTTCAGTACAGGTTCAGAAATGCTTTTCTTAGTCTTAAATTGAAGAAATATTACCTTGTCTTTTGCCCCCATTCTTTTATAGTTGATTTCTTGAACTTTAATTGATTTTTTATTTTAACATTAAGACTTTTTTCTAGGATGTACACATTGTTATTGACCTTCTTATACTGGTTACCCCCGGTATAAAAACAAAACAAAAATTCCTTCCTTGGATTTGGAAAAGGAAATGGCAGCCCACTTCATTATTCTTGCCTGGAGAATCCCATGGACAGAGAAGTCTGGCAGGCCTTAGCCCATGGGTTCCCAAGAGTTGAACATGATTGAGCAATTAAGCACATATATTGGATTTGTCCATGATGTTGAAACTATGACATTATATCCAGTTATATTTTCATTGAATATATTGGCATGTTATCTACTTTTCCTTAAGTTTTTGTTGTTTGATATTTGGAGTAAAATATCAAAAATAGTGATATTTGTGACTCCTCAAATATAAAGTTACTCATTTAGATTTTTTCCTTAAAATGTTTTATTTTTTTTAATTTTTAAATTCAACATGAATCTACCATGGGTGTACACGTGTTCCCAATCCTGAACCCCTCTCCCACCTCCCTCCCCATACCATCCCTCTGGCTCATCCCAGTGCACCAGCCCCAAGCATCCTGTATTCTGCATCGAAACTAGACTGGCGATTCATTTCAGATATGATATTATACATGTTTCAATGCCATTCTCCCAAATCATCCCACCCTCTCCCTCTCCGACAGAGTCCAAAAGACTGTTCTATACATCTGTGTCTCTTTTGCTGTCTCGCATACCGGGTTATCGTTACNAAAAAAATGTATATATATATATATATATATATATATATATATATACACACACACACACACACACATATATATATAGAGAGAGAGCATATGAAGTGAAATCAGGGCTAGAGTTTTTGAAAAATCATCTAGTAAGGCTAGATTATTTGTAAATCAATGTGAGCAGAATATATTTAAAAACAAGATAAAATGTGTAAACTGTTGCACAGCCTTGCTAAAATACATGGAAAAATTATGCTTGATATTGTGTTGCATTTCATGTATTTAATTAATGATAATTATATACATACACATATTCACATGAATACTTACTTATACACTGTTTGAACCAAATTCTTTGCAGAAAGATTGCAAAATTTTATAATTCACATCACTTTCAATTAATTCTACATTATTTCAATTAAATGATATTTGTATTACCTATAGCCAAAGACTAAAATGGGGTTGTCTAGATTTTTTTATACTAGAAAATCAATATAGTTCCATGGATTTAGTTTTGCTCATCAGATATTTAACTTGAAATAGACTGCACTCAGCATTATGTCACGGTAATTCTTGCAGACCAGTAGATTCTTCATGCTGACTAAGATTTTACCAGAAATACATTGAATATACTTGTGGTTCATCAGTTATATCTCACTTTGGCTCATTGGTCAAATGGAGTGTTTGGCAAAACACAAATGAACTGGATGGTTTCAGGCAATGAGTAGTACATGATAGCATAAAAGCCATCGTTCAATGTATAAAATAAGTTTGCAAACATTTTAAATCATATTAACATATAGAGACTCTCATAGAACTTGAATGCTGTAGCAAAATAATGTTGATACTTGATTTTTTCTTTTTGAGTAAAAAACTGAGCAGATGACCATAGAAACTCTCATGGGCAGTTGAATTTATGACCAACAAGAATATAGTAAAAATGTTCTTAGGACGCATCTGCATTGTTTTTTCTAGAACCTCAAATTTATAAAGAGATAGCTTTGTGAACTGGCCAACAACACTCTGGCTCAGTTGGTAAAGTATTTTTCTGCAACTCAGGAGACCCAGGTTGGATCCCTGGGTGGGGAAAATCCCCTGGAGAAAGAAATAACAAACCACTCTAACATTCTTACCTGGAGAATCCCACAGATAGAGGAGCCTGGTGGGCTACAGTCCATGGGGTCACAAAGAGTCAGACACAACTTAGCTACTAAACCACCAGCTTTGTGAATTAAAGGATCCACATAAACAGAACACTTGCTGCATTTTGGATGATGCTAAAGAAGTGTTGCTATTTTTTAGATTTAATAATTAATGGCTATATTTAAGAAAGGTAAGAATTAAGTAGTTATGAGTGAAACACAAACTTTGTTAGATCTACGTCAATCTACTTTTGGAGAAATGGGGAAAAGTAGAATAGAATGCAGGCAAACAAGATCGGTCCTGAGTTAAAATGGTTAACGTTGTGTAACATATCCATGAAGTTTTGTTGTACTGTTATCTCTATTTTTATATGCTTTTGAAATTTTCCACAGTAAAATATTTTCACAAGAAAGATAAATATTGCCTCATATATCCTTGAAATTAAAAAAAATAAAAATTGACCATCATCAAGACAAACAAGAAGAAAAAATTATGTAATATACAACTTATTATATTTTTTGGTTTTCTTTCATATAATAGACACTTTCAATATACAATAAGTATTTGAGCAATATTCAGGATGTTGACACCAACAGTCTTAGATAACCTCCAAAATATGCTTCACATATCTTTTAAATCTTCAGCTTTCTTTTTTATGCTTTGTCTTATCTCTGCATTCAGTCCCTACATTAAGCCTATGGCTACCCTACCATTAACTCATGACACATATATCTTCCCTTACTACATGTGAGAGCATTTCCATGTTTCCCTTCTCTAATTTCTTCTTCTGTTTTTCTCTTTAATTCCTCAATATAAATCTCATTTTATTATGTATTAGAACCTACCAAAGTGCAAGCAATTCAGTTTACCCAATGATAGAAGTTTATTTAGTGACAGAAGTTTAGTATATAAAAACAGGGAAGAATACTTCAAAAAATCTTAGCATTTCTACAACTATAGTATAAAAATTAAATTCCATTTATTGCTATTTAAGATGCAATGATAACTCCACCTGGTTGTTCTCTGAGCTCAAACTATGCTAGCCATCTCACTCAAAGCAGTCATTAAACCAGTAATTCCATAATTCGAGTTATTCAACACATTTCTTTCTGAGTCTGCTTCCTATTAGCTATTATCCTAATTCTATTATTATATTTTTATCTTTTCCTATTCTCTCTTTGGCTTTTCAGTCAAAACTCTGAAGAGAAAATCATCTAGTCATCCCTCCAATGAAAAGTGTTGCAGTTAGACCATCCTTTCAAGTCAGAACATGATGAAGATTTTAGCAATCTTAAAAAATTAGACCTAGCTCCAGATCCTTATTTTTTTTTTTTTAATAGAACAGAGCCCAAATTGGTAACTTAAAACTTTCAGTTCATAGCGCCTTGGGGAAGAAAGTTTCAGAAAGTTGCTAAGCTAGCACACTGAGCTCCCAGTTATGATCAAGATCTTATAATGAGTACCAGTGGTGCCACAAACTGAAGTTGGATAGAATAGCATGAAATCAATTATTCCTAGTCTAGAATTTTTTGTTGCTGTTTGATTTCTGGGAAAAAATGCATTCTTAGAAAACAGAATCTAGTCATTGCCATTGGGTTGAAAGGAAAGAAAACGTTGCTAAGTTTTCCACTTTCTTTTGGGTATTTCATGGTATCTCTATTTAAAATACATTTTCAAAAGATGGCATACAAATACTTTTCATTTGTCCCTTTGGATATGTTCTCTACAATTTTTCATCTTGCTCAGATCCCAGGAGATGGTTCAATATTCACTGTGTCAGACGGCTCCATTTCAATTTAGCTTCTGAGTAGACTCAACAAATGAGAGATGGCTGCAGGAGATTATAGAGTAGGAGGACATTATTTGACTTGCTAGCTGACCGTGCTGTTGGAGATCATAGTTTATTTTTCACATAGTTGCCCTGTTTACATTTTGGTCCCTACCCTTCCCTGTCTTTTCATACCATTTTGCTATTGAACAGATCCACTAGTATTTTTTGTTTGTGTGTGTATCTTCTTGTTTTTAAATATTCCAGCTTTTGAAAATGTTAGGTAAGTTTTATTGCCTCTAAGATAAATACCAAAGTACTTTATTAAACATTCAACCTTCTTTAATTCTACTTTCCTTTCATATTCTTGTTCAGTGTCAGTCCTCTATAGCCATACTGATGTATTAACTGTCCTCAGAAATTTTCTATTTATTTCAACTTGAATAAATTCAATACAATTTAGGTCACCTCATATTTCTTAAACTTTAATAATTTCTAAAAATATGATATAACTCCAGAGATCTGGGTGAAAAGGGATAGATAGAAGGTGAAAAGATTAAAACAGGTACATTAAAAATCTAAACTCCTCCAATGGTGTTACAGGCTACTCAATAAACCTCCATAGAACACACATGAGTGCATTTTTTAAAGACTAACTTTACTTAATAAACTGAATTCCAGGACAGGAAGAATAAATTGTGAAGGGTTTTTGAGGGACCTAAGGAAAATGTGTAAGAATGTATAGTTTTCATGTATTTTTTATCAGTGTAATGGTTTCTTTGCCCTGTTCACCTTGCAGTGTAGTTTTCATCTTGAGAGTATCCTCTGGTAAGAGATTGAAAAATAGGCAGAGAGGTTCACTAAGTATCTTTCATCTATCAGTCCACCCATCCATCCATCCATCCATCCATACATTCAGTAAAATACTCTTTCCCACTACTACATTGTATCACAAACCTTTCCAATGTATACAATGTGAAAATATGTTGAGGTAAACTTGTCAGAAATGCTCACCCTGATATTTGTAAACTGCTACCACCGCCCCCCACCTCAACCCTCAGGGATATCTAAACTTATGCTTTGGGCATCTCTACACTTATATATATATACACATACATATTTAATTCAAAATTTTAATTTTGATGACAGGTTACAAATAAATATATTCTTGATTGTCTGGCTTACAACTATATCAATAAACTATTGGTGTGTTGTATAGAATTATGCCATAATAACTCAGTGGAATTCAAGTATTTCTCATACTTTGTTGAGTCAGGTAGTGCAGCTTCTTTCCACTTATGTTCATCTGGGTCCCAAGGTGAAAGCCCAATATTAAAAAGCTTCTTCTAAGGCTCTGCTTATATCATCTCCACTAATGTCCCTTTGTTCAGAGCTAGTTAGATAGCCAAGTTCAAAGCCAAAGGTCATGGATGTGCACTCGGCCTATCTGGTAGTGAATGAGAAATTTTAAGGCACAGGACACTGTGAGGGAATAATTATTAATGCCAATTATTCTATTGCAGCAAGGTGATGTTGATGCAAACATTTTAATTTGTTTTAGTAAATGACTGTGTCCCAGCAAAGTGACAATCAAATGATAACAAGGTTGCAATGGGAAAGGTTTTATCAATTGAATGGACAAGAGTGTGATTCATGATTCATCAGATAGCCATTCAACGTTGGCCTGTCAGACACAGAAGATCTGTTCCTAAGAGGTGAGTTCACTACTACCAGGGTAAAAAGATGCCATGTATGTAATCACCTACTCACAACAATCAATCCCGCACAAATGATCAATAATAAATGTTCAAGAAAAAAAAGTTATTTTTTCAGAATTCAGCAAAACTTAGAGTAGCTGTTTCATACATATGTGAACAACACTAGAATGGTAAATTGTGGCAAAACAAAATATGAGAGCATTGTAAGATTATCATATAAAATCTCTCCAAAATTGTCATTTTAGTATTCTATGCTACTACTTTTTATAAAGTTTGGAGTCTATTTATCCTACCAAACCAGTTTTTTTTTTTAATTATCAGTGTGTTTTATATATATTTATTTAAATATTGTTCTTTGTATTACTGTTATTGAAATAAAAATCCATAAACAGAGAAATATGGATCCAAACCTAATTCTAAATCTTTCTGTTAAACTTAACATTGATGTTTGTTTCAAAATCACATCATCACAAATTATATTTATTAGGCAAAAATTCCTAACTGGCAAGTTATTGCCAGAATACCAATTGTTGGACAGTTGTTGGCCAGTACATATCATAGCTTGCCAATTTTCAGTACATACCATAGCTTGCTAAATTATCAATTGTTGGCCAATATATTCCGTAGCTTGCCAGTTTTTAGTCGCCTCTATATCTTCCATTTTCTCAGTCTTTGCTCTTTCACTGCTCAGTCCCTGAGGCTATGTATTTTAGGTTTCATTTACATGGCAGCAGTCCAAGACTAGGTATCAATCTCCATTTCAAACATTGCATTGATACTGCTACAAAATTAATCATCCAAAACTAAGGTGGAATATAAAAATATACATTTACAGAGAACACCACTCTACATATCTGTGTTTCAACTGAGTTATTTCTTTTTAATTGAAATATATTTGACATATTGTGCAAATTTATGGTGTTGCTGCTGCTGCTGCTGTTAAGTCACGTCAGTTGTGTCCAACTCTGTCCGACCCCATACACTGCATCCCACCAGGCTCCCCCATCCCTAGGATTCCCCAGGCAAGAATACTGGACTGGATAAATTCAAGGTGTACAATATACTATTTTGAATCATTTGTGTGTTGTAATCCAGTTCCCATTATAAGGATAAGTAGAAACAGCAACATATTACATAATCATCCTTTCTTTTTCAAAGTTGGAATCATTAAGTTCTAGTCTCTTAGCAAGTTTGATGATTATAATACAATATAGTTTTCTGTATTCACTACATTGTACATTAAATCTCTAAGGCTTATCAGACAAAGACAAGTACTATATGATGTCACCTATATGTGAAATCCAAAAACGCCAAGCTCATAAATACAAAAAGCAAATGGTGGTTTCCAGGGGATAGGGTATGGAAGAGTGAAGGGGCAGGCAAAGGTTGTTTAAGGGTACCAACTTGCAATAAGAGGTAGATAGGCCCTTGACAGTTATTTCTAATTTTAGCTAGGCTGGGAGCTCAGATATTGCATGTCAACTGTCTCGACTAAAGCAACATTGTTCAGCTCCACATTTCTCTATCTTCATCCAGCAGGTTACAACAGATTCTTTTCAAAAAGCAGAGGTACAAAAGCAGGAAAAGTAAGGGGAAATACATGAGTCATTTTGAGGCCTATATTCAGAACTGTTAAACTGTCATATTTGCAATATTTTACCTAAAAAAGCAGAAGATACTAAGATGAGGTGGAAAGAATACACAGAAGAACTGTACAAAAAAGATCTTCATGACCCAGATAATCACAATGGTGTGATCACTCACCTAGAGCAAGACATCCTAGAATGTAAAGTCAGTGGGCCTTAGGAAACATCACTACGAACAAAGCTAGTTGAGTTGATGGATTTCCAGTTGAGCTATTTTAAATCTTGAAAGATGATGCTGTGAAAGTGCTGCACTCAATATGCCAGCAAATTTGGAAAACTCAGCAGTGGCCACAGGACTGGAAAAGGTCAGTTTTCATCAATCCCAAAGAAAAGCAATGCCAAAGAATGCTCAAACTACCGCACAATTGCACTCATCTCACACGCTAGTAAAGTAATGCTCAAAATTCTCCAAACCAGGCTTCAGCAATACAAGAACCGTGAACTTGAAGATGTTCAAGCTGGTTTTGGAGAAGGCAGTGGAGCCAGACATCAAATTGCCAACATCCGCTGGATCATCAAAAAAGCAAGAGAATTCCAGAAAAAATATCTATGTCTGCTTTATTGACTATGCCAAAGCCTTTGACTGTGTGGATCACAACAAACTGTGGAAAATTCTGAAAGAGATGGGCATGCCAGACCGCATGACCTGCCTCTTGAGAACCTATATTCAGGTCAGGAAGCAACAGTTAGAACTGGACAAGGAACAACAGACTGGTCCCAAATAGGAAAAGGAGTACATCAAGGCTGTATATTGTCACCCTGTTTATTTAACTTATATGCAGAGTACATCATGAGAAACGCTGGGCTGGAGGAAGCACAAGCTGAAATCAAGATTGCTGGGAGAAATATCAATAACCTCAGATATGCAGATGACAGCACTCTTATAGTAGAAAGTGAAGAGGAACTAAAGAGCCTCTTGAAGAAAGTGAAAGAGGAGAGGGAAAAACTTGTCTTAAAGCTCAACATTCAGAAAACGAAGATCATGGCATCTGGTCCCATCAGTTTAGTTCAGTTCACTTCAGTCACTCAGTCGTGCCTGACTCTTTGCAACCCCATGAATCACAGCACGCCAGGCCTCCATGTCCGTCACCAACTCCCNACTACCAAGAACAAGTGTTGGCAAACTTTAGAAAAAAAATCCGAAATATTTTTCTTTGTTACTGTTTCAGTTACTAAGTCATGTCCAACTCTTTGTGACTCCATGGATTGTAGCCCACCAGTCTCCTCTGTCCATGGAATTCTCCAGGCAAGAATACTGAAGTGGGTGACCATTCACTTCTTCATTCTTTGTGTGAGTTTCAATTGGTATAATTACTCTGGAAAAATATTTGACCATAACTACTAGAGGTATATATTGTTTGTCAATTCCTATGACCAGGTATTATCATTTCAGGGTTTTTACCCAACAGAAGTGGCTCTTGTACACTAAATACCACAAATGTTAGTTTTAGAGATGTGTATAAGAGACAGATTTACTCCTTGGAAGGAAAGTTATGACCAACTTAGACAGCATATTGAAAAGCAGAGACATTACTATGGCAACAAAAATTCATCTAGTCAAGACTATAATTTTGCCAGTGGTCATGTATGGATCTGAGAGTTGGACTATAAAGAAAGCTGAACACCGGAGAATTGATGCTTTTGAACTGTGGTGTTGGAGAAGACTCTTGAGAGTCCCTTGGAATGCAAGGAGATCCACCCAGTCCATCCTAAAGGAGATCAGTCCTGTGTGTTCATTGAAAGGACTGGTGCTAAAGCTGAAACTCCAATGCTTTGGCCACCTGATGTGAAGAGCTGACTCATTTAAAAGACCCTGATCCTGGGAAAGATTGAGGGCAGGAGGAGAAGGGGATGGCAAAGGATAAGATGGTTAGATAGCATCACCGACTCAACGGACATGGGTTTGGGTGGACTCTGGGAGTTGGTGATGGACAGGGAGGCCTGGCATGCTGCAGTTCATGGGGTCACAAAGAGTCGGACATGACTGAGCGACTGAACTGACAGAACAAGTCACAAAGCCAGTTTTCTCTTCTTTGAGAGGAACTAAATAGTCATGGATGCTAGTGGAGGATAGCTAAGCATGGTGCACTGTAGTTCATGGGGTCACAAAGAGTCTGACATGACTTAGCAACTGAACAATGACAACAAATTTTCACATGGCAAAGAGTGCAGATAGGGGTAGGATTAATTGGACAATTAATGCAATCAGTCTTTCTTCCTTAGTTACATAACTTTGAAATTATCATTATGAATTATTTAATTAAATAACACATTGATCCCAGGGGTTTCTTTATCCTTTTATTTATTTTTAACCTAACATGGAGTGTTTATATATATATATATATACTCATATATATGTGAGTTACCTGATAGCTCAGTTGGTAAAGAATCGGGCTGCAATGCAGGAGACCCCAGTTCAATTCCTGGATCAGGAAGACCTGCTGGAGAAGGGATAGGCTACCCACTCAAGTATTCCTGGGCTCCCCTTGTGATTCAGCTGTTAAAGAATCTGTCTGTAATGTGGGAGACTTTGATTTGATCCCTGGTTTTGGACGATCCCATGAAGAAGGGAAAGGTTACCCACTCCAATATTCTGACCTGGAGAATTCACAAGAGTCCAACAGGACTGAGCGAATTTCACTTTGAAAATCTGTCTTATGATTGAATGTTTTAAGAATATATAGATAGGTAAGGAGAGAAATGTAAGCTTAAACTATTCATGATAATACTATTCAGGATACCACAATAGATCTAATGGTTTAACAGGACATCTATTTAAGAAGTAGGAAAACAGTGTGGTTGAGAACATCCTTACTAGATTCAGTCAGCCTGACTCCACAATCTCTTATCTCTCTTAGGACTTCAGTTTCTTCATTAATAATGGTGACAGGGATGAAAATGATATCTACCTGAAATGAGTCTTGAGAGAATTAAACAAACACACAGACACAGCAGTGTCTAGTATCTACTAGGTATATCAGCATTTTAATAAGTACTATGTTAACAATTATCATTATGATAGTTTGTTGTTGTGACTTGGTTTTTCTTTTTCTGATTTTACTACTGTTGATGGTTGACAGCACATCTCACTATGCTTCTTAATTTGTACTGAAAAATCTTTTTGAGAGAATATGATGGAATTTAGGTAAATCAGAGTAACTGTACCTTCTCACCTGAGTCCACTTACTACCCCAACCAGAGAACCTAGGGCCCATTAGTTGTGACAGTTGAATACCATGTTACAAAGCATCTGCTTCTCTCATAACTGAGAGCATTACTCTTCCTTTAGTCAATAATGTATTTTTCTAATTTTTTTTTAATTTTTAAAGAGAATATAATGCTTATAAATGTTTTCTTGCACATAAGTGTATTTTCCCAGCCTAAATGTGTGAAAGTGAAATTGTTTGGGGTTAGTAGGCTATGAAAATGTATCTTTCATGTAAATTACCCAGCATAAAAAGTGTAAATGATGTGAATAAATGAAATCAGACAACAAATGTTAGTCACTGAATCATGTCCAACTCTTTTCAATTACATGGACTATAGTACACCAGGCTCCTCTGTCCATTTAATTCTCCAGGCAACAATACTGGAATGGGTAGTCATTCACTTCTCCAGGGGATCTTCTTGACCTAGGGATATAACTCTGTTCCACATTACAGATTCTTTACCACCTGAGCCACAAGGGAAGCTCCAAACAACAATCCAATGGATTAAAAGTGACACAATACAGCTTGCTGCTGCTACTGCTAAGTTGCTTCAGTGGTTCCAACTCTGTGCAACCCCATAGATGGCAGCCCACCAGGCATCCCCATCCCTGGAATTCTCCAGGCAAGAATATTGGAGTGGGTTGCCATTTCCTTCTCCAATGCATGAAAGTGATCCCTCCTTAATTACTACTGAGATTTATCACCTATTAAAATATATATAGGACATTTTATATTTTTTCCTCTTTATGTTATATGTCAAAATACTTTGTCATTTTTCTGCTTGTTGTTGTCTTTTTTTTTTTTCTTAATGGGGTGTGGTCAGTTGCTAAGCTGTATTTTCAGAAGTGAAATCTTGCTTATTGCAGGAGGATTTTTAATTTCCTTCTATTTTGATATATCCAAAGCCTATAATAGCAAAATAACATAAGCAATAATACATTCTGTTCACGTTACAACTACAGCATTTAGTATTATGCCAGTTTGCATAATGTTTTAATAAAGTTTTGTTCTAGTCACTTATGCATAATGACACCTTAATTTCAATGTACATGATTAAAGCTGCATCCTAAAGGCTCTTCAGTGTATTATGAAACTTTTGTGGTGCTGTTGTGAGCTGTTTTATAAACTTTATCACTTCAGTATTTTTTTTTGTTTTGTTTTTACTCATTTTTTTTCTTTAAAAAATTATATGGACCTGTGTTTTTGCTTTTCTGATCATTTTCACTATAGTATAATCATAAAATTTTTAAAAGTATGAAAGCAATTTTGTAGCACAGAGATATTTTCCCCTAATTTATAAATATCAACTAAATAATTTTATGTGTCTGCATTGGGTTATCTATATAATTCCATATTACTGTAATATAATTTATAACACAATAATATACCTGTGTGTGTACTATACCTGTATAGTATACACTGCTGCTGCTGCTGCTAAGTCAATTTAGTAGTGTCTGTGTGACCCCAGAGACAGCAGTCCACTAAGCTCCTCCGTCCCTGGGATTCTCCAGGCAAGAACACTAGAGTGAGTTGCCATTTCCTTCTCCAATGCATGAAAGTGAAAAGTGAAAGTGAAGTCGCTCAATCATGTCCGACTATTAGCAACCCCATGGACCGCAGCCTACCAGGCTCCTCCGCCATGGGATTTTCCAAGCAAGAGTACTAGAGTGGGTTGCCATTGCCTTCTCTGATAGTATACACTAGAATAGCTAAAATTAAAAGGACTACCAAGAACAAGTGTTGGCAAACTTTAGAAAAAAAATCCGAAATATTTTTCTTTGTTACTGTTTCAGTTACTAAGTCATGTCCAACTCTTTGTGACTCCATGGATTGTAGCCCACCAGTCTCCTCTGTCCATGGAATTCTCCAGGCAAGAATACTGAAGTGGGTGACCATTCACTTCTTCATTCTTTGTGTGAGTTTCAATTGGTATAATTACTCTGGAAAAATATTTGACCATAACTACTAGAGGTATATATTGTTTGTCAATTCCTATGACCAGGTATTATCATTTCAGGGTTTTTACCCAACAGAAGTGGCTCTTGTACACTAAATACCACAAATGTTAGTTTTAGCTTTAGCAGGCTGCATTCATTTTGTATTGCTGTGTAACATATGATCATGAATTTAGCAGCCTAAATAAGCAGAAGCTTATTATCTCAAAGATACTTTTGATCATAAGCAGGGTACAACTTAGCTGAATACTCTGCTTTGATCATCTAAAAGCTGCAGCTAGGGTGTTGTCCATGTTGGCTTCTCCATCTAAGGCCCAGGGGCCTCTTTAATATTCACTTGGTAGGTGAGAGCATTGACTTCCTTAGGATTTTGAGAGAGAGAGAGCCTGAGGATTTATTTGCTTAGTCTCCCTGGTCATCCACAGTTCTAGAGGGTACCAGAAGTTCTTTGCCATGGGCTCAACTCAACATAATGGCTTACTTCATCAGTCTTGGTAAGAAAAGACAGAGTTGACTAAGAATATGGAGTCATATATGAGTGATATCTATTCATCTCTGCCATGTTTTAGTGGTTAAAAGTAAATTAGAGAGAATTGACATCTTTATCATTATGTAACATCCCTTTTTACTCCTGATAAGTTTCCTTACTCTGAATCTGCTTTATCTGAAATTTATATAGGTACTTAAACATTTTTTTTATTACTGTCAGCATGTATGTCTTTCTCCATTTTCTTCACTCTTAATCCATCTGTGTCATTATGTTTAAAATTAGTTATTTGTATACAATATAGAGCTAGATCTTATTTTTTTCAGTCCACTCTGATAGACATTTATTATTATTTTCATTCTTGCATATAGACCATTCAGATTTAAAGTGAAATTTTATATAAATAGCTGGACTAATACATATCATATTTGTAAATGTTCTCTACTTGATGTTGTTTTTTTTTTTTGTTTGTTTTCTACTGTTTTTCTTTCTTCTCTGGTTCTAATTGAATCATTATTTGAGATTCTCTTTTTTTCCTTAACCAATACATTATACTTCATTTATTATAAATTTCAGTGGCTGCCTTAAAGTTCATCAAGTACATTTCCAACTGATCTATATCCACTTTTCTATGGCTAAAATAGTTTCCTTTCTGTTTCCCAGACTCACAGTTATCACCTATCAATCATCATTGGTTTTAGGCAATACAAATGGAGCTTCCTTTTCCCCCTACAGAATAACAGCTATAAATTGTATAACTAATAAACGTCATTATTTTTTGGAATAAATATCATTTATTGAATATCTGTAATACAAAACTGAATATGCTACAGATTTTAGATTATGGGGTAGGGAAAAGTTTAGGAAAGAATTTCATGAAGATTAGTAGTAATGAGTGGCTTTTTTGGATCTAAAATTTCTATCTGGTAACACACTCCCTGGCATTTTAATAAGTATACAACTTACAAACAACTTTGCTGATGGCAAATATTTGACATATTGATTTTTGTTTTGGAGAGTGGCACAAATAAATAGTAGAATCTCTTCTAGGTGAAAAGGAAAAGTATTTGGGGTTTATCACTTAATCAACTATTGCACAAACTCACCCCTGCTGACCACCTACACTGTCACTTTACTGTACTTTGCTTTTCAGGCTGAATGACCTTAACTTATTCATCTTGACAACATCCTGGTATTTAACAAAAGATTTATTGAAAAACTTATTTCAATAAGTATTAAAATGAGTACCTGGTATCTAATGAAAAACTTACTGAATTAAGATAAATAATTAAACATGTAAAATTAAGAATAAGCTATGTAAGATTTATCTACTATTTGGAAAACCTGTTGTCCTTACAAATCTGATGCTCTTAGACAACAGGAATATTTCATTTAAATATATTTCCCAAACACCAAAGAGACAAACACAGACAGTTATGTTTATTATACCTTATATTCAGTTTAGTTCAGTTCAATCGCTCAGTCGTGTCCAACTCTTTGCCACCCCATGAACCACAGCATGCCAGGCTTTCCTGTTCATCACCATCTCCCGGAGTTCACTCAGACTCACATCCATTGAGTCCGTGATGCCATCCAGCCATTTCATCCTTGGTCATCCCCTTCTCCTCCTGCTCCCAATCCCTCCCAACATCAGAATCTTTTCCAATGAGTCAACTCTTCTCACGAGGTGGCCAAAGTACTGGAGTTTCAGCTTTAGCATCATTCCTTCCAAAGAAAACTCAGGGTTGATCTCCTTCAGAATGGACTGGTTGGATTAAATAGTTATATTTAGGTTGTTATGCATGTAGCAAAAATGTGTTCCCAAGCTTAATTAGGATCTCTCTCAAAAGCCTTTCTTAATATGTTCTCTAATGAAAATTGTATTTTTATTTTAAAATAATGAATCAAGATCCAGAATACAGAGTACCTAGTGAGAAATATCAGTTTGACTCAGCTTTACTCAGTGGAGGTTTGGTGCATACCAATAAATACTTTTCCCTGTATTTAAACCATGTTAAGTATGTCAATATATTATACTTAGTATTTTAATGTTTAAGTCATCCAAGCAGTTCTAATTATCCAGAGATAAGCCTGAAAATAAAAGCACAAGGTAACAAAAATTTCTACAATATATGTTTTATTTTATCAATAAATAAACAGTTTCTGCTCAGCAATTGCAAATTACCATGTTGCTTAACTTGTTCAAGCTCATTCAAATTCATTTATTTTTCCAAATGTCAGCAATAATCTAAACTGTTCCACATCACAGACTGCTGACAGTTGGTATGTAAGATAATAAAGAATTATATTCACTTGGGGCAGTAAAACTCATACATTTTCCTTTCTATAGGCCCCACTATTACATAATTTAGATATTAGCTTGTCACTGTGATTTTTCAATTCATTCTTCATAGAGTTAATGTAACTGAACTGATGCTTCTGCTCACAGGTGTCAACAGAAATGTTAACTATCTCCATACAAATTGGTGTGTAGGCCAGTGAATTTTGCTATTCCAGAGTAGAATATATGGAGAAAAAAAACATATATGTTGTCCACTTTAAAATAAATCTTTCACATTCCATGTTNTTTGATTTAGCATTGATGGGCTATTTTTGAGGGATTTTTTTTTAATATTGTAAAAATTGTTGAGTTCTGTTTAAAGAACTTGCTCTCAGAGAAGCACTGGCTAAAGTGTTTAAAATGCTTGTCTCTAAGATTTAAAATAAATCTTTCACATTCCATGTTATTGTGACATAATACTATTTGAATGCGGTGGGAAAGGAACTAAGTTTTTTTTTTTTTTTTTTTTGCACTCTTCCCAAGGGAACATTAAAACACTTGAGTTATCAATCTCTTGTAATTCGAGCTTTATGAGTTAAAATACTATCAAAAGAAGAAAATCTAAAATATTTTATTTTCCCTGAAGAAAATATTTCTGTTTAAATAAAGAAGCATAAAAGTAAAGGATGATGTTAGTTATTAATGTCAAATATTTTCCTATAGTCCTTTGTTCAGAAATCAAATGACAGTATACTTTTTTTAGAACTCTCTAGTAATGTCCCTTATATATCTTTATCTCTCCATCAATATAATGTTGGACCTATTGCTTTCAGAAAAGTTCAGTCAGTTCTAAAAGAATGAAACTAGAGCACTTTATAACACCATACACAAAAATGAACTCAAAATGGATTAAAGATCTAAATGTAAGACCAGAAACTATAAAACTCCTAGAAGAAAACACAGGCAAAACACTCTCTGATGTGAATCATTGCAGGATCTTCTATGACCCACCTCCTAGAGTAATGGAAATAAAAGCAAAAATAAACAAATAAGTCCTAATTAAACTTAAAAGCTCTTGCACAATGAAGGAAACTATAAGCAAGGTGAAAAGACAGACTTCAGAATGGGAGACAATAATAGCAAATGAAGCAACTCACAAAGAATTAATCTCAAAAATATATAAGCAACTCCTGCAGCTCAATTCCAAAAAAATAAGTGACCCAATCAAAAAATGGGCCAAAGAACTAAACAGACATTTCTCCAAAGAAGACATACAGATGGCTAACAAACACATGAAAAGATGCTCGACATCACTCATTATCCGAGAAATGCAAATCAAAACCACAATGAGGTACCATCTCATACTGGTCAGAATGGCTTCTATCAAAAATTCTACAAACAATAAATGCTGGAGAGGGTGCAGAGAAAAGGGAACTTTCTAACATTGTTGGTAGGAATGCAAACTAGTACAGCCACTATGGAGAACTGTGTGGAGATCCCTTAAAAAACTGGGAACAGAACTGCCATACAACACTTCAATCCCACTGCTGGGCATACACATCGAGGAAATCCGAATTGAAAGAGTCACGTGTACCCAAGTGTTCATCACAGCACTGTTTATAATAGTCAGGACATGGAAGCAACCTAGATATCCATCAGCAGATGAATGGATAAGAAAGCTGTGGTATGTATACACAACGGAGTATTATTCAGCCATTAAAAAGAATAAATTTGAATCAGTTCTAATGAGGTGGGTGAAACTGGAGCCAATTATACAGAGTGAAGTAAGCCAGAAAGAAAAACACCGATAAAGTATACTAACACATATATATTTAGAAAGATGGTAATGATAACCCTGTATGTGAGACAGCAAAAGAGACAGAGATGTATAGAACAGTCTTTTGGACTCTATGGGAGAGGGAGAGGGTGGGATGATTTGGGAGAATGGCATTGAAACATGTATAATATCATATAAGAAACAAATAGCCAGTTCGATGTAGGATACAGGATACTTGGGGCTGGTGCACTGGGATGACCCAGAGAGATGGTATGGGGAGGGCAGGGGGAGGGGGTTTTAGGTTTGGGAAAACGTGTACACCCATGGAAGATTCATGTTGATGTATGGCAAAACCAATAGAGTATTGTAAAATAAAGCAAAAATAAAGAAAGAAAGAAAGAAAAAAGAAAGCTGTGCTACATATACACAATGGAATATTACTCAGATATTAAAAAGAATACATTAGAATCAGTTCTAATGAGGTGGATGAAAATGGAGCCTATTATACAGAGTGAAATCAGTCAGAAAGAAAAACATCATTAACGCATATATATGGAATTTAGAAAAATGGTAACTGTGACCCCATATGCAAGACAGCAAAAGAGATAAAGATGTAAAGAACAGACTTTGGGACTCTGTGAGAGAAGGTGAGGGTGGGATGATTTGAGAGAATAGCATGGAAATATGTATATTATCATATGTGAAATAGATTGTCAGTCCAGGTTCCATGTCTGAGACAGGGTGCTCAAGGCTGGTGCAGTGGGATGACCCTGAGGGATGGGATGGGGAGGGTAGTAGGAGGGAGATTCAGGATGGGGAACACATGCACACAGATGGCTGATTCATGTGAATGTATGGCAAAACCCACCACAATATTGTAAAGTAATTAGCCTCCAATTAAAATTTTTAAAAGTTCAGTCAGATAAACTAAATCAAGCTAGTTTTGTAACTTCCTTAATATCGTTCAATAAAATTTTTAAGTATTCTAAAAATTCTAAGGGCAATAGCAGTGAAAACCTTAAAATGATAGATCTTAATTTTGTTCATTGATTTCTTTCTTATTCATTCTTCTTGCCCAGTTAACTCATTCTTTAGTGAATTTCTTGCTCTTTTCCTTATCTGAACAGTGCAAATCCTACTCTTCTGAAATACTTCAGCAACACTTCTATAATTCTATTGCTGTACCTATCACATCTTGTTAAAAAATTTTTTTGAGAATCTTCTCAGAATCTAAACTTTTTTTTTTTATTTCAGCCTCAATTTCTGGAGAAAAATAACTGAGCACCTTATGGAGTTCTTGCCAGGCAAACTCCTTCTGTGAATGTTTCATATTTTGTTCCCTTGATGATATATGACATTCCTAGGTTTTGATCTAGAGTTTTAAGGGAATAAATGTTGTCACTTTCACAATTCATATCTCATAGTTTTAACTCTATAATTTTTAATACAGCACGTTAGAGGTTTGAAGAGCCCTTCATAAAAATGCCCAGTTTTATAGATGATGAAACTAAGTCANGGAGAGCGCCCTGATCCCATCAGCCCCCAGGACAGACCCAAAGGAGGGAAGCAGAGCCTGTGAGGTGGCATACTTGACAATTAGTAGGTTTGATGTGGTAATTTACTTTGGATTGGGGTTATTGCCTAGTACATTTTTAGCCTGGAGCTGTGAGTTACGTGCGCTCCAACAGGCCTCTCATGGGAAGACTGGAGACCTAGAGGGTGACGTCCACATTCTGCCAAGAACCCCATCCAGCAGGGAGCCCAAATCCAGGGTTTCCAGGCTGCATCAGGCCAGCACTCGTGTTATGTTTGGCCCCAGAGGATCCTTTAAAATGTCAATTTGGGGTGAACATTTAAAAAGAGAAGGGTTCACAAAATGGTTAGTGCTTCTGGCATCTCTTTAAAAGGTGAAGATTAGGTGATATTAACCTTACTGTTCCAAGATCCCAGCAGGGCTGCTGCCCCTCAAAAGGCGCGTGGTCTCCAGGGCACCAGCTCTACAGCCGTGCACAGCAGCCGCCTGTCTGTACCCTGTAGGCACTGGGGATTCTGACTCTTGCCACAAAGGAAGCTCTTAACTTTTGAAGGTCATGGATATAATTCAGGGGATCCAAAGACTTGGATGGGTAAAAATGACACCCTGATTTTCACTAACCCCTACCAAACGCTGAGCATTTCCTTCCATTAGGACCATAGGCAGAAACCACGATAGCAATGGGATCTGTGACTTTGTCACTAGAAGAAATCACAGACAATTTCATATCACATCAGACTTTCATAGATAGCTCCAAATGTCATTTATGCTCACCTCTACTCTAAAATCAGAGGGTGGCAGAGAGTGAGGTGGTTAGATAGCATCACCAACTCAATGGACATGAGTCTGAGCAAACTCCAGGAGACAGAGAAGGGCAGGGATGCCTGGCATGCTGCAGTCCATGGGGTCACAAAGAGTCAGACACAACTTAACAACTGAAAAACAGCTCTAAAATTGTGACCGATTGCCAGATGTTGTTCTTTAGTGCATTTGATAAAGAAGCATGTATGGTATAATATTAAAGGTTTAAATATAGATATAATTTTCAATATAATTGATTTCATTGGTATTTTACACACTTACTCTGAGAAAAGATCCACAGGCTTCATCAGCTTACCCAAGGGGTCCAAAGCACAAACTTGGACTCACATCTTCAAAAGATGGTTGTCAGGTTCCTTGGGGTTTGGAAGGCAGTTTTCTAGAACCTTTTGGAGAAGTGGGGTAGGAGGGGGACTAAGCTCCTCCATTCAGTCCCTCTCGGGTGGTTTCACACTGGATTCCCCACCCAGGGCAGGAGGCCCTTTGAGGTCCTCCCAGAGCCCAGGAAGCCCTTGGCCTGCAAGTAGGAGGCTGTGCAGAGGTCCTGCACGCAGTGGCCCCAGCCCCGGGTCTCCAGGGTCCCCTCCAAAGCAATCCCAGGAGATTACTTGATGGGAGAAAGCTTAGCTCTCAGGCCCTAGCTTAGATGCCAGGGCGAGGCCAGCCGGGAGCCACAAGCCACGTGGGCGCTGACTCATCCCCACGGTCCCAGCCCAGCGGTGGCCCCCCACGGCGTGCCCTTCCCCCGGCTTCCCCATGCTTCCTCCCAGGCTCTATCCAGGTGCCTGCAAACCCACGTGCGGGCTCCCCTGGTCCGCAGCGCTGCTCCTAGCAACCGCCCCCCTCTCTGCCTGCCAGATCCGGAAATGTGTGGTCTCGGCTGGTTTCCTCCTGAATCCTTGAAGCGCCCACTCAGCCTCTGCCTGATGCTTCGGCTCCCATGCAGTTTGCTGAAGTCACCCTGCTGAAGGGCGTCAGAGCTGGAGGACAGGTGGCCGTGGGCCTCCCACTCCCGCCCCGCGGAGCCGCCTAATGCTTCGACAGCCACCTCTTCCAGAACCAGTGGACACGCTCGCTCCGTGGTTTCCATGACACTGCACTTTCCCACATCTCCTCCGGATTTCTAACAGCTCGTTTCCTTNGGCCGTGGGCCTCCCACTCCCGCCCCGCGGAGCCGCCTAATGCTTCGACAGCCACCTCTTCCAGAACCAGTGGACACGCTCGCTCCGTGGTTTCCATGACACTGCACTTTCCCACATCTCCTCCGGATTTCTAACAGCTCGTTTCCTTGCTGGCTGGCGTGATCTCCTCCCGGCTTCTCGCTGTGGGCGTGTCCAGGGCGCTGGCCTCGGCTCTGACCCCACCCGGTGCCCACCGCCCCCTCTAGAGGGCTCTCCCCCCGGTGGCCTGGTGCCACCCCCCACTACTGTGGCTCCTGGGACTTTGACTACCCACGGTCCCCAATCCCACATGGCCAGCATTCACAGAACTTCTTGTCCTACCTCCTATGAATAAAGTCTAAATCACAGAACGTCAGACTGGAGGGGCGAGGGGGCCGCGGGAGGGCGGAAGTGTTCCAGTTTGGGCTGGCCAAGCAACTAGCACCTGGGGGATGTTGCTGAGAAGACTTAACCACACCCCCTGAGCCTGGGCTACTGTAGGTCTGTGGGAGGCAAGTCTGTGCAAGACTAAGGATATAGGACTCTGGGAACCCACTGCCCAAGTTCAGATCCTGCCTCTGCTACTTGCTGCTGTGACCTCAGGCAAGTTCATCTATTTGTTCATTAATTTATTTAACAAATGTTAATTGAGCCCCTACTGTGTGCCAAATTCTGCTGAAAATACAGTCAGAAACACAAAAGGACTCCCCACACTCTTGATGTTTGGGCTTCCCTGGTAGCTCAGCTGGTTAAGAATCCATTTGCAATGCAGGAGACCCCAGGTCAATTTCAGGGTCGGGAAGGGCCCCTGGAGAAGGGACAGGCTACCCTCTCCAGTACTCTTGGGCTTCCCTGGTGGCTCAGATGGTAAAGAATCCGCCTGCTATACGGGAAGACCTGGGTTCTGTCTCTGGGTTGGGAAGATCCCTTGGAGGAGGGCATGGTAACCCCCTCCAGTATTCTTGCCTGGAGCATCCCCATGGACAAAGGAGCCTGGCAGGCTGCAGCCATGGGGTCACAAAGAGTCAGACAGGACTGAGTGGCTAAGCACAATACAGCACTCTTAATGTTTAGTTACTCAAATACTATCCAAACAAATGCTAAATTATGACCTCGACAAGCAAAGTGAGGGAGAGATCAGCCTGCTCTGAGACCCCAACTGAGGATGGTCTTATCAAAAGGATCAGGGGCAGCTTCCTTGAGGACATGACCTTAAAGCTCTGATCTGAGGGATGAGTGGAGTTATAAGATGTGGCTGGCCAAATAATGGCTCACAAAGATGTTCATGTTCTAATCCCTAGAATCTGTGAATACGTTCCTTTACATGGCAAGAGAGATGTGATTCATTTAAAGGCTCTTTTTTTTTTTNTTAGAGAAGAGCTAATGCCTATCTTTCTAAAACTCTTTCAAAAAATTGCAGAGGAAGGAACACTTCCAAATTCATTCTATGAGGTCACCATCACTCTGATAGCAAAACCAGACAGAGACAACACACAAAAAGAAAACTACAGGCCAATATCACAGATGAACATAGATCCAAAAATCTTCAAAAAATTTTAGCAAACAGAATTCAGCAACATATCAGAAATCTCAGACACCATGATCAAGTAGGGTTTATTCCAGGGATGCAAGGATTCCTCACTATATGCAAATCAATCAATGTGATATACCATATTAACAAACTGAAAGATAAAAGACATATGATAATCTCAATGGATGGAGAAAAAGCCTTTGACAAAATTCAGCACCCATTTATGATTAAAACTCTTAAAAAAAAGTGGGCATAGAAGGAACCTACGTTAACATAGTAAAGATCTTATATGATAAGCCTACAACAAANACTATATGCAAATCAATCAATGTGATATACCATATTAACAAACTGAAAGATAAAAGACATATGATAATCTCAATAGATGGAGAAAAAGCCTTTGACAAAATTCAGCACCCATTTATGATTAAAACTCTTAAAAAAAAGTGGGCATAGAAGGAACCTACGTTAACATAGTAAAGATCTTATATGATAAGCCTACAACAAACATTATTCTCAATAGTGAAAAACTGAAAGCATTCCCCCTAAGATCAGGAACAAGACAAGGGTGTCCACTTTTGCCACTATTATTCAAGATAGTTCTGGAAGTCCTATCTACAGCAATCAGAGAAGAAAAAGAAATAAAAGGAATCCACATCAGAAAAGAAGAATTAAAGCTCTCACTGTTTGCAGATGACATGATACTGCACATAGAAAACCCTAAAGATGGTATCAGAAAATTACTAGAGCTAATCAGTGAATTTAGCATAGTTTCAGGATACAAAATCAATACACAGAAATCACTTGCATTTCTATACTAACAATGAAAAATCAGAAAGAAAAATTAAGGAATCAATTCACCATTGTAACAAAAAGAATTAAATATCTAGGAATAAACTTACTTAAGGAGCGGAAAGAACTATACACAGAAAATTGTAGGACACTGATGAAAGAAATCAAAGGCAACATAAACAGATGGAGAGATATTCCATTTTTTTGGAAGAATCAATATTGTGAAAATGACCATACTACCAAATGCAATCTACAGATTCCATGAGATCCCTATCAAATTACCAATGGCATTTTTCACAGAACTAGAACAAAATTTTTCATAATTCATAGGGAAACAAAAAAGACCCTGCATAGCCAATCTTGAGAAAGAAGAATGGAGCTGGGTGAATCAACTTTCCTGACTTCAGATTTTACTACAAAGCTACAGTCATCAAGACAGTATGGGACTGGCACAAAAACAGAAATATAGACCAATGGAACAAGACAGAAAGCCCAGAAATAAACCTGTGCACCTGTGGGTACCCTATTTTTTGACAAAGGAGGCAAGAATGTACAATCGGGCAAAGACAGCTTCTTCAATAAATGGTGCTGGGAAAATTGGAAAACTACATGCAAAAGAGTGAAATTAGAACACTTCCTAACACCATACACAAAGATAAACTGAAAATGGATTAAAGACCTAAATGTAAGAGCAGAAACTATAAACCTTAGAGGAAAACATAGGCAGAACACTCAATGACATAAATTAAAGCAAGATCTTCTATGACCCACCTCCTAGTGTAATGGAAATAGCAACACAAGTAAACAAGTGGGACCTGATTAAACTTAAAATCTTTTGCACAGCAAAGGAAACTATAAGCGAGGTGAAAAGACAACCCTCAGAATGGGAGAAAATAATAGCNTGCAAACTAGTACAGCCACTATGGAGAACTGTGTGGAGATCCCTTAAAAAACTGGGAACAGAACTGCCATACAACACTTCAATCCCACTGCTGGGCATACACATCGAGGAAATCCGAATTGAAAGAGTCACGTGTACCCAAGTGTTCATCACAGCACTGTTTATAATAGTCAGGACATGGAAGCAACCTAGATATCCATCAGCAGATGAATGGATAAGAAAGCTGTGGTATGTATACACAACGGAGTATTATTCAGCCATTAAAAAGAATAAATTTGAATCAGTTCTAATGAGGTGGGTGAAACTGGAGCCAATTATACAGAGTGAAGTAAGCCAGAAAGAAAAACACCGATAAAGTATACTAACACATATATATTTAGAAAGATGGTAATGATAACCCTGTATGTGAGACAGCAAAAGAGACAGAGATGTATAGAACAGTCTTTTGGACTCTATGGGAGAGGGAGAGGGTGGGATGATTTGGGAGAATGGCATTGAAACATGTATAATATCATATAAGAAACAAATAGCCAGTTCGATGTAGGATACAGGATACTTGGGGCTGGTGCACTGGGATGACCCAGAGAGATGGTATGGGGAGGGCAGGGGGAGGGGGTTTTAGGTTTGGGAAAACGTGTACACCCATGGAAGATTCATGTTGATGTATGGCAAAACCAATAGAGTATTGTAAAATAAAGCAAAAATAAAGAAAGAAAGAAAGAAAAAAGAAAGCTGTGCTACATATACACAATGGAATATTACTCAGATATTAAAAAGAATACATTAGAATCAGTTCTAATGAGGTGGATGAAAATGGAGCCTATTATACAGAGTGAAATCAGTCAGAAAGAAAAACATCATTAACGCATATATATGGAATTTAGAAAAATGGTAACTGTGACCCCATATGCAAGACAGCAAAAGAGATAAAGATGTAAAGAACAGACTTTGGGACTCTGTGAGAGAAGGTGAGGGTGGGATGATTTGAGAGAATAGCATGGAAATATGTATATTATCATATGTGAAATAGATTGTCAGTCCAGGTTCCATGTCTGAGACAGGGTGCTCAAGGCTGGTGCAGTGGGATGACCCTGAGGGATGGGATGGGGAGGGTAGTAGGAGGGAGATTCAGGATGGGGAACACATGCACACAGATGGCTGATTCATGTGAATGTATGGCAAAACCCACCACAATATTGTAAAGTAATTAGCCTCCAATTAAAATTTTTAAAAGTTCAGTCAGATAAACTAAATCAAGCTAGTTTTGTAACTTCCTTAATATCGTTCAATAAAATTTTTAAGTATTCTAAAAATTCTAAGGGCAATAGCAGTGAAAACCTTAAAATGATAGATCTTAATTTTGTTCATTGATTTCTTTCTTATTCATTCTTCTTGCCCAGTTAACTCATTCTTTAGTGAATTTCTTGCTCTTTTCCTTATCTGAACAGTGCAAATCCTACTCTTCTGAAATACTTCAGCAACACTTCTATAATTCTATTGCTGTACCTATCACATCTTGTTAAAAAATTTTTTTGAGAATCTTCTCAGAATCTAAACTTTTTTTTTTTATTTCAGCCTCAATTTCTGGAGAAAAATAACTGAGCACCTTATGGAGTTCTTGCCAGGCAAACTCCTTCTGTGAATGTTTCATATTTTGTTCCCTTGATGATATATGACATTCCTAGGTTTTGATCTAGAGTTTTAAGGGAATAAATGTTGTCACTTTCACAATTCATATCTCATAGTTTTAACTCTATAATTTTTAATACAGCACGTTAGAGGTTTGAAGAGCCCTTCATAAAAATGCCCAGTTTTATAGATGATGAAACTAAGTCACTCAAAGGTTTAAACATCCTCTCTAAACCCCAATTTCCTCATCTTCAAAAATGCAAACAAACAAGCAAACAAAAAACTTAACTAAAGAAGTTATTCTTAGAAGTAAATGCATACTTAAGACATGGCAGGTAGTAAGAATTCAAGCAACAGCATGCACTTGGATTATTTTTCTAACAATATGTCAATAGTTTTAGAAACTCTCATTTATTGTTTCTTTGTTGAATACATTCAGCATGTATCCCCAAAATGAAAACGTTGCCTTTCCTATTAACGTTTATATTTGCCTGTCAATTCAATAATATCCTCCCAATCTGCTTTTCATGTAAATGACTGTCCCCAGGCTGCAGATTCTGCTGTGTTCTGCAGAACTCTCCTTACTCTTTGTGTCTTATCCATAACGAACTCCTCTCCTGTGCAATGGCTATGCATTCTCAAGTTTGAGTCAATATGGCAGACTCATAGAGAGAACTCACATAGCAGCTTAAACACCTTTGATAGCTTTCACATCCTGCTCTCACACTTTAATTTGTTAAAATTATCTTTTTCTTCAGGTGTTTCCGTTTTTCCATTGAATTATTATTACATGAGAATTAAGATTAAGATTAATAAAGGATTGAGATCTGAGAACACATTAATATTGAGATTACCTAGTATATGCTTTGATTCCACACTCTCTAAATTATATTTTTTACAATTATAACAAAATAAATATTTATATAACCATTTTGTTGAAATCTGTCTCATCCAATAGATTGTAATTTGTGGACAGGACATATACCAGGCATATTCAGTTAATTCTAATCCTGACACATGGCTAGGTCTAGAAAACACCTGACTATTTGATGAGTCTTTTTTCACATTATTTGCACTCTTTATTTCAGCTTGAAAAATAAAAATTATTATGTAACTATGTGTCTTTCTTTTATTTCAAACCAGTTATTGGTTTATTCAGTCATCCATATTTTTCTTTAGCTTTGACTACTAATTTTCCTCATTACCTTACATCAGATATGTTGGTTTCTAAACATAAGTGAAAATAGAATCTAAATGCATTATAATGATAGATTTGTAGTTTATACAAAGAAAAAATATTCATATCAGGTATATCTAGGTAGACTATTTTTTAAAATATTTGTATTAATTATTAATATCTGCTTATATATGCATAATTACTTCTTTTTAACAACTGTCTGTTCAGTGTATAAGAGCTTTTATAATGTGGTTGTCTCCTAAATATTCACCTGAATATATAGCTCTATGATTGACAAGATACTCTTGTCCATATTTCTCATGTATGAGAGATAATATAGGTCTTTAGCTACTGAGGGCCAGTGAATACTGTCAAAGGGGCACTTTTGAGCAACATTGTTATCATCACACTGTAAATTCTCTTAACCAATAAGTGGTGCCTTCTCTTTTGAAGCAAATACTGCCTTTCTTTTGTGGTTTCATTTTCTTCTGATTTTGAGAGACTTTGGCCAATACTGGAACACAAGGGTTCAAGTGGTAGTGGTAGAACTGCACCAAATAAACAATGAATAGGTATCAAGCTCAATGTTAAAGTACAGCATTTAGAGTGCTTAAAAAATGCTTTGTAAAAACAAAAGAAAGACGAGCAATCCAATATTGAAGCCTTCAGAAACACAGAGTAACAAAGGGAGGCCAGTAATTACATGAAACATTTATGGAAACATCTCTAACATACAGCATATCATAACCCACAGAAATTTGGAGATGAGAATGTATGGATTACAAGCAGCCCTGCAACCCACACTCTCCCTTTTATGTTCTGGGGGGAAAAAATCCATTTACATTCCTTTGTAAGCTTTTTAACAAAACCTCATGGAAAACATATTAATTACACTTACTAGCAGGAAGAGTTTTTATCTAAAGACTTCTTTAATGGTATATACCTGGTCAGGCTACATTGATTGTTAGAAATAAATCTTCCATTTATAGATTTATTTGGGCATTTCTAGCTAGAGAATATCATAATGGTTCTGGAACTAATGGGGTATAACAATAGAGATGTTTTATAAAGAAAATGGTTTCCTTTGTGCTAGCAACATAGCTTTCACAGAAATGTTAAAACTCAACCAGAATGTTACCTGATGCTAGATTAGCAGAGTTGTGATGACAGTCTTAGATTTTTGTATTTTTCACATGCCTTAATATTGCCCCTGTCATTGAATTATCAGTGTAATGAACAGAACTATGATTTCTGTAAGTATAATTTGAGAATTCTATTCCTTGCATTTTCTAATGTAAGATACCTGGAAGACATGTCCACAGGCCTATGAATAAGAAACATAGGTTGAACTTTGTTATGGATTGCATTGTGACCTCATTACAATTCATATATTGAGCTCCTAACCCCAGGGCCTGAGAATGTAACCGTATATTGAGATATGTTATTTAGAGGAGTTGTGATAAAGTTAAAATGGGGCCATGAGGGTAGAGCCCTAATCCAATACAGCTGGTGTCCTTATAATAAAAGTAAGAGACCCCAGGTATTAGTGTATACAGAGAAAAGGACAGTGGCAAGATGGATACCTGCAAGACAAGGATAGCAGCCTCAAGACAAACCAAACTTGAGACACCTTGACTTTGGACTTCCAGTCTCCAGACTGTGAGAAAATAAAATTTTGTTTAAGCCATCTGATCTGAGGTATTTTGTTATGACCACTTCAATCAATTAATATAAACTAATTTAGCATGCACTCTCATTCCTAGGAACACATGTTTTGCTTAAAAGTGCATGCATTTAATGGGTTTCCCATGTGGCTCTAGTGGAAAAGAATCCACTTGCCAATGCAGGAGACTTTAGAGAAAAAGGTTCAATCCCTGGGTCATGAAAAGCCCCTGGAGAAGGGCATGGCCACCCACCCCAGTATCCTTGCCTGGACAATCTGATGGACAGAGGCGTCTGATGGGCTAAAGTCCATAGGGTCACAAAGAGTTGCACACCACACTAATGAAGCGACTTAGCAAAGACACTTATGCACATATGCATTTAATATGGTGTATTTTCTAATCAGTGATTTAACTCAAAGTGAAAGTTTCAGGGAAACTTGAAACTTTAGTTATGATAGTCTGTTATGTTACAAATAGGGAAAGAAGGCCAAAGAAGCAAGGTGACAGACAAACTCTGTGTTCCTAATTATGGTGGTGGTTCTGGTGAGATAGGCCAATACTTAACATATTTCTTTCTCAAATTCTAAACTAAAGAGAAATATGAAAAAAAAATAATCAGATAGAAGCCAAAATATCATCTCTTTTACTGTTAAAGGATAACTAGAGAAATGAGCCTAATGGAAAGAAATGGGCTTGCTAAATGCATTCCAGAATTCATCATGATAATCTACCCTATCAGGGCAGTGCCAGAACATGGCAGACATTTCCAGTCACTCCTATTAACAGAGACAGATGTTCCTCTTGAAAGAGAAGAATAGAATCCTTGTCATTTTTGAGCAAATAGCATTGGAGAAAAAAAGTAACATGGAGTTGGGTCACTTCCATCATCCATTGCTACATAGATCTTCAATTAGGATTGGGCTCATGGAGAAAGATTGTCTCAGACCCAGATGACAGCTTCTTCCCTAACATGTCTGAATTCTAGCTGGGTTGGCTGAGGCAATAGGGACTGCTTGGCATTTTACTGTCTCCCCACACAATCTCTCTGAGTAGCTAGTTTTATTTTTTTCCCAGTGTGGAAATCTCAGTTTTGCCAGATTCCTTAGATGGTAGCTTACTTACCTCCAATACACAAAAATAAAACTACTAGTCTTGCTTAGTGCCTGAAATTTGAAGTTCTAGAATGATATTTTCACCATAGTTTTGATTAAAATCATCAAAGAATGACACAAGATTCAAGGAGAGGGAAAATAGACTGCCTCTTCATGGAAGAGTGATATTAAGAATTGCAAAGCCAGGAGATATTTTTACACCAGTTTTCAAAAATAGGAACCACTAGAGGATCCCAACATGCCAAGTTTATTCTTACGTAATTTCCCTCCTTGATATGGAATAAATAAAGTGTCAGTGAAAAACTATGGATGCTAAAATAATTGGGCTTAAACTAGTATGAGCTTAAGCAAATGGAAAATGCAAGAGAAAGAAGAGTTTTACCCTAACAATATTATGCTAGAATACATAAAACTGTTAATTGCCTAATTACATTAAAGGAAGTAAGTTTTTTATTTAAAATACTGTTCACTGAGTTCCTTTAATATTTATTGTCTTCTAACGCCACACACCATTCTATGCTCTGGGAAAAGAGCAAATCAAGTCATGATCTCACAGACCTTACAGTTTAATATATGTGTGTATGTGTGTGTAGACGGAGGGGCTATGAGAAACAAATACATGTATAATATATAATAAAGAAACATAAAGCAAAGAAATATATAGCCAGATGAGAGGAAGAGCATTTTCCTATCCTTTTCCTTTCTGCACATTCTTTGATCATAGCACAATCACTATAATGAACAAGTTAAACCTTTTTCCCTTAGTGTTCCCCCAGGTGAAAGAGAACTCTAAGGAAAGAGATCGTATTTTGTATTCCAACTTTATAGTGCAGAGTCTGGATCTACTACTGGCTAAATCCGTGGCTAATTTTCATAGCCTATCAATATGCCTTCTCTTCCCTATTTTACTGTAGGAAAGAATGTACAAATTATCTATCAATCTGCTTTAAATGTTGTTTCCTAAAAACTAGAACACTAAGCCTCTATTTTTTAATAGCATACATTTTTATATGGAACAACTGCCTGCTTCACAATTGGNACTTGAGACACCTTGACTTTGGACTTCCAGTCTCCAGACTGTGAGAAAATAAAATTTTGTTTAAGCCATCTGATCTGAGGTATTTTGTTATGACCACTTCAATCAATTAATATAAACTAATTTAGCATGCACTCTCATTCCTAGGAACACATGTTTTGCTTAAAAGTGCATGCATTTAATGGGTTTCCCATGTGGCTCTAGTGGAAAAGAATCCACTTGCCAATGCAGGAGACTTTAGAGAAAAAGGTTCAATCCCTGGGTCATGAAAAGCCCCTGGAGAAGGGCATGGCCACCCACCCCAGTATCCTTGCCTGGACAATCTGATGGACAGAGGCGTCTGATGGGCTAAAGTCCATAGGGTCACAAAGAGTTGCACACCACACTAATGAAGCGACTTAGCAAAGACACTTATGCACATATGCATTTAATATGGTGTATTTTCTAATCAGTGATTTAACTCAAAGTGAAAGTTTCAGGGAAACTTGAAACTTTAGTTATGATAGTCTGTTATGTTACAAATAGGGAAAGAAGGCCAAAGAAGCAAGGTGACAGACAAACTCTGTGTTCCTAATTATGGTGGTGGTGCTGGTGAGATAGGCCAATACTTAACATATTTCTTTCTCAAATTCTAAACTAAAGAGAAATATGAAAAAAAAATAATCAGATAGAAGCCAAAATATCATCTCTTTTACTGTTAAAGGATAACTAGAGAAATGAGCCTAATGGAAAGAAATGGGCTTGCTAAATGCATTCCAGAATTCATCATGATAATCTACCCTATCAGGGCAGTGCCAGAACATGGCAGACATTTCCAGTCACTCCTATTAACAGAGACAGATGTTCCTCTTGAAAGAGAAGAATAGAATCCTTGTCATTTTTGAGCAAATAGCATTGGAGAAAAAAAGTAACATGGAGTTGGGTCACTTCCATCATCCATTGCTACATAGATCTTCAATTAGGATTGGGCTCATGGAGAAAGATTGTCTCAGACTCAGAAGACAGCTTCTTCCCTAACATGTCTGAATTCTAGCTGGGTTGGCTGAGGCAATAGGGACTGCTTGGCATTTTACTGTCTCCCCACACAATCTCTCTGAGTAGCTAGTTTTATTTTTTTCCCAGTGTGGAAATCTCAGTTTTGCCAGATTCCTTAGATGGTAGCTTACTTACCTCCAATACACAAAAATAAAACTACTAGTCTTGCTTAGTGCCTGAAATTTGAAGTTCTAGAATGATATTTTCACCATAGTTTTGATTAAAATCATCAAAGAATGACACAAGATTCAAGGAGAGGGAAAATAGACTGCCTCTTCATGGAAGAGTGATATTAAGAATTGCAAAGCCAGGAGATATTTTTACACCAGTTTTCAAAAATAGGAACCACTAGAGGATCCCAACATGCCAAGTTTATTCTTACGTAATTTCCCTCCTTGATATGGAATAAATAAAGTGTCAGTGAAAAACTATGGATGCTAAAATAATTGGGCTTAAACTAGTATGAGCTTAAGCAAATGGAAAATGCAAGAGAAAGAAGAGTTTTACCCTAACAATATTATGCTAGAATACATAAAACTGTTAATTGCCTAATTACATTAAAGGAAGTAAGTTTTTTATTTAAAATACTGTTCACTGAGTTCCTTTAATATTTATTGTCTTCTAACGCCACACACCATTCTATGCTCTGGGAAAAGAGCAAATCAAGTCATGATCTCACAGACGTTACAGTTTAATATATGTGTGTATGTGTGTGTAGACGGAGGGGCTATGAGAAACAAATACATGTATAATATATAATAAAGAAACATAAAGCAAAGAAATATATAGCCAGATGAGAGGAAGAGCATTTTCCTATCCTTTTCCTTTCTGCACATTCTTTGATCATAGCACAATCACTATAATGAACAAGTTAAACCTTTTTCCCTTAGTGTTCCCCCAGGTGAAAGAGAACTCTAAGGAAAGAGATCGTATTTTGTGTTCCAACTTTATAGTGCAGAGTCTGGATCTACTACTGGCTAAATCCGTGGCTAATTTTCATAGCCTATCAATCTGCCTTCTCTTCCCAATTTTACTGTAGGAAAGAATGTACAAATTATCTATCAATCTGCTTTAAATGTTGTTTCCTAAAAACTAGAACACTAAGCCTCTATTTTTTAATAGCATACATTTTTATATGGAGCAACTGCCTGCTTCACAATTGGCAAAGGAGTACAAGACTGTGCTACATTTTAGATTCTACATATAAGTGATATCATATGCTAGTTTTCTTCTGGTTTCTGACTTACTTCATTTAATATGATAATCTCATTGAACCAGGGCCTCCTGGTGGCTCAGATGGTAAAGCATCTGCCTGCAGTGCAGGAGACCTGGGTTCGATTCCTGGGTTGGGAAGGTCCCCTGGAGAAGGAAATGGCAATCCACTCCATTACTCTGGCCTGGAAAATTCCACGGACTGAGGAGCCTGATAGGCTACATACAGTCCATGGGGTCGCAAAGAGTCAGACATGACTGAGCGACTTCACTTTCACTTTCTGGTTGCATCCATGTTGCTGTGAATGGCATTATTTTATTTTTTATAGCTGAATAGTATCCCATTATATATATGTACCACATTTCTTTACTCATTCATCTGTTGATGGATATTAGGTTGCTTCCATGTTTTGGCTATTGTGAATAGCACTACTATGAATATAGGGATGCATGTATCTTTAATGGGCAGCCTTTAATTATTAATGTGTTATCTCCATTTTCCTCCTTTCCATTTTCTACTTTATTTTACCCCATAATTATATGAATCCAATATGTAATGTTGAGCAGGTCTAAATGTTTCTAGTGTAAGTTCTACTGAAGACAGAATTTATGCCCCATAACAACAGGCAATTCTTAGAATGTCACCTGAGTGTCCTACAACTCAGTTAAATTCTGATACTATGTACCTGGAGCTGGCTGAGATTTCACAGGTTAAGGGTTCAGTCCTACAAGTCTGTTTTCCCTTACTTTAGATACCAGTCACAAACCCAGGCTGCCACCTGAGCTCTGACCAACCAACTACAGATTGGAGGTTACTATGGCCTCCTCTTTGAATGTAATAAGTTTTAGTTGCTCAGTTGTGTTCAACTCTTTGCATCCTCAAGGACTGTAGCATGTCAGGCTTCTCTGTCCATGGGATTCTTCAGGCAAAAATACTGGCATGAGTAGCCATTCCCTTCTTCAGGGAATTTTCCTGACCCAGGGATTGGACCTGAATCTCCTGCTTTGCAGGCAGATTCTTTACCAACTGATTCCAGACTGATTGATAGCTGTACTGAGCTACTGGTAATGAATCAGAAGTTCCCCAAATAACCTCCTCAAGTCTGACTAAATTGATAGAGAGGCTCACAGAACTCTGATAAACAGTTTACTTACTGGATTATTGACTTACTGTCAAGAATATAATTCAGGAACAGCGAGATGGAAGAGATGTGCAGGGCAAGGCATAGAAAAGGGTGCAGAGCTTCCAAACCCTCTGCAGGCTCACCACTCTCCAGGCACTTCTTGTGTCCATCAACCCAAAANTATTGACTTACTGTCAAGAATATAATTCAGGAACAGCGAGATGGAAGAGATGTGCAGGGCAAGGCATAGAAAAGGGTGCAGAGCTTCCAAACCCTCTGCAGGCTCACCACTCTCCAGGCACTTCTTGTGTCCATCAACCCAAAAGCTCTCTAAACCCTATCCTTTGGGGGATTTATGGAGGCTTCATTACATAGGCATGATTGGCTAAATCATTGACCATTCAACCTCCAGCCCTCTTCCCTCCCCAGAAATCGTGGTGATTTCTAATCACATGATCAGTTCTTCTGGTAACAAGATGACTGAAGAGTATTCTAGCTGTCAACTCTAACATAACAAAAGACATCTTTAGCTTTCTCAACACTGAAGAAATGCCAAGTGTTTTAGATCTGTGCCAGAGAAAGGGACAAAGATCAACTGTCCTTTGCTTATTATAAATCAATATCATAAGGACTTAATAGCTACCATCTTTAATATATGCTTGATATGTACTAGACACTGCCTGTTGTGTTCTGACTTTCTTATATTTTTAAACTTCATTTAATAGTGACAGTAATCTATTAAAACAGATTATTAAACTGAGACTTAGAGAGTTCAAAGCCATGGCCATAGTGAGAGTTTATATGTGATCAAGCCAAGACTTTAAAGCAAGCCTGGCTCATTCCATAATTTTATGCAGTTAATCAGTATGTTCTTATACTATACTTAATGATCTACTCTCAATGGAATATTTTGTATCTTTTTAAGTCTAGACTGGTTGATTTTCATTACAAAATTTCCCCTGTTTTAGAGTAAATCTTCTAATTATCTTTGGTTTGTAGTATTTATTTATGTAAATCAGTTCTTAATCTTTGTTAGGTCGAAAACCCTGCTGAGTATATGGAAAGAATATATGGAAAAAATAACAATAAACTATGGACAGATGGACATCAATACATACAATTCAGCTTCAGAAGTTTTACAAACATTCTGAATCCTGTCCAAAATAGCCTTTCGAGTAATATTTTCCAAAGTACAAGGAGGCTATTATTTGCACACCCCAAATTAAATAGCATTGACTCATGTATTGTGTTGACCTGAAACAAATAGACTGACAGATATTTCTTTAGCAAAATAAGTTTATTCAAGATCATCAGAGAATTGCAATTCAGAGAATGTAGCCATGGCCAGCACCACACAAGTCCCTATACAGCAAGGGAGAAAGACTGCTCTTATAGAGAGGAAAAGGAAGGATTTCAGTGAACAGAGTCCATGGCTTTCCACTCGCTGAGTCCTTGCCAGGAAAGATGAGTCTTTATCTTGTTAGGCTCTGCTATCTTCTCAGGGTATGAGAGTGCTCCTTTCTGGTCTCCTAACTCTAATTGAGGTTTCCCTTTATTACCTCTTCACAGTTGTAACATAGGGCTACTTTACATTTTGTATCCATCATTAAGATTATTATCACCTCAAAAATTCAGTTTTAACTAAGTGAAACTAGGTCACAGGCTCAAAGCCTTCAGCAGGAAATACTCTCCAGCTATAATTGAATAATATTGCTTTTTGTTTATACTCTTATTTGAGGGGCACTTGAGAGCTTTACAAATATTACCTCACTTACTAACAATATCCTGTCAGTGATACAAAATTTTCTTATAAAGAAATAACATAAAATTTAAAAGTAGGTTAATTAAAAGAGGTAGTGCAAAGTATTGTCAAAAGATTATTAATGTGGTNTACAAATATTACCTCACTTACTAACAGTATCCTGTCAGTGATACAAAATTTTCTTATAAAGAAATAACATAAAATTTAAAAGTAGGTTAATTAAAAGAGGTAGTGCAAAGTATTGTCAAAAGGTTATTAATGTGGTCAGTCAGTTCATTCACTCAGTCTTGTCCAACTCTTTGCAACCCCATAGACTGCAGCATACCAGGCTTCCCTTTCTATCACCAACTCCTGGAGCTTACTCAAACTCATGTCCATCGAGTTGGTGATGCCACCCAACCATCTCATACTCTATCGTACCCTTCTCCTCCTGCTGTTAATCTTGAGTTATTAAAATTTGAGAAATATTTTCTTAATGAATGTTAAGTAATCTTACATAAAATATATAGACCACACTTTGGGTGATTTATCCTCTTTTTTTTAATATTAATTATCATCTTGGAAAAGATTGTGTCTCTTAGTAATAGGAGATGGCTATTAGTTACATGGGGTTTCCCTGGTGACTCAGCAGTAAAGAATGCTTGCCAGTGCAGAAGATGCATGCTGGATCCCTAAGTTGGGAAGATTCCGATTCCAGGAAGAAGGAAATGGAAACCCACTCTAGTATTCTTGCCTGGGAAAGTCCATGAAGAGAGGATTCTGGTGGGCTACAGTCTATGGGGTCACAAAAGAGTAGGACATAATATAGTGACAACAAAACAACAACTTATCTATATATTCCCGTGTTTTTGCCTTTAAACAGAAGTATAGTGTGAAGAAAGTAGTGAGTGTGAAGTATTCCACTGTAAGTTTTATCAGTGATTCCTCGGTTGTTCCTATGTCTGTGACACTCTCGTGAAAGAATTTGAGATAGAGAAGGAAAGTTGGCTGGAAGTGATAATACTGGCATATTTGTGGCCAACATTTACAGACTGAAGGAAAATATATTATATTCAGCTTCCCATTCTTAACACACATACCACGGTTTGCTAATACTTAGCCATTTTCAGTTTTACCCTTTCAACTGTATTGTATATACACATACATATACACACATAAATTATATGTTTAATGTGCAGTTTTATGTATATAACTAACAAAATGTTTAAAAAATCTAGAAAGAAATACAAGTCATAAGATTCAAACAAAGTTTTAGGAAGGTTTTTACTTTGTAGACATCAATTCTAGTTGAGATTATGCTTCATGGAAGAGTTTGCTTCAGGAGGGAATTTGGGAAACGAGATCAATTTCTTCAGGAAAAGGAATGATGGAAAACGAGGCGCCAGTCTATGTTTGATGCAGGATGCTTGGGGCTGGTGCACGGGGATGATCCAGAGAGACGTTGTGGGATGGGAGGTGGGAAGGGGATTCAGGATTGGGAGCTCGTGTATTTTGTTATTTGCAAATTTGTACAAACACTTTACATAGTTCTAATTTCCATATAAATGAATTTTGATGTTAAAAAATAAAAAATAAAAAAAATTTAAAAAAAAGAAAAGAACTGCAGTCTTAGGTCACCAAAGCAACATCATTAAAGACATCAATAGAGGAAAAGTGAATGACATTCTTAGAAGCTCAGAATAAAATTTCATAACATCACTTTTTTCCCCAAAAGAATACCATGCAATGGGCAAGTAATTCATTCATCTTCATAATCACAGTTAAGAAGCTGTAAACATTTAATTCATATAAAAGGACACAACTGTAATATGGATAATGTAAATAAATTTTTTTTTAATCTATGAAGCAAGAAGGGAGAAAAAGAGAGGAAGTATAAACATTAATTTCTTAATGGATGGCTAAAATATTTTTTGAAAATGCAATTTTAAAGGAATAAATAAAATTTAATTTAATTTCAGGCTTACTTAACATAGGTGACTTCAGTTAATGACTTTTTGACAAAAGTTATCTTTAAAAGTTGCAAGTTTTTGATGATTCCTTTTTTTAAAGAATGAAATTTTAGCATCCAAACACACTAAAATAAATATACAATTTGAAAGGAAAATTTGACATTATAATTTTAAGCGGAGATAATCATAAAAACAAGCTTCTAGTTTTAAATCATGATATAGAACATTTGAATTTTACATTCTTTCTTCCTCACTCCCTTCATTTCTTTCTTTCTTTTCCCTGTCCTTCCTTTTCTCTTACTTTTTTATTTTCTTCTTTCCCCTCTTCTATCTCTCTTCTCCTCCCTTTTCCTTTCATTCTCTTTAAATCTGTGTGTGTGTTTATGTGTGTGCATGTGTTTACTTGTGTGTGCTCAGTCATATCCAACACTTTGTGACCCCATGGACTATAACACACCAGGCTTCGCTGTCCAAGGGATTTTCCAGGCAAGAACATTCGAATGGGTTGCCATTTCCTTCTCCAGATCTTCTCCGGGTGCCTTGCAAATTGTAGTCTCTTTCTCTTAGAACTACTTTCACATTAAACCATTATTCTGGTTATATTAATTTCAATTATTCTAACCTGACATTAACCACCTTGGGTGAACTCATTATACTATCCTTAGAGTGCCTTAAAATCACTTTAAAAAGAGTAGTTTTCCATGCCCCCTGTCACTGTAATTGGGACAGATGGCTGAAAAAGAAGGGTACCATCTTTCATAATGGAATCACTATCTTCCTTTCTTTTGGTCATCTTTCATAACAGTACTGATCTTTGCAAAATAGCCCCTTCTCCAGGACCTACTGTGTAGCACAGGGAACTCTATGCAATATATATATATTTTAAAATTTTTACTTTATTTTACTTTACAATACTGTATTGGTTTTGGCATACATTGACATGATTCTGCCACAGGTGTACATGAGCTCCCAAACATGAACCCCCCTCCCACCTCTCACCCCACATCATCCAGCTGGATCATCTCCGTGCCCCAGCCCCAAGCATCCTGCATCCTGCATTGAACATAGACTGGCGATTCTTTTCTTACATGATAGTATATATGTTTCAATGCCATTCTCCCAAATCATCCCACCCTCTCCCTCTTCCTCAGAGTCCAAAAGTCCGCTCTATACATCTGTGTCTCTTTTGCTGTCTTGCATACAGGGTCATCATTACCATCTTTTTAAATTTCATATATATGTGTTAGTATACTGTATTGGTGTTTTTCCTTCTGGCTTACTTCACTCTGTATAATCGGCTCCAGTTTCATCCATCTCATTAGAACAGATTCAAATGTATTCTTTTTAATAGCTGAGTAATACTGCATTGTGTATATGTACCACAGCTTTCTTATCAATTCATCTGGTGATTGACATCTAGGTTTCTATGCAATATTTTTTAATTACCTATAATGGAAAAGAATCTAAAAAATAATTTATAAAGCCTTTGTGTGTGTGTGTGTGTGTGTGTGTGTGTGTATCTGTGTGTGTGTGTGTGTGTGTGTATCTCTCAGTCTTGTCTGACTCTTTGCTACCCTATGGACTGTAGCCTGCCAGGCTCCTCTGGCCATAGCATTTTCCAGGCAGGCTGGAGTCTCCAGGCAGTCTCCAGACAACTGGAGTCTGTTGCCATACCCTGCTCCAGCGGATTTTCCCAACCCAGGAATAAAACCCATGTCTCTTATGTCTCCTACATTGGCAGACAGGTTTTTTACCACTAGCACCACCTGAGAAACCCCATATATATAAATATATATATATATGTAATTGAATCACTCTATTATACACCTGAAACTAAGACCCCATTGTAAATCAACTACATTTCAATAAAAATTTTTGATGGATTAGAAATTTCAATCTAACATCATTTTTGAAAAACAAATATTATGGCTGATAGGGTTCAGTAATTATAGATGCTAACACTAAGAGCAAAATGTGTATTGATAAAGCTAAATATTTACAAAATAATTTTTAAATTAGTGCAGATTGTAATACTATTTTTATTTCCTGTAACTCCAATTTTATCTCCTTTTATATATGTTTCTTAAATGACAATGTAGATAAATTTTAAGCCTCAATTGTTTCTGCATATAAATTAATGATAATAATAGTACTTATCATTCAATTATGATAGCAGACTTTTTTAGTCTACTAGGGCTACCATAATAGAATACTCTAGACTGAATGGCTAAAATTAGAAAAATATACATTTTCAAAGTTCCAGATGCTAGAAGTCCAAGATCAAGGTGCCAGAAATGTTACTTTCTTCAGCGGTCTCCTTTTCTGGCTGCAGATGGCCTCCTTCTGGCTGTATTTTCACATGCCCTTTCCTCTGTGTGTATGCACTCCTTTGTTTCTTCCTCTTCACATAAAGATAACAGTTCTACTGGATTAGGTCCCTACCTTATTACTTTAATTAACATTAAGACTCTTCAGAGTTCCTTGGATAGCAAGGAGATCAAACAAACCAATCCTAAATGAAATCAACCTGGAATATTCATTGGAAGAACTGATGCTGAAGCTGAAGCTCCAATAATTTGGCCATCTGATGCAAAGACCTGACTCATTGGAAAAGACCTTGATTCTGGAAAAGATTGAAGACAAAAGAAAAAGAGAACAGCAGAAGATGAGATGGTAACATCACCAACTCAATAGACATGAATCTGAGCAAATTCTGGGAGATGGTGAAGGATAAGAAAGTCTGGCATGCTGCAGTCCATGGGGTTGCAAAGAGTTGAACAAGACTTAGCAATGATACAACAACAAAAGCACCTCAAAAACCCTATCTAAAATAAAGTCATCCTGGGCTTTATGGTTTCAATATATAAATTGAGGAAGGGAAGGAGTACAATTTAATTAATAACACAGACATGGTTGGCTATGCTTAAATTCCCTCAGAACCTTTTATCAATTCTAAATATCCATCTGAAAACTTCTCAGTGCTTTTGCTTTGGCTCAATAATAAAATGAAATGGCACTTACCACTCTCTTTTCAAGACTGGATCCACTATACACCATTGGTGCCTGAAAGTTTCTGCCATCCTCTTCCCCCTATATAGGCTGATTGACTTAATTTTAGATTGAAAATTTGCTTGATATCTTGACCTTTCCTGTCCTGCTTTCTGTTTATCAACACCACATTGTCCATCATTTAACTTGGAAGACTTCTTTCCTTAATAAATTGCATGCACAGAAATACGGGGTATGCTCATCTAAGAAAAAGATATTACAAGGGCTGAGAGAAGACCTTAGAAATAATTAGACTCTGCAGGGAGGAGGGGTAAATTAGGTGTTATAAATCAATGTCAATAATTTTGTTCGCAAATTTGCAAAATCATGAATACTTCAGTACAGTTTTAAAAAAGTAATTAGTCTGGTATTTGCAGACATGATATTTCCATACCTGATAGTTACTATTTCTATCACTTTTGTTATTTTGCTTGTTATAGTTGCTATTGTTTTGTTAATTTTATTATAATTCAAGGTTCATATCATGTGTCATGTAATTTATTGTACTTCAATATATTATTACACTTCAGTATTTTCACCCAAAAATACTGATAAGGGTACTCAATTAAAAAAATTTGTAAAATTTTAAATGAGAACATACAGTTTTTTTTAATCACAGTGGGTCTCATAAGAATTATTAAATAAATACTGGTTTTATAGTGAGTATCTGTAGGATCCCCAATGTAGTTAGTGTGTTTGAAGTAATCATTCGCAAAACATACCAAATGAAAATTTTAACTTATATATTCATCTCGATAAAATTATTTTCTCTGTCATTGGTCTTCATAACTTTTTAAAAAAATCTAAAAATGATATTTTCAATTTGTTGTTTAACAGTGAACATGTAATTGGGACTTCCTCCATTGCAAATTTATTTTATTTACAACCACTAAGAACTTCTTTAAGGTCAAATATCTTGCTTTGTTCCAATAGCCCATCAAAATAATCAATGAAACCTATACATTAGGTTAATATGAGTTTTCTAGTCACCAAAAGAAATTTGTCACCATTTTAAAGCAGTTTTGTTTTTCATTTTGAAATAAAATTATGTTTAAGGATTTAACAAAATAAAATGTTTACATTTAGATTATTGTTTTCATTAAAGCATCAGCTTTAAAATATGTAAGTATATTTTCAGTTTGGTTAAAGACTGAAGCTTACACTTAAAATGTCACAAGATTGTCTAGGTTGATAGTGAAGTCTTCAAAATGGATTGAGCAAGGCGGAGATTGGGAAAAGGGAAAGAAGCAATTTACTGAAGCTAACAAAATTGACTTATTTCAATATGCTTATTTGCTATGCCTGCAGGGAATAAAAATAGAGGTACTTTACTTTCAAGGTGAATCCAAAAGAAAAGGCCTTGTCCTTTGGAAATGAAAGCTCCCTGAATAGGGCCAACCTTGATGCATTAGAAGGACTGTGCTATCAGGATTGCAATAAAAATGGTTCATTCAGAAATTAGGGGAAAATATTATTTCTAACAGGCATGAAAATAAGAATTTTCTGTTTTACAGGTCTTAAAATAAATCTTTGCAAAAAATAATAAAATGAGATGAAATGCAAAGTAGATTGTCTCTGTGTTTTGCCATTTTTCTCAATATACCTCATTGAGAAAAATACCAAATTTCCATGTCTTCAGCAAAATTGTTCCAAATTCAAAACTCTTCAAAGTTTTCTATGTCCATAGCCCGGAAGGAAATGCCAGAATTATTCTTCAGCTCTTCCATCTCAATTAAACCTTTGCATATTCATGACCAAAGGCTTTTACTATACATATACCAGTCCATTTGTGTGAATAAACTTTATAGTCTTCATTGCTGAGTGACCACAAATATTAAATAGCTAGATCTATAATATCATACGGTTCTTCCATGGATGTGAGTGAAAAATGGGAAGAAAGGTTTTGTTATTTTTTTTCCCATTTGCTGTGCTTGACATGTGTCAGGCAATTATGATTGTCATACATTAAAACACACTCGAAAACCAGACAGTTTATTAACAGGTCCCTAGCTTGGTGAGAGATCTTAAATGCATGTTATAAGAGACCTGGAAAGGATCTTGGAAAGCTTGCAATTGTGCTAGAGAGAAAATAAGACACAAGGCTCAGAAGTCTACATTTTGACCAATTTGAACTACATAAACTTTAATAAGAGACAAATCAGAAATTTGCTTTGTGTTGCTCTACAGAGCAGAACTAAGGTTAAGGAGAATATTAAACAGATGATTATTATATCATTGATTTATTTACCAAATAGTTTTTGAACACCTACCATGTGTCAAACACTGATCTGGGAAGCAAAGATATAGCAAGCACAAAGCAAACCAGTACACAAACAAATAAAGCAGGTAAGAATCACTACCCATGGGGAGTTTACATTCTGGTAAGGAAAAGTTGAATTAGTGGGTATCATTATTAAAACTATCGAAGCAGAAGTATGGATGATCATATTTAAGTATATTGAGAAAGGGATTTTATACTTGGGGTAAAAGTTGACTTTCAATGGTCCATCAAAGAGCCTGTGCATTTTGAGCCACCAGGGAAGTCCATTTATATAACTAAATCATTTATTTCTGCTGCACTGAATTATTTTCTCATGCTTTTTTTGTTTTTAAAACATATTTATATTCATTAATTATATTTAGATAAAAATTTCTCAGTAAACCAGAATGACACTTACCTAAATTATTTATTTATCATGACAAAGGCTAATACACTATTTTTGTGGGTGATACTGTTATCAATAATAATAATGATACACTCATATATTATCTTGGAAATGACTTGTGGAAATAATTAAAAACCAGTATTCAGAATTGAGATATTATAAGAAGGAGTAAGTCTGTAAAAATAAAACTAATTTTATTTTTAAATATCTCTCTTCAGGATATATCCATTACTGCTTAGTCTTTTGTCCTAGAGAAAAGCAAAACTGCAATAAAAAAGGAAATAATAGAAATAATAATAGGAATAAATCTATAAGATGGATTGTACATATCTAGTAAGTTGACTCAAGCTTTCAGTTAGAAGTGCTTAGAAAAAAAATATGACATGTTATTGTAAAGCTGTGAAGCTGGAAATTGTATGACTTGCAACACAGTAACTCCACCTGTAGGCTTTTAAATATAGATAAGCTCTTTAACATGGATACTGGGGGAAAAAATGGTATAAATATTCAAAGCATTGATTTTAAAATATCAAANCATAGAGACGTTATCTTTTTTATCTAATAGACACTCTTCCTACAACTAGTTAGCCTCCTGGCATCTGTATGATGTTTTTAGAATCTAAGAGGAAACAGATCTCTGTGTTTCTAAGTGGAGATTATACTTAGTTTGTAACTTGATGTAGGAACAGCAGCATAGCCTCCATTTCAGACACCATCCTTTACTCACTCATTTTGTGAGAAGGTGTCATTTCTTTACTTTTTGATATTCTCATTTTTTGGATTTGTCAGATATAGCCCTTTCAACATACGAAGAACTAAAATGAGGCTGTTGACATAAATGTTCCAAGTAAAACACAAAACAAAATGATAAGATATCAGTGTACCTTAAATACCAAACACACAGACAATACGATTGCTGGTAAGGATGTGGAGTGACAGAAGCTCTCATTAATTGCTGATGGGAATTCTAAATGGTATGGCCAGTTTGGAAAATAGAGTGAAAGTTTCTCTCAAAGCTAAGTAGAATCTTGCCATGTGATCTAGAAATTGAACTTCCAAGTATTTACCCAACTAATCTGAATTCTCACGTCCACAAAAAATCCTGCATGCCGATAATTATAACAGTTTTGTTAATATTTGCCAAAAACTTAAAATAATCAAGTCTTCAATAGGTGAATAAAAATCAAAACTGTCTTACCATCTTTGAGACTTTATATACTTACAAGAGTATGAGGTACTTTTCTAGGTGACTGATAAAATTCTAAACTTGATTTATATTTTGCTTATCAGATGTATATATGCATGTCAAAATTCACTAAACTGTACATATAAGATTTGTGTACTTTGGGGTATAAAGTTCAATTAAAAAAAGAGAAACAAATTATTTGAAAATACTTCTTAAATTATATAAATATTTGTATGTAGAGTTGAAATTTGCTTTGTTTTTATAATAGAAAACATTGCACTTTCTATAGAGCATTTTTTACTAATAAAATATCATTTTTCAGTCTGAGCTAATGACAACCATTAAATTAGTAATTCATTAAGCAGTTGAAAAATTACTTCATGCTACTATGCACACTACTGGCATGTTGTGTCTAAGCCATTAGCCTTCAGTATTAGAGTATAGGAGTGAGCAGGACATTGGATTACAGAATTTCACAAATGAATTTGTAGTTTGAAGCCATCATGAGGAGTTAAGCACTTTATGTTGGAGTAGTCTATAAATCACCTCAGAAAACTTTTGTCTAAACAGGTTGCTTACATTATTAGAAACATTTGAGACAGTAATCCATTATAGTTTCCTGCTCATTCTAGACCATCCTTTTCATTGCATAAGAGTTCACATAGAATAAAAAGTTAAGGAATTATTGCAACATCAAGATATTATGAAAGCCCATGATAACTGTGAAAAAATGTATAGGTTATACAAGGTGATTTTTAAAACTTTTCAGCTAAATGGATGTTTCAAGAATTTCTCTCTTCTCACTGTCCCTCTCCAACTACAACCCCTCCACCCCCAAAAAAAAGATACCTTGTTGGAATTTCACAAAGTTGGCTGGGAAACTTAACTGAAGAGAAATAGTGACAGAATCCTTAACTCTCTCTCTGTGTGTGTGTGTGTGTGTGTGTGTGTGTGTGTCTGTGTAAGACTATTTATAAGGCTTCTAAGGAACTAAATTTGGTTTGAGCCAGTGAAATGATCTGTTTATTCTTATATCATTCGTGTCATAAAGGTATATTTATTATTATTAATATATATATATATATATAATATATAATCATATACTGCTGCTGCTGCTAAGTCACTTCAGTCGTGTCTGACTCTGTGTGACCCCATAGATGGCAGCCCAGGAGGCTCCCCTGTCCCTGGGATTCTCCAGGCAAGAACACTGGAGTGGGTTGTTATTTCCTTCTCCGATGTATGAAAGTGAAAAGTGAAAGGGAAGTCACTCAGTCGTGTCCGACCCTCAGCAACCCCATGGACTGCAGCCTACCAGGCTCCTCCATCCATGAGATTTTCCAGGCAAGAATACTGGAGTAGGATGCCATTGCCTTCTCCGAATCATATACTATGATTTATTATAGCTATTCTTTACACTTAAGTCAAAGACTTTGTAACAGATTCTTGATATTTTCCTATGTAGTCCCCAAAACTGTGTAGATGCTTAAAGTAGTTCTGGGTTTTTCTGCCAGCAGAGTTACTCTCACCCCTTGCTCTGGATGCTCCAGAATTTTGTGTCATTATCTAGGTTCACAAGCCTTAAAATGAATATTCAGACATGTTCTACTTCACCATCATTGGTGATATTAATAGAAAGAACATAAACTGTATTACAAAGTCAGATTTCCTCCTCTCCTGATCAGAGTCTAAGCTAATACTTTAAAACCTAAAAAAGAACAAAAGAACAACAAAAAAAAACATCTTAAAGAGACAAGCACCTCAAAACTAGGTGCTCTGCAGCAACAATGCAGAAGAGTAAATTAAAGGTAAAGGTAAAGCCGATTAAAGGTAAAGGCGTCTGTGACCAAACAGAATGGTTTGACTTGAACCTCACTGAGACAGAGATGGTGTATAACTCAGGCTGCATGTAAGGGAGCAAAGGTCCTCAAACAGTATCATTAATGAATGTGGATAAAGCCCCACAGGTGGACATTTTTTTCCTCAACATTTTATGTGAAGCAAAACTTTTTAAGAGAAGGAAAAAAAAGAAAGGAAGAAAGCACTACTTAAAAAAAAATAAAATACCCCTTGTTAACAGACTGTAGAGGCAACAAAAGTACTTATGAAACTTCCTTCCCAGGTAGGAAAACTAAAATATGTGTATTCTTTCACTTTCAAGCGTTTTCCTTGTGGCTCGGATGGTAAACCATCTGCCTGCAATGTAGGAGACTCAGGTTCAATTCCTTGAGTTGGGGGAGATCCCCTGGTTAAGGAAATGGCAATTCGCTCCAATGTTCTTGCCTGGTAAATCCCAAGAATAGAGGAGCCCATGGTCTCCAGTACATGGGGTCACAAAGAATTGAACACAACTGAGCAACTAACACTTCACTTTCAAATATTATGTAATAAATCCATAAATTGAATTCCTTTCCTCTTCTGAGCTCTGTTTCGTATTTTCAAATCAAGTATCTCAAAATCTTCTAGTAGAAATTTTCTGAGTCACTGCAATGTTTTCTTTGACTATAGTGCCATTAATACTGTTTTATGAAAAATTCTGTGCTTATTTGAACACATCTGTTCTTCTATGAATCCAGATCAGTAAGGAAGGAACTTTAATAACAATTATAAGGTAAAATTAGAAGTATACAAGTTAAATATATAGGACAGAAATGGAGTGATAACATCTGCTTTAGTGAGAATATGTGCTTCTTGAGATAGAAATATTGCTTTAATTCAACTTTGCATGTCTGTACTTTGTATATCACAACTTTGAGGATTGTAGTTGTACGGTAAATATTTGGTAAATAAGTGATACTGCATGACTGGTTGAACATCATCTCCGTGGAAAATTTAATAGAAAATTACCATTTAAGCTTTACCACACCTAGAGTAAAGCATTCTTGTACTTCCTCATTTAACATTTGGCCCTTCTCTTTCTCTCCTATTAAACATAATCATTGTTTGATAACTTTATATTACTTTATTGTATCTTGACTATGTTCTTGTGATTGGGAAAAAAAAAAAGTTTTAATGACTATCAGTATAGTAGAAAAAAAAAAAGTTTAACATTGGAGTTTACCCTGGAATAAGAGATAGCTCTTTTACTGTAGCCTTTTTCTTACCTTTCTGTGTATGCCATGATATCCTGTCTGGGGAATGCATTTGTGTTGGTGTACATATACCCATAAAATTTGAATTATGTCTAAGAAACTACTCTGGAATCTTTGGAATCTCTTAAAAACAAAAAAATAAAGAACAAAAACCCACTTTATTTTCAAAGTATTATTGGCTATTTAATCATTAAAAATATTAAAGTTTGATAGTAATTTTTTTTTTTATTGTGGGGTAAAAGAGAGACTCACTAAAATTGCTTTAAACTAAACTTTAGCTGAATAATTTAAACTAAAATTATTGAATAACTTAAAAATAATCAAAATTATTTAATAATTTAAACCAAAAAAGTTACGGGGATGACAGAAATGAAAAACACTACAAAAAGTAAAATAATGTAATGATAAATAATTGTCTTCTTANAACTTTGGCTGAATAATTTAAACTAAAATTATTGAATAACTTAAAAATAATCAAAATTATTTAATAATTTAAACCAAAAAAGTTACGAGTATGACAGAAATGAAAAACACTACAAAAAGTAAAATAATGTAATGATAAATAATTGTCTTCTTAAAGTACTAGAGGGCATCTATGAACTGGATTCTATAGTGTTGTATATTCAGTTTGTGTGTATTTTTCCTTCATCTGGCTTGAATGTGAGAAGATGGGATCTGAGGCTTTGTTAAGAGTGTTAGGGTTAGTGTACTTATGGTAGAAGAATTAACCTGTAATGGCTAAAGGCCATAATAATATTCAGATATTCTTTCTTATTTTGTCTTTTTGTCCTTTGAAATATTAAAAATGTAGCTTTTAAAGGAAATAGACATTCCATCATGTGTGATAAAAGAATGAGAATTTTCAGGCCATGACAGTTAACAGGAAAGTCTTGTACCATAGAGAGAATTGTGTTCCACAGGGATTAGNGTATGGCAAAGCCAATAGAGTATTGTAAAGTAAAATAAAGTAAAAAAAAAATTAATTAATTAAAAAAAAAGCCAAGTTTTAATTTCATAATGAGATTGCTTCTTGGATATTTTTAGAAGGCAGAGGGATATTTTGTGTACTAAAAATATTTATGATTTATTTTTAATTCAAATGTAACTGGTTATTCTGTGTTTTTGCTTTAAACAGCAACTCTAAATACATCATTTTTAGTGGTGGAATCTCTTGAGCCAATCTATAACAGAGTGTAATGTGAAAGCACAGTTTAAGAATCACTATTTTTTATTCCCAAGTTTAGAATGAAAATTCCATTTGTTCTACTCACAGAAAACTAATTCTAAGCAAATATTTTCTTTTGAAAATCATTGAAAGTGAAAATCATTGAAAGTGAAAATCACTCAGTTGTGTCTGACTTTTTGTCAGACATAACCCCATGGCCTATATTCTCTAAGGAATGGAATTCTCTAGGCCAGAATACTGGAGTGGGTAGCCTTTCCCTTCTTCCAGGGTATCTTCCCAACCCAGGGATCGAACCCAGGTCTCCTGCATTGCCGATGGATTCTTTACCAACTGAGCTATCATGACAGCCTGAAAATCAGTGAAAGGAGGATGCAATTTCAAGGCCAATGGTTTTGCTTCAGTTGGACCACAAAATGGACTTTTTTAAAAAAAGATTTAGAAACTTTTTTTGGCTGTGGTGGGTCTTTGTTGCTGCATGTGAGCTTTATCTAGTTGCAGTGAGTGGGAGCTACTTTTCATTGAGGTGTGTGGTCTTCCATTGCAGTGGCTTTTCTTGTTATGGAGCAAGTATTTGCAGAACAGGGCTCAGTATTTGCAGTACGGAGGATTAGTTGCTCTGAGGCATGTCAGATCTTCTCAGATCAGAGATCACACCAGTGTCCCTTGCATTGCAAGGAGGATTCTTAAACAGAGACCATGAGGGAAGACTTCAACATGAATTTCTGAAAATAAGTAAACTTTTGGGTAGCAAGTAGTTAGGTGTTAGAGCTCCCTACTAAGGAAACTTGCCTTTCAGGATGAACAAGAACAGATTATACACCAATTACTCTCAGTGCCTTTATTGAGCCCATCTTTGCTNGAATTTCTGAAAATAAGTAAACTTTTGGGTAGCAAGTAGTTAGGTGTTAGAGCTCCCTACTAAGGAAACTTGCCTTTCAGGATGAACAAGAACAGATTATACACCAATTACTCTCAGTGCCTTTATTGAGCCCATCTTTGCTTGAAATGTTCCCTTGATATCTCTAATTTTCTTGAAGATATCTCTAGTCTTTCCTATTCTATTGTTTTCCTCTATTTCTTTGCATTGATCTCTGAGGAAGGCTTTCTTATCTCCCCTTGCTATTCTTTAGAACTCTGCATTCAAAAAGGTACATCTTTCCTTTCCTCCTTTGCTTTTTGCTTCTATTCTTTTCACAGCCATTTTTAAGGCCTCCTCAGACAGCCATTTTGCATTTTTGCATTTCTTTTTCTTGGGAATGGTCTTGATTCCTGTCTCCTATATAATGTCACGAACCTCCGTCCATAGTTCATCAGGTACTCTGTCTATCAGATCTAGTGCAATAAAGGACAGAACTGGTATGGACCTAACAGAAAAGGAGATATTAAGAAGAGGTGGCAAGAATACACAGAAGAACTATAGAAAAAAGATCTTCATGACCCAGATAATCACAATGGTGTGATCACTCACCTAGAGCCAGATATCTAGGAATGTAAAGTCAAGTGGGCTTTAGGAAGTATCACTAAGAACAAAGCTANACCTGTCTCTTGAGAAACCTATATGCATGTCAGGAAGCAACAGTTAGAACTCGACCTAGAACAGACTGGTTTCAAATAGGAAAAGGAGTACTTCAAGGCTGTATATTGTCACCCTGCTTATTTAACTTGTATACAGAGTACATCATGAGAAACACTGGGCTGGAGGAAGCACATGCTGGAATGAAGATTGCAGGGAGAAATATCAATAACTTCAGATATGCAGATGACACCACCCTTATGGCAGAAAGTGAAGAAGAACTAAAGAGCCTGTTGATGAAAGTGAAAGAGGAGAGTGAAAAAGTTGGCTTAAAGCTCAACATTCAGAAAACTAAGATCATGGCATCCAGTCCCATCACTTCATGGCAAATAGATGGAGAAACAGTGGAAACAGTAGCAGACTTTATTTCTGGGGGCTCCAAGATCACAGCAGATGGTGTTTGCAGCCATGAAATTAAAAAATGTTTCTTCCTTGGAAGGAAAGTTATGACCAACCTAGATAGCATATTAAAAAACAGAGACATTACTTTGTCAACAAAGGTCTGTCTAGTCAAGGCTATGGTTTTTCTAGTGATCATGTATGGATGTAAAAGTTGGACTATAAAGAAAGCTGAGTGCCAAAGAACTGATGCTTTTGAACTCTGGTGTTGGAGAAGACTCTTGACAGTCCCTTGGACTGCTAGGAGATCCAACCAGTCCATCCTAAAGGAGATCAATCCTGGGTGTTCATTGGAAGGACTGTTGCTGAAGCTGAAACTCCAATACTTTGGCCACCTGATGCAAAGAACTGACTCATTTGAAAAGACCCTGATGCTGGGAAAGATTGAGTGCAGGAAGAGAAGGGGACGACAGAGGATGAGATGATTGGATGGCATCACTGACTCAGTGGACATGAGTTAGGGTAAACTCTGGGAGTTGGTGATGGACAGGGAGGCCTGGCATGCTGCAGTCCATGGGGCTGCAAAGAGTTGGACACAACTGAGTGAATGAACTGAACTAAACTGAACTCTCAGTGCCTAGCTTTGTGGTCTTTTTTTTTTTTTTAATTTTTATTAACTATTGTTGCTTTATAGTGTTGCTTTATTTTTGGCTGTACAGCAAAGTGAATAACCCAAACATATTCATATATCCCCTCTTTTTAAAATTTCTTTCCTATTTAGGTCACCACAGGGCATTGAGTAGAATTTTCTGTGTTATACAGTAGGTTCTCAGTAGTTATCTATTTTATACATGGGATTTTCCTGGAAAGAATACTGGAGTAGGCTGCCATTTCCTTCTTCAGGAGATCTTCTCAACCCAGGGATCAAGCCTGGGTCTCCTGCATTGCAGACAGATGCATGACCATCTGAGCCACTAGCGAAGCCCATCTTATACATAGTACTCTTGCATGGAAAATCCCACGGACAGAGGAGCCTGGTGGGCTGCAGTCCATGGGGTCGCGAAGAGTCAGACATGACTGAGCGACTTCATTTTCACTTTTCACTTTCATGCATTGGAGAAGGAAATGGCATCCCACTCCAGTGTTCTTGCCTGGAGAATCCCAGGGACGGGGGAGCCTGGTGGGCTGCCGTCTATGGGGTCGCATAGAGTCAGACACGACTGAAGCGACTTAGCAGCAGCAGTGTATGTATATAAATTTCAATCTCCCACTTCATCCCAGCATCCCCCATCCCCCTTTGGTATCTATAAATTTGTTCTCTACATCTGTGTGTCTCTATTTCTGCTTTACGAATAGGATCATCTGTACCGTTTTTCTAGATTCCACATATATACATCAATATATGATATTTGTTTTTCTCTTTCTGACTTCACTCTGTATGACCATCTACAGATGGTCCATCTACATCTCTGCAGATGATACAATTTTGTTCTTTTTATGGCTGAGGAATATTCCATTGTATGTAGGTTCCCCATCTTCTTTATCCATTGTTCGGTCAGTGGACGTTTAATTTGCTTTCATGTCTTGGCATTGTAAACAATGCTGCAGTGAACATTGAGGTACATTATCTTTTCGAATTATATATGCCCTGGAGTGGGATTGCTGAGTCATATGGTAGTTCTATTTTTAGATTTATTAAATTGGTGCAGTCATTATAGAGAACATGTGGAGGTTCTTGAAGAAACTAGCTTTATAGTCTCAATATAGATCGATATCAGAAAATGCTCTGATATAAAAATTCCTTCTTGAGTTTTAATGAACCAGTAAATAATAATTTTCTCTCTACATAGATCTCTTGAAGAGCTTGTTCTAAAGTTTCCTGTCCTGATTTTTAAACAGGTGGAAAACACAGCATGACTTTTTATAACATTTAACTGATCTGTGTTTAGTTTCCCGACATGAAGGTAAAACTATTATTTACTGCCGTGTCCGTTACAGAGATAATGAAGAAACAGTGAAATAATATAAACTAATAACAGTTTATTTCTTGGTTTTTCCAAGATATCTTATTTTATTAAAACAAACACTATTATTTATATCTGCTAACATATCCCTGTAGCGAGAATGAACTTCATTTATCATCTGTTCACTTCAAGGTCCATGCACCCAGAGAATAAGACACAGAGCTAAAGAGTGAAATAAGAAATGAATAAGTCATTGGGCTAAAGGATGGTGTAAGTCAAACCATCAAAGAAAAACAAACCCAAAACTTCTTAATTTACACTCTTTAAAAAGGCTCTAATATTTTAAACAGGGATGATAAATTAAGAAATAATTTGGGGAACAAAAAAGCACTGAACTGTAAATAAAATGGGGCTTCCCAGGTGCCACTAGTGGTAAAGAACCTGCCTGCCAATGCATGTTAGACGTGAGACATGCTGGTTCGACCCCTGGGTGGGGAAGATCCCCTAGAGAAGGGAATGGCAATCCACTCCAGTATTTTTGCCTATAGAATCCCTTGGACAGAGGAGCCTGGCAGGCTATAGTTCATAGGGTCGCATAGAGTTGGACACAATTGAAGCAACTTAGCACAGTAAATAAAGTGGAATTTGCAGAGAATTTCCAACTAGGGATTCCTTTGAGTACTCTGAACCAAAAAACACCATAACAAATCAAGGTTATAAACTGGACTTTTAAAAGCATAATTAGAGCTATGGGAGTGACTTAAAAGTGGAACATACTTGTTCCGAGAGTGGTAACTCTGAGGTCATCATACTCAAGAGCTTGACTCTTGGTCTGGGCACAGACAACTACAGTTACAGCCTGGCTCAGACGGTGAGGAATCTGCCTGCAATTCAGGAGACCCGGGTTCTACCACTGTGTCAGGAAGATCTCCTGGAGAAGGGAATGGCTACCCATTCCAGTCTTCTTGCCTGGAGAATCCCATGGACAGAGGACCGGGTGGGTTACAGTCCATGGACTCACAAAGAGTCAGACATGACTGAGCAACGAACTCTTTCACTTTCACAGCCTTTATTAATTGGCAAGACCCTTATGAGCAAGAATCTAAAATAATCTAAAATACTTCAATAAAGCTTTTAAAAATAACCTAAAATAATTGAACTTCTAGCAGACCCACACATAAACTTAATCATGTCCCTGCTATGCCCTAGTGAGGATCCAATACCACTAATCTAGATTATCTGCTTTTATTGAATAAGGCAAATTCATTTTTCTATCTGTTTCTGTCACCCATTAATAAATACAGAGAAAAAGATATGATTCTACCATCCATGCTAGTCCTGTTTAAGTTAAATGAACCTCTTTTGTAGGGCTAATTAAAATGAGATTTATTTCTCCCCTTGTTCTCCAACCCCCACCCTCACCTCCATCCTGCCAAAGCTTGTCCTATAGTTTTTACTTTGTGAAAAGTTAAATCACAAAGTCGATCAAGTTAGAGCTGGCTGGCCCTTGTGCCTTGTGTAGACAGATTTTCTATGCAATGCTTTCCCCCATTTTGCTGGGCATTTTGTTTTCTCTGGTAACTACTGAACAAGGTTTCACAAAACCAAGACAGAAAAGGGGGCCAGGGACCTGAAAAGGATGAAATGTCCTGTACCAACACTCCAAGGGAACACCAGCTTTACACACATGACTCTGCAGAGCACACTCTGTGTAGCAGTTACCACTGTACAGCACAGAGAGGGAGGGAACCAGCGGCAAAATCCAGTGGGCAACCTTCAATTCTGAGACACAAAGACAACTGGCAAGAAAAAAAAGAGAGAGAAAGTTTCATTAGAAAGAACCAAAAAAAAAAAGAAAGAAAGAAAAAAAAAATAACCTCTGCACTGCCCTTGGGTCATAGCCATGGATTTCTATATAGAAAATGGTTCATTCATTGCAAAGATCCAAACTTTAACTTGGCATAATGCTGGTTCTTCATTTTACAAAGTGCCTTTCATCATATTGACCTGAAGGTTCTTATTAAGCATCTGAATTAGAAAATAATTGTTCAGAAAAATGAAAGCTAGAAGCTGCCATAAGGGGAAAAGAAGCAGACCAAAGTGTTTGCCTCTTTTGAAACTTCATTTTGACTGCAGTGCAGGGAAACACATTAATGCTTGCTTTTCTGCATCCTTTATGGGCCTCCTTAGAAACCGCAAGTAAGGCTTAATTTATAGAAAAAGTGTACAAATTCATCCTGAGCTGCACTAGCTGAGGGCATTTTTGCATCCTTGGGGCCCTCTGAAGTGTGCCCCCTGAGCCAACCTTGCCCTTCCAGAAATAATGGATTGGGATGCTTGCTTGATACTTTATCTATTAAACTATGGATCTCACATCTATTTGCCTGAATGGCATTGAGGCTGAAAAGGTCTGGGTGCTTTCTGTTCATTTGGCAAAATGAAGGACCTTTCTACTCTCTTTCCCATGGTCAAAGGGAGCACAGCTTCTCCCTGTAGCCCATGATTTTTGCAACCACATTAATAGACAATTTTGGGGGGAAAATGCCTTTGCCTCATGATGGGAACAAAGACATAAGGAAGGACATTATGGTCTCTCTGATAAACATGAAAGGATGTCTCAAGATGTTGTCAACTTAGGCAAAGAGGCTTTTTTTTTTTTTCCTTACAAAGCACAATTTACACAAGGTATGTTCCTTAAGTAGTATCTGTGACATCAGTCCTGCCTCTGTATGCACATTTAATGTTAGTCTATATTTCCTTAGGGATTCCCAGGTGGTGGTAGTGTTGTTAAGAACCCACCTGCCAGTGAAGAAAACACAAAAGATTCAGATTCAGTCCCTGGGTCAAGAAGATTCCCTGGAGGAGGGCATGGCAACCCACTCCAGCGTTCTTGCCTGGAGAATTTCATGGGCAGAGGAGCCTGGAGGGCTACAGTACATAGGGTTGCAAAGAGTCGTACACAACTGAAGCAATTTAGCATGTATGCACATACACTTCCTTAACACAAAAATATTTATAAATAGCTTATGTTTCAGTTACATGTGCAGTATGTAAAGGCCAAAAAATGGAAAACATAAAGATAAAAATCACCCATAATCCCACCACTTGAAATCAACACTATTAATATTTTAATGTATGACTTTCCAGACTTTTTTTTATCTTTCTCTGTGTATAGTAATCAACACAAACTATATTTGCATTTTTTAAATCAAAAGGCCATCATACTTCACATACTGTTTTGTAACCTGTTTTTTTTTTGTTGTTNAAAACCATAGCCTTGACTAGATGGACTTTTGTTGGCAAAGTAATGTCTCTGCTTTTGAATATGTTATCTATGTTGGTCATAACTTTCCTTCCAAAGAGTAGGTGTCTTTTAATTTCATGGCTGCAATCACCATATGCAGTGATTTTGGAGCCCCCCAGAATAAAGTCTGACACTGTTTCCACTATTCCCCATCTATTTCCAGATTAGGACTATATAATAATAATAAAAACTATATTCCTAAGAACTAAGAAATAAATATTGGAAAATTATGTTTAAATAGTTTGTAATTTATTATATCAAAATTTATGTATTAAGTGACTCATAGGACATAGACATTCCAGAGAGGGGAATAGGCAATTCATTAAAAAAAAAAAAGACAGATAAATAAATCAATAAAATACAAAAACAGAGTGAAGAGATTTAGAAAATGATGGTAATATACAAGTAAAGTGGCATATACTGGACTCTATCGGTTATTTTGGGGGGCTTTGTTCAAATATGATTTTTTCCCTTTAGAAGTTCTCATAGAAAGTAGTGATTTCTAACTGGGAAGTTAGGAGAGCATTTCTGGGGAAGTTGAAAATAATTGGAGATCTCTGAGGAGAGAGAATTGGTTGACGTGTTCAAGTAGGATGCCATTCCAGTTAGAGTTATTTCCATGGATGCAAGAGATTTTGATCTGGAAAGAGAAATAGGCACTCTGTCAGAGACAATAACATGCAGGGATAAGAATGCCAGATGATAAATAAGAAAAAACTGACCATTGAATTTTTATTGAGGAATAGCAAGGAATTCATGCATACATATCATTTATTCATTCCACAAATATTCATTGAGTGCTTACTATGTTTTAGGCATGCTGCTGTCAGTAAATGGAGTAGACTAAAGCCTTATCATGGAGCTTTTGTTAGAGGAGTGAGAGACAATAAATAGCATAAATCATCAAATTCTTTAAAATGTGGTCAGACTTCCCTCATAGCTCAGTTGGTAAAGAATCCGCCTGCAATGCTAGGGACCTGAGTTCAATTCCTGGGTTGGGAAGATCCACTGGAGAAGGGATAGGCTACCTACTCCAGTATTCTTGGGCTTCCCTTCTGGCTCAGTTGGTAAAGAATCTTCCCGCAATG
>SJYV01047757.1:1307645-1341565 GCA_006410875.1 Neotragus pygmaeus | reverse complement strand
TAAAGCCTTATCATGGAGCTTTTGTTAGAGGAGTGAGAGACAATAAATAGCATAAATCATCAAATTCTTTAAAATGTGGTCAGACTTCCCTCATAGCTCAGTTGGTAAAGAATCCGCCTGCAATGCTAGGGACCTGAGTTCAATTCCTGGGTTGGGAAGATCCACTGGAGAAGGGATAGGCTACCTACTCCAGTATTCTTGGGCTTCCCTTCTGGCTCAGTTGGTAAAGAATCTTCCCGCAATGTGGGAGACCTGGGTTCAATCCTTGAGTTGGGAAGATCCCCTGAAGAAGGGAAAGGCTACCTACTCTAGTATTCTGGCCTGGAAAATTCCACAGACTGTATAGTCCACAGGGTTGCAGTGTAAGATATGACTGAGTGACTTTAACTTTCAGCTATGGAAAAAGGTAATCAGCACATTAGAATAAAGAATCAAGGAATAGGGGAGGGTGTTGTCAGTATGAGCTGCAGTGAAACAAAGATTTCAGGAAGGTGAGAGGATATGAGATATCTATGAAGATATCTAGGAAAAGATTAGTCTAATCATATGATGTTCTATACTTGAAGAACATCACAGAGTCCAGGATTCCAACAATGGAGTGAACAGAAAATAATAGAACATGTTGTCGGAGAAGTCCTGTGTGGTGGACAAGACTCCACAAGAAACCTGGCAAATCGTTATTTCTAGGCGCAGGCTTCCCTTCTTCCCTTGAATCCAGAAATGAGAGGTCATTGGAGGGCTTTGTGTTTCACAGGATGACACTGACTGTTCTACTGATAATAGACTGCAAATATATCTCTGAAATGTAATAGTTTCATCTAATCTTAATTATAACATGATGTACACTTTTTTTTGTTGTTGTTTTTGTTTTTAACTAGTCCTGCTTGTCAAAGCAAACTGCACAATTCTCTCTCTACTCATGTACTAATCCTCTAGGAGCCTGGCTTTCATCTAGTTTCGACTCTAGCACATCTCTGATAATAACTCACACATTTTCTTCTTATTCATTAGTTACTTAATGTATGAATTTCCAAAAGTCAATATCCGATTGTTAATAGAGAATCTAATATTCATCCAATGGTAGTAGAAAATTTAAAATGGTACAATTGGTTCTATGATTTTCTAATGTAGCAAAAGGGCAAATATTTTGTGTTTGCTTTTTCTGTTAACTTCAAGGCTTTTTATGCTGGTACCATAGTATTATGTAAATCCAAAGCTCCCTCTTAATGCAGGATAACCTATTTCATCCTATTGAAAAATTTTATCACTTCACTCAGGTAAAGTATAAACACACCCACATTGACCTGTCTTTACCTCTTGACTAGTTCTGTAATGCATAATTACATTACATAAGGACACCTGCTTATTTTACAAGCACACAGAAATGAACAAGTTCTTGCTCTAATGTTTTATACAAAAGGAGCACATGTACTGAAAAAAAGCAGTAGAAAATCACTTTCATAAAAATATCATCAGAGAGCCAAGGTTTTTAATGGAACATTCAACTTCTCTGATAAACAAATGTTGTCAAATCAAATATGTAATTTAATAGAAATATGATAGCAAAGATCAACTGCCAAATGAGTCTTAAGGAGAAAATTATTTGACATTTAAGAAAATGCACTTTTTGGAAGTCACTTGTCATGGAGTCATATATTCATTTTTAAGGTAATCACTAGTAAATTATAGTGACCCTACATCTTGTTATACACTGCTCTTTTCTATAATTGATCATCACTTCTTTTGATATGTATGGAGTTGGACTCTTTATGTATGCAATCCTTGAATGTATAATTCCAGAAAGGAATAGTAAAGGAATAGAAGTAGATTTTAATGGAAACATTTTTAAAAGATTCATTTATTGCAAATATACCATATAAGTGCAAAAGGCATCATGGAAATAATTCTTTTTTCCATAAATTAGATTCAATAGCTGTGTAAATCTGTGCATTTTACTGTCTATAAGAGACATAATTGCTAAATCAGGTGTCCTATGTCCCAAAGCATTTGAAATGTAAAGAGGATACTCTTCAAAAACAGTAGTTAACTATTTTTATTTCATCCATTTTTTTTTGTATGAAATCCTAGAGTTGGGCATAGTAAAGAAAGGAAAAATGATGGACTTGTTAAAAATTATACTNTAGGCTCTGATTGGACCAACTCAGATCATGTGACTGCACCCTGCCAGTAACTAAGGCCAGACAGTGGATGAGCCAGGCCTGCGCCACATGCCCATCCCGGGGTCCAGCAGTGGAGACATGCGTAAAGAAAGGAAAAATGATGGACTTGTTAAAAATTATACTTGAAGATATTGAATAAATGAACAAATAAAGTGCATTCATACATACAATGAACATATATATGTATGAAACATATTCATATAAAATCATATAAGCTCTGCTGGAAAATTTAAAGCCTAGTGTTACTTCCAATATAAATGATACTTATTAAAATTTATTCTTGACTTTCTTTTTTTCTAATTCAGGACATAACACAACTTCCTACTAAAATGAAGGTAAATCAGAAGTTTATTGTTCAGAGACACTCAGCTCTTGTTTTCTCTGCTGACACCACCAATATGAATAATGACGGTATCAGTGATGAGGGAGTTTTTGTGATGCAAATCTCTCTACAGGGAGAGGACTATAGTCATCATGAGTTTATTTCACAATTCACCTTCTTTCTCTAGCAAGCCACTATAATGAGATCAACTGTGCCCTTTTTCTAGATTGAAAAGTTAAATTCCCATGGATCACAGCAGGACTGATTTGGGTCCTTCAGCCATCATGGTCATCAATTCCTAAGGACTCCAGGTCAATGAAGAGATTTGCATCTCTTATTATGATGGTCAAAATGAGCAGGACGATTCCATTGTGGTTTAGTTCATCTCAAGAATGTTGAAAATCTGCCAGTTTGTGTTTGTAGCAGAAAATACAGGTCATATTTCAATATAGCTATAACTACTTCATAATAATCTATTAGATTTTTACATTAACACAATTATTTCTTTGATTAAGCTAATTTACCTTACCGTTCCCTGATCTGCTCACTCCTCTTTAATTTTCCCGTTATCAATAATCACTTCACATCATTTCTTAAATATTAATAAACAATAGTTTTATTAACTCGATTTTGATTTCTTTGAGGCTTGAGGTATCAAAGAGCTTTAGAAGTGTTGAGATCTACAAGACTGGCAAAGTGCTTGGGATCTGACAAATGTTCAACAAATCTACCTCCCACAAAATAATACTGTATCAAGCGTGTCATAGTGCCATTTGTTAAAAGACTTTTGGTAAAAGTGAATTTTCTGTGTATTGTTTTCTGTGACTAATAGAAGAAGTAAACTGCATAGTCTTTGGCAATATCTAAAAGTTCTAACCATATAGAACTTACTTCTGTTCATCCACTGCATAGAAAAACCAATCCTTTGACACCAGGTTGTGGTAAAGGAAAGTACAGCATTTCTTACAAGGTGCCAAGTAAGGAGAGTGGGCTGTTAATGCTCAAAAGTTCTCATTTCCCATTGGATTTAAGGCAAGGGTTTTTAAAAACAACATTTGGAATGAGGATTGCAGCTTGTGCACATTCTTCTGATTGGTTGGTGGTGAGGGAAGAGGGTGATATTTCTGGAATCCTAATTATCAAGCTTCTTGTTCCAACCTGGTCTATATGCTTGTGATCTGCATGTGCTCCTCATCCTCTGCCTGGGTGGGGATTTTAATTTCTGTTGAAAAACCTCAAAGATATGCATCAAGTTGTTATAGGTGTCCCTTTAGGAGAAATTAAGATTCTATGTTATCAGTGTACTTTTATTTAAGCTATCATTATTTATTTATTTATTGCTTGACTGCTTTCCCTTTATTTCTGTAATCCCACTCTTCTCTGTTAGCAACAGCTTGAGTCTGCTCTTTGGAGCTCATGTAAGACCTAGGAGACTATTTTCTATAAATGAGAAGCTTGGGAAATAAAGGAATTTTATGAAGCCAGGAGAACCCTGAGGGGCCCTGCTTGGTTTCAACAGGGCATGTTGAGAAAAGTTTAAAGCAAATACCTAGCTGGATAATTTTTAAGTTCAGCTATTTTTATGAATCAATTTGTGAGATAAGAATTCTATAGAACATACTTCAGGAAATGCTCATCTGAGCATGTTTTAGGGACCTTGTTTTGGATAATATTGTACATACAATGAATCACAATATTAAATATTCATTTTTATGGCATTCCACTGTGAGAGATGTATTTTAACCATGTTTCTCTGTGGGTTAGATACACATACACACACAAAGAGACAGAAAAAAGGCTTTATTGGTACCACTAGGCATGATCTACACTTAGCAGTTTTGTGTGAAAGTTTGGAAGTGATTTGTTAACTGTGGTCACCATTTAGAACACTATAACACTTGATTATGAAGCATGTTGCAGAATTTATTTCAGACACTGAATCTGTCAATTGGCTATTGCCTATCTTGTTTTCGCTTTTCTTTATTCATTTTTGTCTTTTCTGTATTAAAAAATATTATTTCCAAATGTTCACTTTTATTTTTACTGATTAAATAACATTCTGTTCTATTTAAAGGCTTCCACCATCCCTTTACTTTGTTCTGCAACAATAAATCTCCAGTAAACACCCTATTCTCAGGAAAAAAGACTACACCATCAGGGTTGCTAGTGACAAAGAGAAAGCAAATGAACATAAGCAAGCTTAAGCTCGATTAGATCCACAGGGAAAAATCAATGACATGGAAAAGAACAAAGTTACAGAGGAATGAGGTTGCATCTTCCAACATGTACACAAAGGAGCATAAAAAGAAAGAAACCACAGGATTACAAGACCGAGTTGATGCCAACACATGAAAAGTAAAGCACACAATGAAAGCAATTAACTGGATAATTGGAGCAAAACCAAACAATTTTGCCTCAATTAAATGGTTTACCTCACTTTAAAATAATTTTGGACTTGAATTATCCAGAATTGTTTGATCAAATTATTCAATAATCTGTTACCAGAGTGGGTAGGGTACTTTATCGCCTCCAAGTGCCTCTCCAGAAATGAAATGACATTTTTTTTTTTTTAATGGAAGTGACAGGTGGGAAACCTTATCTATTTATGACCATATGGTTGTCATCTTTGTTACTTTATCTTTGGCCTGACTATTTCTCAATTTCTGTCAATGTGCCATGTACTTCTAGCAGTTTATCTTCTGCCCTTTCTATATTAACCAGTTGGGAAATCTGGAGATTCGGATATTCCTAGCAGAGTTCTATAGAATTAAGTTCATGATTTTTTTGTTATTTGAATTCTTTTTTTTTTTTTTTCTCCCAACATATCTGGCCATTGGTAATAATGAGACACAACATTTATTGATTTCCTGATGTGGTTTAGAGGCAATAAGCAATGCTGTAATCCGTACAGAAACAATCAAGATGATAATTATTGTAATTTTACAGAGAAATGGAGGCTCCAATAACTCAAATAATTTACCGGAGGTCAAAAAATTAGGGAGAGGCTAAGCTGGAACCAATTTTAAGTTCAGTCTGACCTTAAAGCACATGGTATTTCTATTGATATTATTTTTATATTAGTTTTTGGATACCGTTTAAAAATCTTACTTTGTTCTGTTTCTCATAAGAACAGGTACAGAAAAAGGAAACATTCATTTCATTTTAGGATCAATGGCCTTCAAACAATTTTTCCCTTTTTTTAGTATGCTTGCATTAAAAAGGAAAGGTGCATATTCCTCAACACATTTTTATTTCTCTCCATACAGCGGTCAGAAAGATCATTTAAAAAGGTAAATCAGGTTGTGTCATTACCTCACCTGCTCAGAAGCTTCCAGTGACCCATCACACATTGACTAATGTCCAAAGCCCCGACCATGCCAGGAAACCTGTCACCATCTGACTTTCCTGCAGCCAGTTTGCCCCTCCTCCCCTATTCCAATCTCACACGGCCCCCATATGTTCTGGCATTTTTCTTTTCCTCAGACATGCCATGATTTTTCACTTCATAAAACCCCTTTTGTTATGTCATCTCCTTGTTTACTTTTGTCCTCTGTTAAAATTTTAGATTTGCCCCTCCTCCCCCCTTAACATCTTTCTCAACATAACTTCACTATTTTCTGTTCATTTTTTATGCCTTATTAGTTTTTACTGCATTTATCACTATCTAGTATTAAANCAACTCTGAATGACATACCTTCTTGAAAAGTTACATGGGAAATGCCTGAAAAAAGGAAAGGAGCAAAAATAGTTACTTATGTTTTCCTTCTTAATTGTGAAAAGAATACTCTGTAAATTAACAATTGTTTAATTTAATGTTTTTAAAACTGTGTTAAGAACACCGATTCCAGAGTTAAGAGTGAGCTTAAGTACCAGCTCTGATACTTACTAACAAGTCATGTAATTTGTGCCTCAGTTTACTCATTTATGTCTAAACCACAGAATTAGGGCATGATTAAATGAGACAGTACATGTAAAGTACTTAGGACAATACCTGGCACATAGTAAACCATCAATAAATGTTAGCCATTAGTATTGTCAGGGTTGTGTTTTCATTATTCTTATCATTATTATTACCTCCAAATTTGTGCCACTGCTAGTGGTAATGACTTGGGCTTCTACCAAAGGTTAGCAAGTTTTAACTATCCAAGACTGCGTATTAACATAAATTCACATATATTCTTTGTTTTCAACTGTGAAACTGCTCACAGTGTTCCCACACTTGTATATGAGCGTGATTACAGAGATCTTCAACCATTTCCTTTTTTATTTTACTGGTAAGAAATTCTCTCTGGCCAGTGATCATACCTGAAGGGTATAGTGTTTATTACAACAAAAAAGTGAGCCTTTTATAATATCAAATCTAAGTCATTTTTTAAAGTTTACAGCATAATGCTAATCCAATCAGCAAAGATATGTTTGAAGAGACATTACATTTGCTCAGAGTTTACTTTTCCTTTCAAAAATATATAAAATACAGTATTTTATGTGTGTATATGTATATTTGTGTTTACCCACACATGTGAACTTGAAAAGCAGTAATATTCAGCTTGTGTTTTCACATAATCAAAAAGGAGCTAAATAGTATGCCCTAATTTAATCAATTTTGTTAACTAACAACTCTAAAAAGCAAAATTTCCTATGGGGTAAAATTTTAAATTATCCTCTTTATAAACATCCACTAACAAATGCATTTAGATGATTATAATGTGACTAAACCTTAACAAACAATCATATCTACTCTCTAATCTTTGTAAGTGTTCAAATTTCATTCCAAGTCACTTTGCAAAACTTTCTAAGTAGGCTGAAAGATTACTTGAAAATGATGCAATTGACCCTTAACCCATATTTATAGTAGGAAGTTAAACAGTGACTCAGGAGGAGGCAGGATAAAACCTGAAATTTTAGTACTGAGTAACATAGAGTGTTAAGCCATTTAAAGAGTGAAACACATAAGATTCAGATAATTAAGAATGCATCAAACTATATAACAAAACCTAATGGTCAGTAAGTGATTCTTGGCTTAATATTATTCTTAGTTCTCCTCCTCTTCTCCATCTTTAGTCTAAGAACAACAAAAAAGCATATCATTTGGAAGGAAGTGCTTAGCAGATAACAGACATTTAAAAAGTGTCTTTTTCTTTTCTTTCAAGGATCAAAACAGAAAATAAATATGTATATTTGTCTGAATTTTTGGAGAATAAGAATACACTGATATTTTGACACTAGTACTTTTCAATTATGATAGGTATTTTAAGCATAAATTTACAAAGGCATGTCAAAGGATTTTCAGTTTCTGGGCCAACATGTAAGGAGCTTGGAAGCATCCATCCTCACAGTAAGAAAAAAAGCTTAACAAACTGAAAACCAACGACTCTTCTTAGATCCATCAGGGAAATGAGGCCACAAGGCAAACTGCTGCCCTGAAAGTGGGAGAGACAGACAGACACTTATAGAGAGTCACAGCTTACCAGAGGATCACAGTTTACCAGGAACAAAAGCCAGAAGTTGAAGTCAACATCACAGCTGGAGTCAACCAATATCAGTAGGAACATTTTAAACTGCAAGTGAGGAGCTGCTGGAGGCTCTAGTGGACCCGCTTGAGAGTTAAAAACTGCAAAGGAGGTGTAGCCTTCAAGGGGCCCCACAACTTTCTTGAATTTCAACTCTAAGAGCCTAAGAGATTATCAGTGTGAAGATGGGAGGAAAATATCTTGCTTTTTGCATGGCTAGAGAAAAAATAACCCTTTTGAAATACTTTCAGAGCATTCTGTTTTTCTTAACAAGATCCATTCTCAAGGGAAACTATTTTACCAGAGCCTAATGTGCTGGAGAAGGAAATGGCAACCCACTCCAGTATTCTTGCCTGGAGAATCCCATGGGCGGAGGAGCCGGGTGGGCTACAGTCCACGGGGTCGCAAAGAGTCGGACACGACTGAGCAACTTCACTTTCACCATCTATCACGAATGTGCGTTAGGGAACCGGAACACCCAATGCCAGCCCCGTTTAGTCTTCAACGGGAGAGAAGGAAAGTGCTCAACTCAGTCTCACAAAACAGCTGATCCCTAATCACAGGACTATAGCATGTTTCTCTTCTCCCACACCTTGCCATATCACCACATCAGTAGGGCTCTTGGGTAATAATAGAGGATTACAGCTAAGAGAAGTGCAAGCCTCAGACCCTAGTTAAAGAGTTACTAGGGATATCCAAAAGTAACAAGAGAAACAAAAACAAGGACACTAGAGGAAATTTTAGCTTCAGACACCACAGCTACAGCAAAAAATAGCATAGCCTATCTTCTAGCCAAACAATTATAAGTTTCATAGTAAAGGCCTATCTACCTAACTTCCTTTTACCTGATATTCCATGTATGGTTTTCGACAACAAAACTATGACTTGCTAACAAGCAAAAAGCATAATTGAAGAGATAAACCAAACATTAAAACCAAACTCATATATGGCAAATATTTTGTAATTATCAGACCAAGAATTTAATATAACTATGATTAATATGCTCCTGGATCTAAGGAAAAAGGACTATATGAAAGAATAGATGAATAAAGTAAGCAGAGATATGGACATTCTAAGGAAGAATTTAAAAAAATACTAGAAATTGAAAGCAATGTAACAGAAATAAAGAATGCTTTTGATGGGTTCATCAGTAGCCTGGACATAGCTGAGAAAAGAATGAATGAACTTGAAGATATGCCAAGAAAACAAGTCAATGAAAAAGATGGAACAAAATATCTAAGATCTGTGGGACAATTACAAAAGGTGTAACCTAACTGTAATGGAGATCCTAGGAAGGGAAGAGATATAGAAGAAAAAAAAAAGAATATGTAAAGAGACAATGGCTGAAAGTTTTCCAAAATTAATGACAGACACCAAACCACAGGTCCAGGAAATTTAGAGAATGCCACATAGGATAAATACCAAAAAGTTTGTTCAAACCAGAAAGGCAAAGACAGAAAATCTTGAAAGAAGTCATGGGGCAGTGGAAATACTTTACTTCTAGAGGAAGAAGGATGAGAATTACATTGGATTTCTCTTTAGAGCCATGCAAGCAAGAAGAAAGTGGGTGAAATATTTACACTGTTGAAAGGAAAAAACAAAAAACACCAATCTAGAATTCTATTGCCAGTGAAATTATCATTCAAAAGTGAAGGAGAAATAAAATGGAGGACATTTATTGCTGGTAGATCTGCCTTAAGAAAAATGTTAAAGGAAGCTTTTCAGAGAGAAGGAAAGTAATATAAATTAGAAATTCAAATCTGCATAAAAACCAGAAAAATGTTATGGAATGAATAAATGAAGGTAAAATAATTTTTTAAATGTTCTCATTCTTAGTTGATCTAGTAAACAGCAGTTTGTTCAGAAAAATAATAACAAAGGTATATTTGATGATTATGTTTTACAGATAATGAAATGAATGACAGGAATATTAAAAGAGATAGGAGGGAAGAATTGAGATAATGCTAGTAAAAGGTATTTGCACTACTGGTGAAGCAATATAACGTTGGACTTGGATTAGTCATAAAAGTATATTGTAAACTCTAGAGCAACCACTAAATTTTTTTTGAGTGATTGATATGCCAAGAGAGGAGAGAAAATATATAGAATGAATCATAAGGAAAGCTTCTTTATAAAACCAAAGAAGGCAGAAAAGGAGTAGAAGAAAAAAAAACAGAATAAGGCAAATAAATAGAATTCACAGAAACGACAATAAACAACACAAACAGAAAAACTCTGGAATGAATAATCAATAATAGCAAGATTTGGATATAAGGTTAATATTAAAAAATCAACTGCTTTCCTAAATAAAGAGATAAGCAATTGGAATTTGAATTAAAAATATACAATACTATGAACTATGGTTAATGATATCATATTGTATACTTGAAAGTTGCTATGAGAGTCGAGTTTTAAGGTCCTCACCATAACAAGAACAGCTATAACAAAATGGTCATTGTGTGAGGCCTGGCAAATCCCATGGTGGAGGAGCCTGGTAGGCTGCAGTCCATGGGGTCACTAAGAGTCGGATACGACTGAGCGACTTCACTTTCACTTTTCACTTTCATGCATTGGAGAAGGAAATGGCAACCCACTCCAGTGTTCTTGCCTGGAGAATCTCAGGGATTGCGGGTCGCACAGAATTGGACATGACTAAAGCGACTTAGCAGCAGCAGCAAAGGATGTATTAACCAACCTTAGAGTTCTCAGAATTTTGCAGAAGAGTCATGTATCAAATCATCACATTGTACATCTTAAACTTACACAGTATTATAAGCCAATTATATCTCAGTAAAGTTGGCAGAGGAATATGAGACTGTTTATATTAGCAGCCCCCTCCAAAAGAAATACTTAGGTAAAAACCTAACTTAATATATACAAGACTTGTGAGGAAATAGAGAAGGAAATGGCAACCAACTCCAGGATTCTTGCCTGTAATTTCATGGACAGAGGAGCCTGGCAGGCAACAGTCCATGGGGTCACAAAGAGTCAGACACAGCTGAGTGACTATCATTCATTGTGTGAGGAAAACTATAAAACTCTAATGAGAGAAATCAGGGAAGAGCTAAATAAATAGAGATTTCATGTTCATGGATAGGAAAACTCATAATTATTAAGATATCAGTTCTTCCCCTGATAGATCTATACACTCTGTACAATCCAAATCCCTAGCAAGTTACTTTGCAACATTGAAAAACTGATTCTAAAGTTTATTTGGAAAGGCAAAAGATCAGAACTATAAATACAGTATTGAAGAAGAACAAATTAGGAGGACTGATTCTACCAAAATTCCAGATTTACTATAGAGCTACAGTAATCAAGACAGAGTGTTATTGTCAGAAAAGTAGACAAACGGAGCAAGGAAATAGAATAGAGAACTCAGACATAACCCCCACAAAAATAGCCAAGTGACCTTTGACAAAGAAACAAAGGCAATCCAGTGGAGAAAGAATAGCCATTTCAACAAGTGGTGCTGGAATAACCGGACATTCAAAAAACTGAATCGAGAGTTCAACCTTATTACACCTTTCACAAGTTAACTCAAGTTGGATCCTAGACCTGGATGTAAAATGAAAAACTATAAAGTTTCTTGATGATAACATAGGAGATAATCTATGGATCAAGACCATCCCCATGGAAAAGAAATGCAAAAAAGCAAAATGGCTGTCTGGGGAGGCCTTACAAATAGCTGTGAAAAGAAGAGAGGCGAAAAGCAAAGGAGAAAAGGAAAGATACAAGCATCTGAATGCAGAGTTCCAAAGAATAGCAAGAAGAGGTAAGAAAGCCTTCTTCAGCGATCAATGCAAAGATATAGAGGAAAAGAACAGAATGGGAAAGACTAGAGATCTCTTCAAGAAAATTAGAGATACCAAGGGAACATTTCATGCAAAGATGGGCTCGATAAAGGACAAAAATGGCCTGGACCTAACAGAAGCAGAAGATATTAAGAAGAGGTGGCAAGAATACACAGAAGAACTGTGCAAAAAAGATCTTCACGACCCAGATAATCATGATGATGTGATCACTAATCTAGAGCCAGACATTTTGGAATGTGAAATCAAGTGGGCCTTAGAAAGTATCACTACGAACAAAGCTAGTGCAGGTGATGGAATTCCAGTTGAGCTGTTTCAAATCCTGAAAGATGATGCTGTGAAAGTGCTGCACTCAATATGCCAGCAAATTTGGAAAACTCAGCAGTGACCACAGGACTGGAAAAGGTCAGTTTTCATTCCAATCCCAAAGAAAGGCAATGAAAAAGAATGCTCAAACTACCGCACANAGGCTATTTATCTGTAACTCCATTTTGTTTTCAAGATTTTGGATCATTTTCACTATCATTATTCAGAATCCTTTATCAGGTAGATTCCTTATCTCTTCCTCTTTTGTTTGGCTTGGTGGGCAATTACCCTGTTCCTTTACCTGCTGGGTATTTATCTGCCTTTTCATCTTGTTTACATTGCTGTATTTGGGTTGGCCTTTCCATATTCTGGCAGTTTGTGGTTCCTTTTTATTAAGGGGGTTCCTTGCTGTGGGTGTGGTGGGCCGGGTGGCTTGTCAAGGTTTTCTGGTTAGGGAAACTGGTGGGTGGAGCTGGATTTCTTCTCTCTGGAGTGCAATGATGTGTCCACAGGTGGGTTCTGAGATTTCAGTGGGTTTGGTGTGACTTTGGGAGCCTGTATATTGAAACTCAGGGCTATGTTCCTTTGTTGCTGGAGAATTTGAATGGTATTTCTTGTTCTGGAACTTGCTGGCCCTTGGGTGGTGCTTGGTTTCAGTGTAGGTATGGGAGACAGGGATCAAGACCATCCCCATGGAAGAGAAATGCAAAAAAGCAAAATGGCTGTCTGGGNCATGAATGAAAAATAGCTAAATTGGACTCCATTAATTTTAAAACTTCTACTTCGCAAAAGACACAGCTAGGAGAATGAAAACTCAAGCCACAAACTGGCAGAAAATATTTGCAAAAGTCTCATAGAAGACTTCTATCCAAAATATACAAAGAACTTAACACTCAACAATAAGAAAATATATAACTCAATTAAAAACTGGGTAAAAATTCTAAACAGATACCGTGATATTCTTTTTTTGTGAAAAAGAATATATACAAATAGAAAACAAGCCTAAAAGAAATGTTCAACATCATATCTTGTTAGGGGATTGCACATTAAGTAACAATGATATACCACTACATATTTAAAATGGCTAAGATCCAGAATATCACCTAATGCAAACACAAGGAGCACTAGGAACTCTCATTCATTGCAGGTAGCAATGCACAATGGTACAGTCATGCTGAAAGACAGTTTGTCTTTTACAAAGCAAACATAGTCTTACCATACAATCCAGCAGTCACACTCCTAGACATTTACCCAAAGGAGCATGAAAAGTTAAGTTCACACTAAACCTACACATAAATAGTTATAGCAACTTTATTCCTAATTGTGAAGAATTTGCAACTAAAACTTGTGAAGAAGTAAATGGATAAATAATGGAATATCAATCAGTGCTAGAAAGAAATGAGCTATCAAGCCAATGAATGGCATTAAATGCATGTTTAAGGAAGACCTTAAATGCATATTGCTAAGTGAAAGAAGCCAATCTGGAACAGCTTCATTGTGTATGATTTCTAGCTATATGGCATTCTGGAAAAGGCAAAACTTTTGGAGACAGAACAAATACCACTGGCTGCCAGAGAGTAGGAGGAGGAGAGGAGAAATGCATAGGATTTTTAGGGGAAAGAAACTATTTTGTATGATAATCTAATGGTGGATACATGACATTATGCATGGCAAAACTCATTGAAATATACAAAGTATGGACCCTAATGTAAACTGTGAACTTTACTCAATAGCAATATATCAATCTTGGTTCATCAATTATAACAAATGTAACACACCAACACAAGATGTCAGTAATACAGAACACTGTGGGTTTGTAAGTGGAGTAAGAAGGAGGACGTGGGAATTCTCTGTACTTTCTGTTTAATTTTTCTGTAAACCTAAAATTACTATAAGAAATAAAATGTATTGATTACAAAATAAAAATGTAATAATCTCCCAAAGTCAAGTTTTCATATATTCCTGAATAAAGCAAAGGGCTTAAATTTGTAGGAATAAATCTTGATGAAGCATCCCTTCGACTAGGAAGAAAAGTGATCCTTGGATATTTTTCCAATATCAGAGTCAGTGGGGAGATTCTGAAAAGTCACAGCTTCTTAAGGTTTTTCATTTCTAGAAAGTAAAGACAGAAAAGAAAAGAGAACTGTCTTTTCTTTGAAAATAAATGGAACTAATACTTCTTGATCTGATCCAAATACTTTCAGGATTTCAACTTTTTTCATCTGTATAAAAGCTGATGATTTAATAAACCAAAAAAAGATGCTTATTAAGAATCTGCCTTGCCCACTTCCTAGCCCCCATCCCATCCCAGACCACACCAATATGTAAGCATATTTAGAACATATCATGTTTCACTCATTGATTCAATATATATAGTAACCCTTCTATTATGGCCAGACATATACTTCTCGCTTAATATGCAGATTTGAGTGCCATTATAGAGTGTAGAGGGGCTTCCCAGGTGGCATTAGTGGTAGAGAACCCATCTGCCAATGCAGGAGACGTAAGAGATGCCAATTTGATTCCTGGGTTGGGAAGATCCCCCTGGAGGAGAGCATGGCAACGCACTCCAGTATTCATGCCTGGAGAATCCCATGGACCGAAAAGCCTAGCAGGCTAAGGTCCATAGGGCCACACACAGTCAGACATGACTGAAATGACTTTGTACGCATAGAGAGTATAGAGAATTTTTATGGACAGGAACTTTTATCTTGGCAGCCCCAGAAGATAGGATGGTAACCAGTACAAAGAAGAATCATCTCTTGAACACTGGCCATATTCTAAGCACTGTGCTAAGGATTTTTAGAAGTGCTCTTTCAATTAAGCATGAGGACAGCTTATGAGTTAGAAATTGTGGTGGTCCCATTATGGAACAGTAAGTTTATGGTCAAAGAGCTAGAAATACAAAGTCAAAAAGCTAGGAACCAATAAAACCATGACACTCCTTTCTGTTATTCAAACTGTGATACCCATGTGGCAAAAAATGCTCAAAGCAGTGGAAGATGCGGGTGGGGGGACAAAAACCTAGTGTCTATTTTGGAATGAGGAAAAGTCAAGTAATATAACTACCTGTGTGGGTGTGTTGCGCGTTTGGCTAGGAAAAAAATCAAATGCAGCAAAATGAACAAATATAAAAAAGTTGTCCTGACTTCTCTTGCCTATTCTTTCTTTGTAGAAGGACCTGCTGTTACTAATTATTTGTGTCTACACAGATATTCAATTAATATACCAAAAAAATCTGTTTCATGTCCTTTCCTTTTTATACAAATGATAAACTAGTATATACTTTGTCTACATGTTGAGTTCATTTGATGTGATATTGTTTGTAGGTTATTTCTCCTCAATTTGTATATATCTAACAATTTCAACGTTTATAATAAACATGTAAAATGAAGAAGAATGCAAAATCACAAGAATTTTAAAGTAAAATTAATGTAACATTAACATCTATGAAAAAGATCTCTTAAATTTGATAACAAATGAAATGGAGTTTATCTAGATTAGCAGAGACATTCAACAACTAGAAAGACTAATTTTCATAATACAGTTTGCTTTGGGAAAACCCTACCAAGTCAATTTCTGTTCGTGGAAGCTATCAACCTTAAAGGAATTATAAATAGAGAAAATAGCTTTCTACCTATACCCACTATTCTAACCAGTTAAAAAATATTTTCTTCTCTTCTTCATCCTTACTATCTCTACAGCAGCTACTCTGATTTTACATATCATAATGTGCTGTGCTTAGTCGTTCAGTTGTGTCTAAGTCTTTGCAACCCCATGGACTGTAGCCTGCCAGGCACCTCTGTCCATGAATATTCTCCAGGCAAGAATACTGGAGTGAGTTGCCATTCCCTCCTCCAGGGGATCTTCCCAACCCAGGAATTGAACCCATGTCTCCCACATTGCAGCGAATTCTTTACCATCTGAGCCACCAGGGAAGTCATACATATCATACACTCTATTTTTCTACCTGCAAGGACATGAAGCCTCTTTATTGTAAATAACTAACAATTTCAAAACCTGGCTCAAACCAGCTTAGCTCCATCTGATTTTTATGAAAATGAAGGGTGAAAAGTACACTATGAATCTAAGAATTCTAAATTAGGAGCTTTAAGAATATGCTTGCTAGATTTTGAGCATTTATAGTTGTGATATGAGTTAATATTATATAATTATTGCTTCTTTGGGGCCAAAATTCAGATTTGCTCACATATCTCTAGAAGAGAAAATCTTCAAGTTCAAAATACAGTCTGCTGAATTTCTACCAAAACCCTGCTAAACGATAGCTCTTGCTAGACTGTAACCTTCCAGAATTTCTGTACATCTCCATCCAACTTTGTTTTGATGCTACAAAGAAAACTTTTTTTTAATATAGTGATTCCGGCAGTCAGATGATTGAGGGTAGGTGAGAGAATCCCAAAATAAGTATTATGTCAGAAGTGCTTACTTTTATAAATTTTGCAGTCTAGTCATCCTCTCCAAAACAACTGTGGTTTCTTTCAGGAAGAAAACACTACCAGAATATTAAAAATGCCAGTGAATATGCCATTTAAAAGGTATTTTTCTTCTAAATAATTTCCACTACAGGTTGCATCTTTTGTTTTATCCAGGGATTTTCAAATAGGCATTTTAAAATGAAAAACTGATAGAAAAAGGAGAAAGAAAAGAAGGATCTTACATGGCCTAATATTTATTCTAGCTTGATTTTCTTTCCATGTGCCCTAAGCCACAACTCACATTTTCCAAATTTGGGGTGGATAATGTTTTCCCTTTGATTTCTTTGTGTGTGTGTGTGTGTGTGTGTGTCTGTGTGTGTTGGTAATGCAGAAATATTAGCTGTTTGGCTCTTATATTGGAAAATTTATAAAGGTCCTTTGGTTAAGTGTGTCAGAACTTGCCTATGAAGAACCAGAGGCAGTTGCAAGAAGTTGGTTAATTTTATACATGGACTTGCAAAGACCGGTTAGCTCCTCTCCTGTGTAAGTGTGAATTACAAGGCAATATCAAGGCAGCCAAAGCTTCACAGCGTTACCTTATTATCAGGGGTTAGGATATTGAACATGTCCTATGTGCCAAAGTTTGGGGTGAATCTTGAGAATTACAGACATTGTCTCTCATTATCTTCTAGCTCCAATCCTCACCTTCACGTTTCCTGCCTACACTCTTGGGATTGTGAGAGATAAAAGGAAAACATTCCAGTAAATTGTTAAAAGGTTTTGTATTTGGATAGATAAGCATCTGGATACATGACCTGACTATTCCCTTTACACTCCCCATGTGACCAAGCAGCAGAACATCTGTGATCCCTGCTGCATGGGTGTTCTCCAATCCCTGTCCAGATCCTATTAACAATATCTATGGCAACTTATAGCTTTAGGGACAAGATTTTACATTAAGGTTTTGTTGCTACTGGTACTTCCCTGATACTTTCTGCTGGAGCAAAGACAATCCCAGAGCTTACCTATCCTAGGATNCTTCATGGCAAATAGATGGGGAAACAGTGGAAACAATGGCTGACTTTATTTTTTTGGGCTCCAAAATCACTGAAGATGATGATTGCAGCCATGAAATTAAAAGATGCTTACTCTCTGGAAGGAAAATTATGACCAATCTAGATAGCATATTAAAAAGCAGAGACATTACTTTGTCAACAAAGGTCCGTCTAGTCAAGGCTATGGTTTTTCCAGTGGTCATGTATGGATGTGAGTTGGACTGTAAAGAAAGCTGAGTGCCAAAGAATTGATGCTTTTGAACTGTGGTGTTGGAGAAGACTCTTGTGAGTCCCTTGGACTGCAAGGAGATCCAACCAGTCCATCCTAAAGCAAATCATTCTTGAATATTCATTTGAAGGACTAATGTAAAAGCTGAAACTCCAGTACTTTCGCCACCTGATGTGACGAGTTGACTCATGTGAAAAGACCCTGATGCTGGGAAAGATTGAGGGCAGGAGGAAAAGGGGACGACAGAGGATGAGATGGTTGGATGGCATCACTGACTCAATGGACATAGGTTTGGGTGGATTTCGGGAGTTGGTGATGGACAGGCGTGCTGTGGTACATGGGGTCACAAAGAGTCGGACATGACTAAACGAATGAACTGAACCGAAATGAAGATTAGAGGTAGAACTTGAAAGGTCCTTACTTTTACCTCTAATAGACCAGAATTAGTTCATTGAAAAGGCCAAGTAGTATTGTTTTATTTTGTTACATACTTGTTTTCCAGAACAAGTCATGTATGCTCTACACCTAAATCAAAGAATGACCAAATTCACTTGAAAAGTATGTCATATGAAGAAAATCAGTTGTGAATAGAATATAATAAAGAAACCAAAGTAAACTCATTTCACATTACATTAAACAAGAAAGCTTGTCTTTATCTAAGTCACTTCAGTTGTGTATGACTTTTTGTGACCCTATAGACTGTAGCCCACCAGGCTCCTCTGTCCATGGGATGCTCCAGACAAGAATACTGAAGTGGATTGCCATGCCCTCCTCAGGGGATCTTCCTGACTCAGGGATCAAACCTACATCTCTTATGTCTCCTGCATTGGCAGGCACGTTCTTTACCACTAGTGCTACCTGGGTAGTCCTGTGAACACCAGCAAATGTAGGAAGTTCAGTAAGTGAAGGGGTGGTGTCAAGGGTACATAGAAAATATAGATTTTTAGGAAGCATTTATCTAAAATCCATACAGAGGAACCAAGAGAAACAAAAATAATTCCAGCTCCAAATCTTATCCTTCAGAAGGTACAACAGGGAGAGAAATGAAAAATAACTAGAGAAAAACATAGAAGCAGAAAAGCCCTACAGTTACAAAACCAGCATCAGTAAGCTCACATGGTCCATTCAACCTAGATGTTCCCACATGTCCTTGCCAACAGTGTGGAGATACATCCCCACTGAATCCAAGCCTCTGGATGAGTTCAGCGTTTTCCTGGAGTCAAAGAAACTGAGGGCCAGATTGGTGAAGTCCCAGGTCTTAGAAGACCTTGCAGATGGGGTGGGTGGCATCTTGCACTCCCCACCGTGGGATGCAGAGCAATACCCTCTCCCTCATCCATACAGGTTGGCATGGACTAGTCTTGAGCACAGCATCAAGGTTTGTAGAAAAAGGACCACGGACAATAAGTGAATACTTTGAGTCTTATTTTCATGGTTATCAAATAACTTCATGCAGGAGGTCTAGGAAAAAAACGTTCTTCCCTCCCCTACATATCTATCACCTCTTTAATTTACCAACATAAAAGGGCAACCACGTTTATGGTGATGAACATGGTGGTAAAAGTTTACATCTGATAAGAACAGATGTTCTGGGTTTTGTTTGTTTTGTTTTGTTGCTATGAAAAAATTTAAAACACACAAAAGTACAGAAAAGAGTCAAGCAAACCCCATACAACTTACCACCCAGATTATCTTGTGCTCTTCAGGAAAAAAAAGTCGATGGCTCTAAATTTCTCAGAGGTTTGGAAGGAAGCAGCCCCTCAGCTTGGAGAGCCGTGTGCCCAGCCCCTCCCCGCCCCCAGGGCTTCCTTTCCTGGCAGTACCTGAACGTGCCGGCCTCCTGTAGAGCGTCCTGATTGGAGGCCTCCCTCACCACCCAGTCCTTCACATTGCAGATAGCGTTTTCTTCCTGCTTCATTAAAAGGACGTAGAGGCGCATCTTAGTGACCAGCAAGAAAGTGGCTGTGGAAAAGAGAGCAGACGTGCATTCAGCATATCTCTGGGCATCGAGTGGTGGGCCCGGCATCCTGGACCCATCCCAACAGGAAGGGAAGCCTGTCTCCTTTGGCCAGGTCGAGTCTACAGAAATCCCAGAGGCGCGCATAGATTGCCAGAGAGCCAGCTGCTTCTGGGAGCCATGGAGAGCTACAGCGGGGGATGACTCAGGGACTGACGGAGGAGCCTAGGCTGGGGTGTGGACAAGAGGGGCTCCCACACGTCTGTACTCACCATCTTCGTCTAGGAGGCTGAGGAGGATGGACACCCTCTGAACGCTGCGCTGACAGTCCTCGTTCTGGTCTCTGAGCATGCCCACGGCGCCCTGAATACAGCTTCTCAGCAGCCTGGTGGTGTCCAGGATCTGCATCTGTCGACAGACAACCAAGCATACCATTTCTGCTACTTACACGTCAAGTTTTCTTGAGCCAGGTGATGCCAGAGAGGAGATCCAGGCACTGGGTGCAGGGGCACAGTTTTCCTCCTGCCCAAGCTCCCACCACATGCCCTTGTCAAGTTCCCTTGAGAACCACTGTGAGAGAATTCCCTGGAGGTCCAGTGATTAGGACTTTGAGCTTTCATTGCCGTGGGCCTGGGTTCAATCCCTGGTCAGGGAACTATTAATAAGACCCGGCAAGCCATGTCGTGTGGCCAAAAAAAAAAAAAATCCACCACAAGACAATCCTATGTGCCTAGAGACCTTGCCAGTGGTCAAGCAACAGAGCAAAACTGTCCAGGGTACACCAGGAAAAGCCAAGGTCAGATCTGCTGCTGGTGATCTCAGCCACACTCACAGAGGCAGGGAGAGGAGTGCTGGGCTGAGCCCTGGCCAGCTGAGTCCACTCCTCAGACCCCTGGGTGTAAATCTAAGGAAGCGGAGCCCACAGCCCAAGGGCTTAGAGGGCTAGAAAGAGTGAGAATTTACATCCTGTTCTGGTCCGGAGGCTGGGCTAGCATTCATCTCAGGACTTACTGTCTCCATTTTTACCTCCACCACTTCCTGTGATGTGACCGCCTCAGTTTCCATCGCCTCCTCACCATCTTGGGCTCGGCGTCCCACCTCCACTGCAAAGAAGTAAAACAATGTAGATACTGTTCAGAGGCAGAAGTGGTGGTGGGGAACGTTGGCAACATCGTGTGCGTTGTGTGCTGGGGATCTATCCGGGTTTCCCTGGCACCAGCCTCAGGAAGGGGCTCCAAAGGAGAGACCGTCAATCACACAGATCAGCCTCCATTTGCCCACTAGACATGGTCCACCAGTGGCAACCCGAGCTTCCATCCTGGGCTCAGATGGCTGATTCGGAAGCCAGGGTAAACAGAATCTGACATGTTCCACAGGGACCTGCAAAGACCTTGTGGAAATACTGTCTTCTCCTGGCCTTGGAAGCAGCAGACGGTGCCCTGGATTCATCAGTGCTCAGTTCAGCAAATGTGTCCCAAGCTCTTGCCAAGGGGCAGGTGTTGGACTGGGGGACAGTAGCCTGAGGACCTGTCCTCGCAGCAGAGTGCACACCTCCTGGCTTCCACTCCTATCATCCTACCTCCCCGAGGACCTTTTCTCCAGACTCACCCTTAGCGGGATCTTCTGGTTTAAACAGCTGGCTGATGGCCACATCCTGCAGTTTAGTTATGTCTGAAACCATGACTGTGGATCTCCGGAGGTCGTCGATGTGCACAGAATGCCACAGCCCTGGGAAAACAAGCCCCAGAATCTTCCCTGTGTCCTCTGGTTTCTTCCTGACAGTTGTAAGTAGGGATACACCATTGTCCTGACATTTTAACATACTATTGAATGAATGATTTGTATCCTAAAGTCTAATCCCTTGAATATACACAGGAAACATATAAATGTCATGCTACAGATGTTAACAACTTTAGCATGAAAATCAGTTTTAAGAACTGAAATGACTAATATAAAAATATATTTAGAGAAGGCTCATTATTCTTTTATAAATGTATTATTAAACTTTCTATATCATAATCAGTAGAGGGGTGTGAGACACCAGCAAGGTTTGCCTCTTATTAACTATGAAATTATTAAACTAAACTATTATTTGCCCATTTGCTAGAATACCAATGCTCTCATACAGGAGATTCCTTGGAGATTCTTTGGGATCAGGTCCCAACAAAATAAATATTACAATAAATCAAACCACACAAGTTTTTTGGTTTTGCAGCATCTATAAAAATTTTGTTTCTACTACACTGTATTTTATTAAGTATGTAATAGCATTATGTCTCAAAACACGATGTACATGCCTTAATTTAAAAATACTTGGGACATTCCCCATGGTCCAATTGTAAAGAATCCACCTGCCAAAGCAGGAGACACAGGTTCAGTCCCCGGTCTGGGAAGATTACACATGCCTCAGGGCCACTACACCTGTGCATCAGAACTACTGAGCCCATGCACCTGAGACCAGTGCTCTGCAATAAGAGAAGCCACCACAATGAGTCTGAGCACCACAACTAGAGAAAGCCCAAGCATAGCAATGAAGACCCAGGGCAGCCAAAAGTGAACAAATAAAACTACTGTACTGCACACACACAAAAGAAAACAACCAAAAATACCATATTGCTAAAACATGCTAACCATCATCCCAGCCCTCATCTAGTCATAGTAGTAACACAAAAGGTCCTTGATCACAGGTCACCATAGCACATACAATAATGAATACGCTTGAAATATTTTGAGAATTATCTCAAACACATGAGATAATTCAGAGACAGGACGTGAGCAAAGGCGTTCAGAAAAATGGCACTGAAAGACTTGGCACAAGCCTTCAGTTTGTCAGAACTGCAGTATCTGTGGAGTACAATAAAGCAAAGTGCAAGTAAACAAGGTGTGCCTATGTAGTAAATATTTGGTGAGTCTTCAACCGGAAAAAAAAAGAGAGATTAAAGACAGCATTTTCTGGCCCCAGAAGCAGGCATTAAGTATCCACACATTCATAACAATGCTAGTGGGAAATATCTCTCTGTATTATCCATATAGTAAAAGGGGAGGAACCAGAGATTAATCAAGAATGTATCAACAAATAATGAAGTGAAGTATTATATGTTGTAGGAGGAGTCTGAAGATGAAGTGTTTTTTTTTGCATCAATCAGCTTTAAGAACGGAGAGGGCAATGGCACCTCACTCCAGTACTCTTGCCTGGAAAATCCCATGGATGGAGGAGACTGGTGGGCTGCAGTCCATGAGGTCTCTAAGAGTCGGACATGNACCACTCCAGTGTTCTTGCCAGGAAAATCCCAGGGACGGGGGAGCCTGGTGGGCTGCCGTCTATGGGGTCGCATAGTTGGACACCACTGAAGCAACTTAGCAGCAGCAGCTGTATTAAATTACATATTCATTTATTTACTCTCATATTTTATGAAACCTTGACATAAGCTTTTTAATATTGTGGGTTTGGAGTTGTCTCTATTACCATCGGCTCCCCAGAATCTAAAGTGTCTCTTGTCTATACTAATTGTTCGTAAATATAGAACTCTCTTTCCTTGTATTAGGAGAAGGCAATGGCAATCCACTCCGTAATCTTGCCTGGAAAATCCCATGGAGGAGCCTGGTAGGCTGCAGTCTATGTGGTTGCTAGGAGTTGGACAGGACTGAGCAACTTCACTTTCACTTTTCACTTTCCGGCATTGGAGAAGGAAAGGGCAACCCACTCCAGTGCTCTTGCCTGGAGAATCCCAGGGACGGGGGAGCCTGGTGGGCTGCCGTCTATGGGGTCGCACAGAGTTGGACACAACTGAAGCGACTTAGCAGTAGCAGCAGCAGCAGTTCCTTGTATTAAGTATTCATATAACAATGCTTATTTCTCACAAACACTAGACATTCTAATATGTAACTTGCACTTCCATGGGAAAGGAACACAGTGTTTTGGAGAACACTAATTTGTACTATTGAAATACTGTAAATGAAATGCTAGTAATGATGTCCTTATTTTTTCATTAGTGTTGGAAACAATTGACAGGTAAACTTAAGTGAACAGATGAAAATTCAACCATCATTTTTTTTTCCCCCTAGAAAAGCTATACAGACAAAAGACTAACTTGAGTATGGTCCAATGGCCTGCTAAGATTGCACACGAGAAATCAACACATTTATCCAATTAGTCACAAGCTGAGGTGCACCACAGAAACTTCTCTATCAAGAAACGTGTATAAAATTTAGAACATGGGGAACAGAAACATAGATAACTAATTTATGCAGGTAAGTTAATGCCAAAGATAAAGTAAAAAGACAAGTCTTGAGTCAGGCACACCCAGAATTTACTCTGAAACTTAGCAATCAGGTACATTTAGCAAGATACATTTTCCTGCAGAAAGTCAGTGATGAGATGGTAATAGTTTAGTAGTATAACTATAGTGGAAGGCCAAGGAAAAGAAATTATTCTCCTTTATTACATTAAGTTATATTTTGTTAATCATTTTGACTCAAGTATCAGACTTCTGCTTGACCAAAGTTGTAGATGCTGCTTCCAGGAAAGGAGATAAGTTTTTTCTCAGGACAGTCCACATGCACGACTAATAGCTGCCTTATGCTGATCTTTTTAGAAATGCCATCTCCAATTTGTGCCAATTTGTATTCCAAGCAAGGCACTAAAATTTGATGTGAAAAATCATTGACTTTTATTATTTCCTAGTGTAAATGAAACTCTATATATTTCTCCAGCATAGATCCTCCAAGTCTATGCAAGTATGTTGAATGATAATAACATTAGGAATCCAAGATTTCAATATAAGTCAACCTCAATATCAGGTTTCTGGGGAGACATTTTAAAATTATAGTCTTAGTCTGCTAATCTGGCACAACAAAATATTAAAGAGTGGGTGATTTAAACAACAGAAATTTATTTCTCCTAGTTGTGCAAGTTGGAAGTCTAAGATCAAAGTGCCTGTAGATTTGGCTTTTCTGGAGTTCTCTTTGCTTGGCTTGTAGATGAATGCCGTTTTATTGTGTCCCAGTGATACTGAACCTGGACTTGGCAATACTTGCTGACATGCAATAAATCCAGTCTACTGACTGAGTTTGGTTGAAGGAAAATATAGAGTTTATTGCAGGGCACCAAGCAAGGAGAAGGGGCAAATAATGCTCAAGAGACCAAAACTCCCCAAGTCCTTCCAGGGAAGGGTGTTGAAGATGATATGAGGAAGGGGGCTGCAGGGTACATGATCAGATTATGCACAATTCTCAGATTGGTGGCCATTAACGAGAAGTTTTGAGTACCGCCATTCTTCTGGTTTCAACTGGTGGGGTCTACTTGCTTGAGGTCAGCACTTTTCATCTGCTGGGTATCTGATTCCTGAAAAACAACCTGGGAATGTGTCTGGAAGTTCAGTGACTGCTATGTGGCTAAATAGTTGCCAGTTTCCTTGCATAACATCTGTCCTTTGTTTCCACATCTTCTCATTTGCTAATGATAATTCTTGAGTCATGCTTTGGAAACTCAGGGCAGGCCTGGGACACTAAAGCAAAAGCTTTTCATTTCAAAATACAGGGATGTGGGGGCTTGCATACCCTTTCAGCAACATTACCTTTTTATGTGCATGTTTTTTCCACTTCTTATAAAGATACCAGTCATATGGAATTAGGATCCTACTGTAATAATTTAACCTTTATTACCTCCTTCAAAGCTCCATGTCCAAATACAGTCATTTTGGGGGTTAGGGCTTCAATATATGAATTTTGAGGGGAACACAATTCAGACTGTAACATACTGTCCAAAAATTAAGATACTTTTTAAGTAAAAAGACCAGAATTTTTACATTAAAGTTAATTTAAATTTTTTTTAATTTTATAAATTTCATAACTCCATTGTGGCAGGAGGCGTTGTGAACTTCTGGATGAAATTAGGATCTTCCAACATTTACCAACTGAATTGTATCTTACTGGAAATGTGTACTTGGTTTAGAATTTTAGAAGATGTGCTTGTCATTATCAGGATGTAGATAGCCAAAAAGCTCAATAGAGAAATATCTCATTATGCCAAACTGCCTCCAAATCTACCAAATTTTGAATAGAAGTCAAACATCAGTCTTTGAGAAAATTATCTAAGATAAAATGTGTTACCTACAAACCAATGCTTAATGTTTCCAGAGCAAAAGTTCAATAGAAACTGAGGAAGCAGTTGGAAAAATTCTTGATTTAATATTTTCCAAAATGTAATTCTATTGCTGAAGAAAGAAAGAAATTTACCAAAAAAGATTAAATTCTGTTTAATATGTACTCTGTGATGGCTGGAGTTTGGCAGAGAGGAAGTAACTCCTATCAATCATCGCTATATACTTTGTACTTCATCTAACATATAATTTAATTTAAAGGCTTTTTAAGATCCAGGTAAAGCACCTGTGGCAAAAAATACTGGTGGTGTTTACTTTATAAGAGATAAAGATGCAGGTGTCAGGTTGTTATATACCACTAGGAATGCTGCACTTATCACTTAGGTCGGGCAATGATGTTTAGTATTAAAAGTAACTTTTCCTTTATCAATAAAGCATCAAAAAAAAGTCCTGCTGCTGCTAATTACTAATTTGCGTTTTAATTTTTTTTTTTTCCACTTGCTATTTCCTTGCTCAGTCGGGTCTGATTCTTTGCAACCCCATGGACTGTAGCCTACCAGGCTCCTCTGTCCATGGAATTTTCCAGGCAAGATTACTGGAGTGGCTTGCCATTTCCTTCTCCAGGAGATCTTCCTGACCCAGGAATCAAACCTGGGTCTCCTGCATTGCAAGCAGATGCTTTACCATCTGAACCACCAGGGTAAAAAAAAAAAAATTTTCTTAGAAACTTCATTAAAGTTTCTTAGAAATGTCTTATTTTTGTGTTTTTTCTTTATCCTCCCCTTTCATTCTTAGTTTAATTAGCCATTACTGTGCTAATTATATAGTGCTTATTGACCAAAAGTTTGATGGCTTAGACAACACACATTTATTATTTCACAGTGTTTATGATCAGGAGGCACGAAGAATAGGTGTTCCTGGCACAAAGTGTTTCATGATTTTACAGTGAGAGTGTTGGTGAAGTTTGTGGTTTCATTTAAAAGCTTGAATATGTTAGGATTCACTTCCAAGCTTATCATAGGGTTGGTGGCATGATTCAGTTCTTCCCTCAGAACTAGCTGTTAAGTTGCCTTAGTTGTCTTCCTTTGAGCCTCTCTACAAAACAGCTTGCAGTTGGCAGCTAGCTTCCTTCAGAAGTGATCGAAGAGGTCGTGAAAGAGTGTGTTCAAACTGAAGTCACAGAATGCTCAGACCTAAACTCAGAAATGCCATCTTGTCACCTGAATTCATTCAAACTAAATCACTAAACCTAGCCTGTACTCAAGACGAGGTGAGCATACAAAACGATGAGTGCTAGGAGGTAGGTAACATTTGGGGATTATTCGAGTGGTTTCTTAACATAAGCAATTGATTGGTTTACATATTTTTTCTTGAAGTATTGCTTATTTATTTACTAGTTCTTATATAGTACTTTTGTTTTTTAATTCATACATTTCTTCTATATAATTTCCTGCTTTCACTTTTCTCTTGTTATTTTTTTCCGATATTTTCAGTTGGATGTTTAATTTACATAATTTTATCTTTNGATTGGTTTACATATTTTTTCTTGAAGTATTGCTTATTTATTTACTAGTTCTTATATAGTACTTTTGTTTTTTAATTCATACATTTCTTCTATATAATTTCCTGCTTTCACTTTTCTCTTGTTATTTTTTTCCGATATTTTCAGTTGGATGTTTAATTTACATAATTTTATCTTTTATTTTTATGGATATGAATACCTAAAGATTTGAGGATCTCTTCTGCTTACTATTTTAATTTATCCCATATATGTTATCTTATATACCCTTATCCATGTTTCTTCATTATCATCAGTGTATAAAAATCCGCTTCCCCTGAAACTGTTTTTTGCACAATCCCTACCTTGTCTCTGCTCTATTGTAGGCTTATTAAAGTGCCATTCTGGTGTAGCATATTTATTTTATTATTTACATATAAAATGAAAGTTGTAGAATTCTTTCTCTATTTCAAGTTATAATTGGGAGTTTTTGGTCAAGTGACCATATGTTCCATTTTGTCCTAGACAGTCTTGGTCCATTGCTATTCCAGGGTAGCTATTGACAACACCTCCTTTATGCCAATAAATTATTATTACTTTTTTTCATCCAAGATTATACAATTGTACCAACAATGGATTTTATTTGCCTTCTTGGTGTGTGTGTGTGTGTGTGTGTGTGTGTGTGTGTGTGTGTGTGTGTGTATTTATAAAGAGAGAGAGTCTAACTTATCCAGGTACTATTTTTTTATAAAACTATAGAACCCTCAAAATCTTTGGAAAGTTTTGAAAAAAGAAAACTTTCAAGAAATCATTTTCTGAGTAACATTTGATGCCTTTTTAAAGAGAATTGATTAAAATTAATTTAGACTCTCCCCTGATTGAATATTGTTTGTCACTGGTGAGTTTTAACCTAAGTGATAGTGTAAGATGATTGAGGCCATCAAATAAGACTGAAAGCCTTGGATTTGAGAAAAACTGATTTTGCCAATATGCTTTTGCCTTTTCAACTCTGAGAATTAGTTTCCTATGTTATAAAACTGTAATAACTTCATAAGATTGTTGTGAGAGTTAAAGGCCCAGTAGGTAACAGAAGATTAGTAATGTGTAGATATTAGCTTTAACTATTAATTATGTTGAATCAAAATCCTTTTTTGGAGCTCCTTGATTTCAGGGATTTTGGATTTTACTACAAAGTAAATGCATGCAAATGGAATTTTGTTCTGTATTAATAGTTTACAATTATAAAGAAATTTTAAAAGGCACAGAAACTACTAGAACATGAAAAATGTAAACAGTATGAAAAAAAGGCATGATAAAATTCATGTTGCATAGAAAAAGGGAATCATTGACACACATTTTAAAGACATTAAATTAATATAGTAAAATCTAAAATCTAATTAAACAAGTATTGATCCAGTAGGAGAAAATGGGAAACATTTTAACTAGANAGGCATGATAAAATTCATGTTGCATAGAAAAAGGGAATCATTGACACACATTTTAAAGACATTAAATTAATATAGTAAAATCTAAAATCTAATTAAACAAGTATTGATCCAGTAGGAGAAAATGGGAAACATTTTAACTAGAGATTTTGCAAAAGAAAAAGCAAACAAGACAGAAAGTGTAACACGAAACAAATAAACATATAACACTTAAATATTAATAATGAAAATCTAGTGTGTAAGTAGAACCATGATATTTTTCAGCTGTAATACTTATAATATTTAGAGTTAAATAGAAATACTAAAAATATTTTTCTTTTTAGGATGCAGAGAGTAAACCTACTTATATCCTGGTGACAGTAAAAATAACTACAACTGGTGTGAGAACTATAAACGTTTCAAAAACTTTGTTTACTATTATTGACTTCATAATTTAACGTGAAGTGAAGTCACTCAGTCGTGTCCGACTCTGCTACCCCATGGACTGTAGCCTTCCAGGCTCTCCGTCCATGGGATTATCCAGGCAAGAGTACTGGAGTGGTTTGCCACTTCCTTCTCCAGGGGATCTTCTTGACTCAGTGATTGAACCTGGGTCTTAGGAACTACAGGCTGATGCTTTACCCTCTTAGCCACAAGGGAAATATTAATTTAATGTGACGATTTCATCTTAAAACTATACCCAGAAAGTATAATCAAGATATATGTGTAAACAGAAATGTTGATCTCCAAATTATATAATAATGAAATATTTAGAATCCAAATTACCAAAAACAAGAGAATATAAAGTACTATTTGTTAGAACAATGAAATAGAATATAATTTTAGAGTAGTTAAAAATTTGCTATTGTGGTAAAAATACTCACAATGTGATTGCAAATGAAACAGAATTATGCATAACTCGATGTAGAGTGAAGTCTGAATTTTTAGCAATATATACGCTAACATTCACATATATTATACTCACATTAAAAAAAAAGACTGAGGGAAATAATATAGTAGAATGATCATAATTGTTATTCTCTTTGACATTTAATGATTTTTAAACTGTTTTCTTCCACAGTGTTACCCTCCTATTTCTCCTCAGATGATCCCTTAGGTTCTATATGAATGCCCTTTCCTTTCTCTTCTTCTTTTACCTCACATTTTATTTGTAGGTAAGACTGCTTATTGGGAGCATAACCTAGGAAAACTACCAAATTAAGGCTATAAGATGCTAAAATGATTTTCAGATTAAACCAATGGAAAAATTATGAGTAGATATATTTCCCTTTCCCAGTTTTTAGGTTTTCTTTGATGGAACAATGAAACTGGGAGAATCTGGTGAGGCAATTCAGACCTATGATAAAGAGACAGCCATGATCAAGAGAAAAAAAATTCCCAAATTCTTTTCGCTTCAAGTTACATATATTAAAAATCAAATGACTGTTTTGTTGGGCAAAATTCTATAATGACTTTCAGCGACCATTGTAGCATCATCTCCCTCTTGAGTGTTGTTATGAATTTTTATGTAAGCAGATGAATATCAGATGTTAACTTACAAATCAGTAGATCAAAAAATATCACAGAAGACTTGAGGACTTCTTTACCTAAAAATGGTTCAGTCATAAAAGATCCACCTGTGAATGCAAGAGATGCAGGAGGTGTGGGTTCCATCACTGGGTCAGGNATGAATATCAGATGTTAACTTACAAATCAGTAGATCAAAAAATATCACAGAAGACTTGAGGACTTCTTTACCTAAAAATGGTTCAGTCATAAAAGATCCACCTGTGAATGCAAGAGATGCAGGAGGTGTGGGTTCCATCACTGGGTCAGGAAGATCTCCTGGAAGAGGAAACGGCAACCCAATCCAGTATTCTGGCCTGCAAAATCCCATAGACAAAGAAGCCTAGCAGGCTACAGACCATGGCGTTGCAAAGAGTTGGACAAAACTGAGCGACTGAGTACACAATACCTTGTAGCTCGGTTGGTAAAGAATCTGCCTGCAGTGCAGGAAACCCAGATTCGATTCCTGGTTTGGGAAGATCCCCTGGAGAAGGAAATGGCAACCCACTCCANTGACTAGATGGACCTTTTTTGACAAAGTAATGTCTCTGTTTTTCAATGTGGTATCTACATTTGTCAGAGATCTTCCAGGGGGCAAGCGTCTTTTAATTTCATGGCTGCAGTCACCATCTGCAGTGATTTTGGAGCCCAAGAAAATAAAGTCTGTCACTGCTTCCACTTTTTTCCCAACTACTTGCCATTGAAGTGATTGGGATCGGATACTATAGGGGAAGAGATGAGCCAGAGGAGAAATACTCTATTGACAAAATGTCTTCAGCAACTGATGAGTACTTATGGCATTAACTTTTTTATCTAAAAATGGCATTTAAGAAACAAGGTGGAAACAATCCAAATGTCCAACAATACGTGAATACATCAACAAAATGTGTATACATACAATAGAATATTATTTAATTTTTAAAAGGAAGGAAATTTTTATACATGTTATAACATGACAGACCTTGCAAACATTATGCTAAGCAAAATAAGCCAAATATGAAAGGACAAACACTATATAATTTCTACTTATATGAGATACTAAGAGCAGTAAAATTCAAAGAGACAGAAAGAAGAATGGTGCTGATTAGGGACTGAGGGTGAAGAAAGAATGAAGAGTTGTTGGTTAATGGGTACAGATCTCAGTTTGGGAAACTAAAAATGTTCTGGAAATGGATCATGGTAATGGCTGCAAGTGTGAATGTACTTAATGCTGTCGAACTATTCACCTGAAACTGCTTAACATGGTAAATTCTCTACATGTTATATATATATTGCCACCACACAAGAGATAAGGAAACTGATATGCATGTTATGACAAAGGGACTGTCAAGAGAGAGCAAATGTACATGCATATTTCTGAAATATTCCGTAAGAACTTTTGGGAGCAGGCAGATGTTCTGCCTAGATCTGCACAACCCTGTTATCACATGCTAAACAGAGGTACCAGCCATTTAGGGTTTACATAAGCCATCATGTCCCATTTTCTTATACTTTCTTTGGTCCCCTGAAGAGTCTGCAAAAGCCTTCCACAAAATACAACACCAGCACTTGAGGGTCTGTCACATAAGAGCCAGAGCTAGACAAGTAAGTAAACATGTCCCTTTTCCTTCTCCCCATCACAGTCCTGAAGAATTTAGAAACCCCAGAACACTAAGGAAGGAGCCAAGTAGGTTTCTAAAGATTGATCAGGTCTGATCCAGAGGAAGTGGACAACACTTCAAATTGTATAAGGAAAAAGAAGCTTGACTTAAGATTTGGATGGATTTCTTAATGTCAGCAAGTGACAAGAATAGCCATAAAATTTACCTGAAGCATTATTGAGGAGTGGGAAAGGGAGGCTCAGCAGACCAGATTGGAAGGTAATGTTGACAAAGAGCAAAGTTGCTTCCTACTAGCACCCTACTAAATGCAACTTGCTCAACAACTGACTTCAGCTCACATCTAATCTTTACAATCATCCTAAATATAGATTAGCTGGTGGCTCAGTGGTAAGAATCCACCTCCCAATGCAGGAGACTCAGATTTGATCCCTGGGTCAGGAAGATCCCCTGGAATAGGAAATGGCAACCCACTTCAGCATCCTTGCCTGGAAAATCCCATGGACAGAGGATCCTGTTGGGCTACAGTCCATGGGGTCTCAAAAAGTCAGATATGACTAAGTAGGCACACAGACACAGACACACACAGACACACAGACACACAGACACACACACACACACACACACACACACACACACACCTCTTTACAAATAAACTAAGGTTCAAAGAAGTAAATTAATTTATACAAAATCTCATTAACAAGGGCCAATGTCTAATGTCTAAAGCTTATACTTTTTCCGTTATGTGGTGCTACCTCTATTAATTGACTCAATGTGTGAAAATACTCTTAATAAGCCAGTAGATGAGTATGCAAGGGCAGCACAGTGCAGCAACGGAGATCAGTTTGAGCTTCAAAATGATGTTTCCTGGAATGCAGTGTCTGAGGGGCTGTTAATGTCAAGCAGACAGTCTGATTGCACTACAAGTGTTTATAAGGTTTATCTTTGAATTCCATCCTTATTTAATGGATGAGTTGAATAATGATTGGGGCATTGTGAGCATGTATGGCTAGAAGGATGGATGGCCTTAACAACTGGAGGTCTGCTCCATCCATTCATTAACTCTGAGCTACATGTTTTCCAGACTCAACTCTGAACGGAGATATTTTAGATAGATGGCAGATCTCCCTTGTTCTCCATACTGCCATATTTAAAGCCCTCATCGCCCAAGTCCTTACTTTCCCTTCTCTTGATACCAATGATAGCTCCATTATCCCAAAAAAACTACCATGGAGGAGGGGAAATAATGAGTGTATTATGACATTATTTTTTGCATTTAACTGCCTGCTTTGTGTCACTCTGCCTGTGAAATGGGGTAACATCCCACCTAACAATTCTCGTGTTAAATTCAGATATCTTAAATCCTCGAATTCCAAGCAGCCTGTAGGTGTTCCTTTCCCCCACGCATGTCACCTATCTCTTAGAAACTCTGTTCAGTTCTATTTTCTTTCCTTGAATGGCTAATAAAAGACCCAAGAAGCAAGAAGTTTTTAGAAAGATAAGCTCCTCCACTTCTGTCAGCTCTACTTAGGTCTCATTACTTTGCCAAAGGTAAGCATTAGGAATTCACATGTCTCCCAGTCCCACAAGAGCAAAGGTCAGAAGTTCTCGATCTAGACTACACACGAGAATCAGCTGAGGCAATGCTAACACATTACTGGATACCACTCTGAACTCACTGAAACAGTCTCCAAATGAGTTCCATGTGCACTGGTAGATTGTAAAGGCTCCCAGGTGCTTCTAATATACATGGCCAAATTGGCCATATACTTCTGGGAGAAGGCAGTGGCACCCCACTCCAGTACTCTTGCCTGGAAAATCCCATGGACGGAGGAGCCTGGTGGGCTACAGTCCATGGGGTCAGTAAGAGTCGGAGACAACTGAGCGACTTCACTTTGACTTTTCACTTTCATGCATTGGAGAAGG
>SJYV01047757.1:1291614-1307625 GCA_006410875.1 Neotragus pygmaeus | reverse complement strand
TATATATGTGTCAGTATGCTGTATTGGTGTTTTTCTTTCTGGCTTACTTCACTCTGTATAATAGGCTCCAGTTTCATCCATCTCATTAGAACTGATTCAAATTTATTCTTTTTAATGGCAGAGTAATACTCCATTGTGTATATATGCCACAGCTTGCTTATCCATTCATCTGTTGATGGACATCTAGGTTGTTTCCATGTCCTGGCTATTATAAACAGTGCTGCGATGATCATTGGGGTACATGTGTCTCTTTCAATTCTGGTTTCCTTGGTGTGTATGCCCAGCAGTGGGATTGCTGGGTCATAAGGCAGTTCTGTTTGCAATTTTTTAAGGAATCTCCACACTGTTTTCCACAGTGGTTGTACTAGTTTACATTCCCACCAACATCCACTGCCTTTTAAAATTACTTCCAGACTTCAATGACTATGCTTTACACAGAAGACCTGTACCAAAAAGGACTTAATAACCCAGATAACCATGATGGTGTGATCACTCACCTAGAGCCAGACATCCTGGAGTGTGAAGTCAAGTGGGTCTCAGGAAGCAATATTGTGAACAAAGATAGTGGAGGTGATAGAATTCCAGCTGAGTTATTTAAAATCCTAAAAGATGGTGCTGTGAAAGTGCTGCACTCAATATGTCAGCAAACTTGGAAAACGCAGCAGTGGCCACAGGACTGGAAAAACTCAGTTTTCATTCCAAACCCAAAGAAGGGCAATGCCAAAGAATGTTCAAACTACTGCACAGTTGCACTCATTTCACCTGCTAGTAAGGTAATGCTCAGAATCCTTCTGGCTAGGCTTCAGCAGTACGTGAATAAAAAAATTCCAGATGTACAAGCTGGGTTTAGAAAAGGCAGAGGAAGCAGACTCAAATTGCCAACATCTATTGGATCATAGAAAAAGCAATGAAACTCAAAAAACACATCTACTTCTGCTTCATTGACCCTCTAAAGCCTTTGACTGTGTGAATCACAACAAACTGGAAAATTCTGAAAGAGGTGGGAATACCTGTCTTGTCTCCTGAGAAACCTGTATACAGATCAAGAAGCAACAGTTAGAATAGGACCTGGAACAACAAACAGATTCACAATTGTGAAAGGAGTACATTAAGGCTACATATTGTCACTCGGCTTATTTAACTTTATGCAGACACATCATGTGAAATGCTGGACTGGATGAATCACAAGCTAGAATCAAGATTGCCAGGAGAAATATCTACAGCCTCACATATGCAGGTGATACCACCCTAAGGGCAGAAAGCAAACAGGAGCTAAAGAGCCTCTTGATGAAGATGAAGGAGGAGAGTGAAAAAGCTGTCTTAAAACTTAGTATTCAAGAAACGAAGATCATGACATCCAGTCCTATCACTTCATGGCAAATAGAGAAACAATGGGAAAAGTGGCAGATTTTATTTTCTTGGGCTCCAAAATCACTGTGGATAGTGACTGCAACCTCAGAATGAAAAGACATTTGCTCCTTGGTAAGTGTCTCCTTGGAAAAACTATATCAAACCTAGATGGCATATTAAAAATCAGAGACATCACTGTGCCAACAAAGGTCCACATGACCAACCTAGATAGTGTATTCAAAAGCAGAGACATTACTTTGCCGACTAAGGTCCGTCTAGTCAAGGCTATGGTTTTTCCTCTGGTCATGTATGGTTGTGAGAGTTGGACTGGGAAGAAGGCTGAGCGCCAAAGAATTGATGCTTTTTAACTGTGGTGTTGGAGAAGACTCTGGAGAGTCCCTTGGACTGCAAGGAGATCCAACCAGTCCCTTCTGAAGGAGATCAACCCTGGGATTTCTTTAGAAGGAATGATGCTAAAGCTGAAACTCCAGTACTTTGGCCACCTCATGTGAAGAGTTGGCTCATTGGAAAAGACTCTGATGCTGGGAGGGACTGGGGGCAGGAGGAGAAGGGTACAACTGAGGATGAGATGGCTGGATGGCATCACGGACTCGATGGACATGAGTCTGAGTGAACTCTGAGAGATGGTGATGAACAGGGAGGCCTGGCTTGCTGCCATTCATGGGGTCGCAAAGAGTCGGACATGACTGAGCCACTGAAATGAACTGAACTGAACTGATGGTTTTTCCAGTAGTCATGTACAGACGTGAAAGTTGGACCATAAAGAAGGCTGAGCACAGAAGAACTGATGCTTTTTAATTGTGCTGTTAGAGAAGACTTTTGAGAGTCCCCTGGACTTCAAGGAGATCAAACCAGTCAATCTTGAAGGAAATCAACCCTAAATATTCACTGGAAGGACTGATGCTGAAGCTCCAATACTTTGGCCACCTGATGGAAAGAGCCAACTCTTTGGAAAAGACCTTCATGCTGGGAAAGACTGAGGGCAGAAGGAGAAGGGGGCATCAGAGGATGAGACGGTTGGATGGCATCACAACTCAATGGACATGTGTTTTTGCAAACTCTGGGAGATGGTGAAGGACAGGGAAGTCTTGCATGCTACAGTCCGTGGGGCCACAAAGAGTTGGACATGACTTGGCAACTGAACAACAACAACAACAGTAATTTTGCACTGAATACCTCTTGAGGTACATTGATATTCAGCCATCTCAACCACCTTGTAGAAACTTAATATGGTTTCAAGTTTAATTATGGTTTTCTTTTTTTTTTTTTGAAAAATAAACACCATTCTGTACCAAATCCCTAACTCAGAAATGTTTTTATGATTTTCTGTCCTGTGAGGAAATATGTATTTTTCAATCTTTTTGGATCACATTTATAGTATTGTAAAGAAGCAGTGTCAGAAATGGAATTGTTAAAAATCAGCACAGTAATATTGTTAATACTGGAAGGGGAAAAACATAGCCAAAGTTTTATTTTGGTATAAAAATTAGCAACAAAATAGCTAACAGTGATAAAACTCTTCTCTCTCCAGGGCCAAGGAATATGAGAGTTTATTGGAAGCAAAAACTTCTGGTTCGGACTCACCCTATAAAGCAAAGTGAGTATTTTAGCCTACATTTTAAAATTTGTCTCTTTAGTCTCTACCTGTAACAAAAGTTTACCTGAACCATTATCGTTCGCTTGTGGTCATAGACTTTTGTATCCGATGCCTAGGATTTTATTCTTCTAACACCATATATCCAACTGGGGACAATTTTGCCAGAGGTCATTTGTCTGCATCTGGGGATATGTGATAATATTTTTGTTATCACAGATTGGAAGAACTGGTGCAGCTGCCATCAAGTGAGTAGAGGCCAGGGATGCCATTACACTTTTTTTCAGTGCAAGAGATAGCCCTCCAAAGCAAAGGAGTATCTCATTCAAAACATCAGTAGCGCTGAGGTAGAGAAACCCTATTGAACAAAGCAAGTTTCGCCAGGGCTGTACTGATTCTTACTCTGAGGAGATCACTTTCAGGATTGTTGCAGGGGCCACTTGACAGATAAGGATTTAGACTCCACCATTAATTACTAGGTGTACTAGCTAAGGAAACAAAAACATCATCATTTTGTTTGTCTCAAATAGACTGCCAGTAGTGGTGCAGCAAGAGAAGGGTACTCATATAATACTGCTGTTGGGAGTGCAGATCGGTATAGTCTTACTGAAAGGCCATGTGAATCTGGAGCGTAGGATGTCCACTTTGGTTTTCTTTTACTTTTAAGATCTTTTATTCATTATATTTGAACGATTAAGTTCCAGTACTTAAAGTGGTGTTTTTAAATTACAGTTGATTTACAATGTTATGTTAGTTTATGATGTACAGAAAAGTAATCCAGTTATACATACATTGTTTTCAGATTATTTTCCATTATAGTTTATTAAAAGATACTGAATGTAGTTCCCTGTGCTGTACAGTAGGACATTGTTGTTTATTTTATATAGTTTGCGGGTCCCAAACTCATCTAATTTATCCCCCCGCTACTTTGGACATCCACTTTAGACTTCATACTGCCCAGTGAAATAATGAAAAATATGTGCAAATATTTATATACAAAGATAACTATTTTTGTTACTTTCAATAGTGAAAAACTCAAGAAACAACTTACATGCCACAGATGGAGAAATATCTATAAGCAGTTGTTGGTATAGATTATGCAATAGCATTTTAATGTAGCTGTTATTTGCATTTGTAATAGAAATATTCTTCCCTGTCAGAAATAAGACACCCATCAGGTAATACTTTATTACAGTTTTGGAGCTATTAGCCATTGTTATTTTAAAAGAAAAACAGAAGTATGAAATATTAAAGACATTAACAAAATTGTCAAGATTATGATCATACTGTACATCTGTAAAACCCAAGAGAATCAAATGAAGAGCTAGTCAAAACAAGAAAATCAATTCAGTAAGATGGCTGATTTCCAAATTTATGTGACACTATTAATAATAGGTGGTGTTTACTGAACCTTTACTTTATGCCAAGCTCTTTACTTGCGTTGACTCATTTATTACTCACATCAACACAATGAATTTCATGAGGAAACTAAGCCCTAAATAGAGTAAGTAACTTGCCCAAGGTTATGCAGCAGCATATCTAGGATACGAAAGTAGTAGCTTTTCTTTATGATGATCAGAAAATACAAGGACCATTTATAATAGCAATAAAAAAATAAACTTTTAAGAATAAACAAGAAATATGAAGGCTCTACAAAAATAAAAGCATTAAATGCTAACAAGGGATATAAAAAATGACTAATGAAACTTAAAAGACAAATTGTATTCTTGGATAGAAGACAAAGTATAGTAAATACTCTTTAAATTCTCCTACAAATATGTGATTTCAATAAAAGAACAACCTTCTTAAAGCTAGAGCTAGAAGCATTTTAAAGAACATATAGAAAAATAAAATTTCCAAGAAAAAAAATTTTTAAGAGGGGAAATAAAGTAGGATTCAGCTAACAGGTGGTTAAAATAGTTTTGCATTGGTATGTAGATAGTAATACAAATTAATGGACTCAGTTTTTAAAAACAATCGTTTTTGGATCTAAAAATGATCCAAAATTTGAGGAAATTTAATATATGACACAATATAGTGTTGGCAGAGATGGCAAGAAGTTGCTGAGTCATTCCTGAAGGCATGGCCCTAGGCAATATAACTTTTGCCATCTCTCCATCAGCGAGTGGACTCTTATTAACCTTACTCTTGAATTTGGCCTTTTGACTTGTTCTGATCCCTAGTCTACTGCAGAAGCAGTATGTGACTTCTGAGCCTTAGCTTTAGAAGTCTTGAAGCTTTTGCTCACAACTTTGCTTTCTTGTTCCTCTCTGACTGCCATGTAAGGAAGCTTGGGTCAGCCTCCCTGATAACAGATCATTTGGTCATGGTGAATAATCCTTTTAATATGCTGTTGAATTTGTTCGGCTTGTTCTGTTGAGGGTTTTTGCATTAGTGTTTTTGGATAGTGTTCATCAGTGATAGGGGATATCAGGCCAGATCAGGCCTCTGCTTGTGATGTCTCATTGGCCAAGGCAAGTCATGTTGTCAGGTCACTGTATGAGGAGACTATTAAGTCATGGCTATGCATTGGAGAAGGAAATGGCAACCCACTCCAGTGTTTTTACCTGGAGAATCCCAGGGACGGGGGAACCTGGTGGCTTGAGGTCTCTGGGGTCGCACAGAGTCAGACACGACTAAATTGACTTAGCAGCAACAGCAGCAAGATATACTTCAAGGGGGGACCTTTAATGTAATAGTCTGTTTTACAGCTTTCTCTGGATTCTTCTCTTACTTGACTAACTGCTCTTCTTCATTACCTGTTGCCTCATTGTTTCTTCTCTCTTTGAGCTCTGACATTAGCATGCCTTTGTCCTGAGAGTTCAGGTAGAGAATTATTCTCTTGGTAATCTCATTTATTTTCATGACTTTAAACAACTAGTATCCGCATGGACTTTAATTCATGTCTCTAATCCAGACCTGTCCCCAGAACTCCAGAATACAATATCCGGCTTTCATGTTAGCATTTCCACTTGGATGTCTCTCTGTTCACTTGAATGCCTCAGGTGAACATGTGTCAAGGTAAACTCCTAAAATTTGTTTCCAAAATTTACCCCTCCTATTTTCGTTTATCTTAATAAATGGCAGGCCCATCCTAACATTAAGTCATCTAAAACTTTAGAGTCATCCTTTTTCTCAAAAAACTTAATTACTGTAACTGATTGAAATAGGTAACCAAAAAAGAGATGAAAAGACATGTCTCCTTATAAAATTATTCTATTTAATAAATGAAAAGGACTTTCTCCAGTTTCCCTTCCCCCTTCCAGAAAAATTCAGTCCTATTATTGTTAGATGAGAGCACCACCAAGCAGCCATCTGCATTGGCTGGATGACTGGATGCAGCGGGGGCAGAGGGGTGGCTGTCAGAACCCAGTGGACCAAGGAGGGGCGGCCAGGAGTGAAGGCTCAGAGCCGAGCAGAGTACGGGAGCTTCCGTGTGGGGTAGGACACCATGGCCTGGCGTGGGGAATCAGAGCCCAGTGAGGAGGGCATAGCCATGGCCTGTCATCCTTGCCCAGTCTGTCAGGGGAGCCTTGTAAAGGCTGTGAAACCCATGCATGGGTGAGAAAAGCAGAGGAGACCGGTAGATAATAATGTACATAAACAAAGATGGGTGATATGTTAGGGGGGTATGTTAGGGTATGTACGGGTGATATGTTGTTCACATAAGTAAATACATTAAGGACGTTGGAAGGCATATTGCTCACTGTTAGAGAAGAGAGTTAAAAATTAGACTCAAGGAGAATAGAAAATCCTGCAGTGATGAATTGGAATTGTAGATATAAGTTTTAACTTGTATTTTCCAACATATATGTAGAAATAAATATAGATGTAAAGTGTAGGGATACACACACACACACATGACCTTGGAACAATGCAGAGTGGGGTTTAGAGGTACTGACCCTCTGAGCAGTCAAAAATCTGCCTATAACTTTTGCAGTCAACCCTTCTCCTCTGAGGTTTTACATTCACAAATTCAACCAACCATAAATCCTGTGGTAAACATAGTGTAAAAAATCTGTATAAATGGACCTATACAGTTCAAAGCCCAGTCGCTCGGGCATCATCTTTTTGTATATATAATTATATATTTTTATATTTATTTATATAAAATAATGTACACACATTTTCTAGATCTTTCCACTATGGATGAGAGCCTGGGAACAGCAGCACCTTGATAGCATTGAGCATATCTAGTATGAAGTGTGAGGATGACATAGTTCCCTGAAAGGGTAGATGGGTTCTTTATTCACAAGAAAGGATGCTGGAGGCAACAATGAAAGATGTTCCATATGGGAGACAATATATATGCACACTGGCTTTTTTCATTTTATATGAGGATTTCCTAAACTCTTACATTTAGAAATGCAGGTTTAGGCATATAATTTAAAAATGGAAGGGGAACCTGTAGCCTTAAATTTAAGCTGTGTACCTCTCAAATAGAGAAGGTTTAAAAGAAAAAAATGGAAGTTAATCTATTTATGTCTTCCTGCCCATCACACTAAAGAGCAGTATTATTTCCTAACATGGACCCAGTTTCCCTTCTTACACTTATAAATCTTCCCAATGATCCTAATGAACCTCCCCAAACACTACTGTGATAAAAGGTAGGGATCCTTACAGAGGAGCCCTTACATTTCACATTTACCAGTAACAGATTTGAACTGAGAATTGTTAAAAATGTGTTCAAATTTTGTGAAGAAAATATCTGACCTTAAAAAATTCTCCACAAAGCCATTTACCTGTCAGATACTTCTCATGTTCTGGACTAGGAATTATGAAGCCTTTAGTTTTTCTTTTCATGCTAGAAAAATTATCTGCCAGAATTTACACAAATAGCAGTTTCTGTATTTAAAAACTGCACCCTCTAAACAGCTCCTGTTCTTGCCCTGTAAGGAAACTATAACTTTCAGGAATTGAGTCCTGTGACATTCAATCATTATTTATAGTATGAATCAAAATCGACTGCTTTTTTTCTTGAGAGGAGCTATGTTATTTGTGGTACTTGGTGGAGGCCAGGAATGAAGCAGAGGTTTAGCTCATGTTACCACAGCATCCCCTTCATTTGGCATTCTTCCTTGAAGGGTAGGTTCACATGAGTCCCAGATTTGATTTACCTCAGGGCGAAATATAAGCCTCTTGTATTCTGTGAATTAAAATGGTCCTTGTGCCTCTCTAAATACCCCTGGTTTTCAGTGGAATGTGAGCATTCTTGGTAAGAGTACTACTAGATTCATATGCATCTGTTGCTATGGCTGGGTATTTAGTTACATGGTGTGCAGGCTTTATTCAGCCAAGAGCTGAAGTGGCTACTTATCTGTCACACAATGGAGTTTGCTGCCAATATTCGTCCACATGATAAGGTCAGTTACTTTAATCGGATGGGACTCTAGCCCACATTCGATTAAGAGGAAAAGGACTATGTTGCTCTTAGTCTATTTTTGTATTTTTTGATATTCTCGAAATGTTAGATTGAGACTTTCTGTTGGCAAGTAGTAATGAGTTGATTATTTATTGATTATTTATCCAATGTCTACTTTAGTGAATGGTGTTAGGTACATTATATTAATTATCTTTAATCTTCAGAAGCTCTGAAGAAAAAAATATATGTATATATAATCTCCACTTTTAAGTTGAAGAAATTGAGATTGAGTATTTAAATAACCTCCCCACAGTTTACATAAAGCCAGCATTTAAGCACAGGTATTTCTGATTTTAGAGTTTGTATTTGTTCTATGACTTATCAAAGTAAACTCCATGTGGACAGTTTAGATTTAAACTGGAGTTCACAAGTGCCTTTTTGAACTACAGTTGATATTGTATTATTTGAGGAATTAAAGATTTTTACATAAATAGATGAAATTGTGTTCTAGGATATTATTCATTTGTGAGTAAAATTTTCTTATTGAATTGACTAGATGGTGTGGAAATAAAGCATGAAATCTGAGGATGAAAGGCATAGGCTCCTAGTTCCAATAGTGCATTTACTAGCCATGAAGCCTTGGGAAAGTCACTTCATCTTCCTAAGCCCTAGCATTCAAACAGGGATGGATAATGTTTTTCAGAGGACAAATAAGATCATGTACATGAAAGTATTTTGTAACATAGAGATTATGGATATTATTAAGATTATAAAGAAGAAATTTCTTAGACCATATATCGGTACTTCTAGAGTGTACTTATGTAACGGTGCTATTGATAAGATGGTGAATGGTTCGACAACAGCCCTCTCTCATAAGGTTAATATTGTGCTTCTGCACTGTTCAGTATGATAGCTTCTAGCCACATATGGCTGTTTAAATTATTAAAATTAAGTTAAATTAGTTCTTCATACTGAAGCTCCTTCACTCTAGGGCCTTTGAGCCACAACTGCTGAGCATGTGTGCTGTATGTATTAAAGTCCTAGAGACCCTGCTTAGGAAAAGGAGTACGTCAAAGCTGTATATTGTCACCCTGCTTATTTAACTTATATGCAAAGTACATCATGAGAAATGCTGGGCNAAAGCTATTTAAGAATACATTTGATACAGTAAGGACAGAAACAAAACTTGTTTGAAAATAAACAAGCTTTCAAACTTGAAAACTGAAATTTTTAAGACGTGATGAAGATAAACTCTATAGAAATTGGCAACAGTTTAAGTTTTGGGAGAAAGCATTGAAGAAATGAAGACAAATCAATCTGAGATCTGGAATTTTGTGATGTATTTAATATTCACCAACTTATAAAACTCTAGAGAAACAATTTGAAGAAGCAATCACATATACCACACAGAGACACATGGGCACACACTTACACAGGCTTTGTCCTCGTTGCATTTTATGGGTATAATATCAAATAAATATCCATATTAACATATAAAAATGGGTTTTGTAGCAGAGACACATGGGCACAGACCTACACAGGCTTTGTCCTTGTTGCATCTTATGGGTAGAATATCAAATAAATATTCATATTAATATATAAAAATGGGTTTTGTAGCTGTGTTTTCTATTAAGCAGTTTCTTTATGAAAATACTACCAATACTCATGTTTTTTTTTTGGAGAACATATTGGTCCCTTATGGAAAATTGTTGAATTCAGACAGCTATGTATTATTGGAAAATTTTTAAATACATATTTAAATCTGAATTTTTCTTTTCCTTTCCTTTTTTTTTTTTTGTTAAGAGGAAAGGTGATGACTTTACTCTTGACCAGCTTGAGTTTGAAATGTCTGGAAGCATACATAGGGTTTCTACAATGAAATATTTTCTCTCATACAATTATCAAGTATTGTCAAGAAAAGAAAGAAATGTGTAAAATACTTATTTTTCTATGTTGAGTAAAGAATGACTGGTAAGAAAGGGATTTGGAAAAGATTATTGATGTAGTTTTTATTTTATTTAGTATTTATAAAATTGTCTCCTATGACTAAAGGTTGCGATATATATTTACCTATTTCCATGAAGCCAAGTCATAATCAAAGATTATATAAGCCAGAATTTACTTTTTCTTTACTGGTGTTATGTAAACATATAGGTAAAGATGAAGTACTCTGATTTTAGTAATGAAACTTTATCAGGATAGTTAAAATCACTAGTTTCACTGTCTTTTATTTTGTCTTGTGTTTTCACAACATTTTACTAAAATAGATATCACTAATTCACACCTTTGGCTTCTGTTAGGTCCATACCACTTCCGTTCTTTATTGTGCCCATCTTTGCATGAAATGTTCCCTTGGTATATCTAATTTTCTTGAAGAGATCTCTAGTCTTTCCCATTATAATGTTTTCATCTATTCATTTGCACTGGTCCTTGAGGAAGACTTTTCTATTGCTCCTTGCTATTCTTTGGATTTCTGCATTCAGATGGGTGTATATTTCCTTTTCTCCTTTGTCTTTCACTTCTCTTCTTTTCTCAGCTATTTGTAAGGCCTCCTCAGACAACCATTGTGCTTTTTTTGCATTTCTTTTTCTTGTGGCACAGTAAAGGATAGAAATGATATGGAGCTAACATATGCAGAAGATATTAACAAGGGGTGGCAAGAATACACATAACTATACAAAAAAGATCATCCTGACCCAGATAACCACAATGGTGCAATTACCCACTTAGAGCCAAACATCCTGGAATGTGAAGTCAAGTGGGCCTTAGGGAGCATCACTATGAACAAAGCTACTGGAGGTGATAGTATTCTGGTTGAGCTATTTAAAATCCTAAAAGATGATGCTGTGAAAGGGCTGCACTCAATATGCCAGCCAATTTGGAAAATTCAGGAGTGGCCACATGTTTGAAAAGGCCAGTTTTCATTCCAATGCCAAAGAATGCTCAAAGTACTGCACAATTACACATTAACAAGATAATGCTCAAGATTGTCCAAGCCAGGCTTGGAAAACCGTGAACTTTCAGATGTTCAAGTTGGATTTAGAAGAGGCAGAGGAATCAGAGATCAAATTGCTGACATCCATTGAAACATTGAAAAAGCAGGAGACTTCCAGAAAAACATCTACTTCTATTTTATTGACTATGCCAAAACCTTCGACTGTGTGTATGACAAAAAACTGTGGAAAATTCTGAAAGAGATGGGAATACCAGACCACCTGACCTGCCTCCTGAGAAATCTGTATGCAGGTCAAGAAGCAAAAGTTAGAACACGACATGGAACAACAGACTGGTTCCAAATCAGAAAAGGAGTGTGTCAAGGCTGTGTATTGTCACGTGTTTATTTAATTATATGCAGAGTGCATCAAGCGAAATGTCAGGCTGGATGAAGCACAAGCTTGAATCAAGATGGCTGGTAGAAATATCAATAAGCTCAAATACACAGATGACACCACCCTTATGGTGAAAAGCAAAGAAATAAAGAGCCTTTTGATGAAAGTGAAAGAGGACAGTGAAAAAGTTGGCTTAAAACTCAACATTCAGAAAGGCAAGATCATGACATCCAGTTCAATCACTCCATGATAAACAGATGGCGAAACAATGGAAACAGTGAGAGAGTTTATGTTTTGGGGCACCAAAATCACTGCAGATGATGACCGCAACCATAAAATTAAAAGACTCTTGCTCCTTGAAAGAAAAGATATGACCAACCTAGACAGCATATTAAAAAGTAGAGACATTACTTCTCCAACAAAGGTCTGTTTAGTCAAACTATGTTTTTCTGGTAGTCATGTATGGATGTGAGAGTTGGACTATAAAGAAAGCTGAGTGCTTAAGAATTGATGCTTTTGAACTGTGTTGTTGGAAAAGACTCTCGAGCATCCCTTTGATGGCAAGGAGATCAAAGCAGTCAATCCTAAAGGAAATCAGTCCTGAGTATTCTTTGGAAGGACTGATGCTGAAGCTGAAGCTCCAATACTTTGGAAACCTTACGCTGACTGACCTATTGGAAAAGACCCTGATGCTGGGAAAGATTGAAGATGGGAAGAGAAAGAGCCAACAAAAGATGAGATGGTTGGATCGCATCACTGATTCAATGGACATGTGTTTGAGTAAGCTCCGGGAATTGGTTCTAGACAGAGAAGCCTGGCATGCTGCAGTGCATGGCATTGCAGAAAGTCAGACATGACTGAGCAACTGAACTGACTGAATTCACATCTTTGTCTGACCAATCTCTATATTTCCTTAAAATTCTATTAGATAAAGAAAATGGTAACAAAATTGAGATGTTGAGAAATATCTTGTGTTTTCTTAATAAATTTAAAATTGGATTGAAATATAGGAATACTTACTAGAAATTTTCAACTTTAGAATACAGTAAGTCCTCTACATATGAACCATCAACTTTCAAAATTTCAAGACGTGTGCATATGCACTTGCATGTTCAATCACCTAAGTTAGTTCATGTGTCTGGTGTATATTGTCATGTGTGTGCATCCTTTACAAGTAGGTATAATTTTGTGTGTTTTACCACACAGTATTATATAGAATATAGTAGTACGGTATCTTCCTTTCAAGCCCAGGATGTCCAGAAGCAAGTGTAAAAATATCCATGATTAACTGGAACTGCTAAGAAGCACCAAGCAATAACTATGGAAACAAAAGATAAAATAATTGTGTGAGTGGCACAAAGGAAAAAACGGTAGATATCCCTTGTTCTTATAGTATGACTCATTTAAACATTGGCAAGATTCTAGCGAACAAGGACAAGATCATGGAACCTGTGAAGTCTGCTGTGCTAATGATATCAATAATAATGGCCAAGAAATGGGGGGAAATGATGGAGGAGATGGAGAAACTTCTCAAAGTGTGTGGATACAGGATCAGCATCAGTGCAGAGTCCCATTCAGCTTAATGCTGATTGAAGAGAAAGTTGAAAACTTCTGTGAAGACTTAAAGAAACACAGTGAAGAATCAGGGAATGTATCTTTTTTCATCAGTTCAGGGCTAAAGCCAGACTTCACAGCATGAAAGTAAGTGGTGAGGTATGAGTGCAGATATGGTAGCTACCTGGAAATTCCCTGACACATTTTGAGAAATTACTGATGAAGACATGCATTTTACCTGAGCTGTGTTTTAATGTGAATAAGACAGGACTGTACTGGAAGAGGATACCAGGCCAAAGTAACATGTATACAGAGGAAAAGTTGATGTCAGACTATAAAGCATCAAAGGAGAGTTTAACTCTGTTGCTTCCTGGCAATACTTCCAGTGATATCAAAATGAGACCTCTCTCAGTTTATCATGCAGACAACCCAAGAGCCCTTAGAAACATAGCCAAGGCTCTCTTCCTGTTGTATGGAAGAGTAACACCAAAGCCTGGCTCACACAAGGCCATTTTCCAAGACTGATTTTTCCACCACAGTATTTCAGAGGGAGAGAAATATTAACTAGCGAAGGGTGACCTTCAGCATTTTTTTGCTGCATTTCAGTGCTCTGGACCACTCCCATTCATGGACAGCTTTTATCACAGCATCAGACTAGTTCATCTCCCACTAAATGTTACATCATTCATCTAGCCTATGAACTAGGGAGTTACAGGGACTTTCAAGAAACATTATTTTCATTATGTGTTTTGTCAGGTAATAAAAGCAAATATTTTCATTATGTGTTTTGTCAGGTAATAAAAGCAAATGATGAATCAGGAACAACTTTGCAAGAATTAAGGACTGTAACATCTACAAGGCCATAAAATACCTTGACTTCATTTGGCATGAGGTTACGGGCCATCACTGCAAATGGGGTTTGGAAGAAACTTTGTCCAGTTTATTCACAACTTATGTGGATTTGGCTGTTTGTCTTTGAATTTTGCTTCTAATTTTCCTGGGTAGTCTCTGAATTCTATGGTAAGGAAACAATCATTATTTACAATTGGTATGTGGCTTTTCTATTTTGAACGATGTTGAAAACTTCTCTTAATTTATACATGTTCTTGACAGGTCGGTATGGTTTCTGAAACAAATTGGCTAAAAAGATGAAAGCTTAAGGATGATTGAACATATTCGTTGTATTTAAAAAACAAAAATGCATAAATTAATTTGTTGTCTCTTTAAATTATATGCAGCAAAGAATTCTCTTTTGAGATTCATGCAGCACATAAGATCTAATTTCTCTAATTAGTTGCTGTGTTGCTGTTTCTGCTTTTATGGCATCCATCCACTAGCAGCCATCACAATTTAAAGTGAGTTTCTTTTTAAGTGACAGGCATATTAGAGAAGATATCTAAAAGTGCTGAAGGAATATTGGAATGTATAGATAGGAAATTTTGTAACATTTCTGAAAAACAGAAAGTTTCTTTTATTGATTTCTTGAGATAGAGAGAGAGATCTGTCATATTAAAAAATTTAAAAATTTGGTTGTCTATTTTTGTTCATTTCATTGATTTTTATCTATCTGTGCCTATATATTTTTTATACATATATAGCTTCCCCATGCCTAACCATATAATTTTACATTTACTTGCTTCTATATCTAGACAGTTTTGTTGGTTGGACCTGCAAAAAATAATGAATTTTAACTACTTAAACATTTTGATTTGTGTGTTTTACTTAATTGAAAATATTTTCTGACTTAATAGTCATTGATATATTTTCTCTGTTAATAGAACCACTGGTTCTTAGACCAACCTTCACGAGGTAAAATTGAGTGGATTTTCTAGATTTGTGGCTAGGTATGGGTATGCCCAAAGAAAGGCAATGCCAAAGAATGCTCAAAGAATGCTACCACACAATTGCACTCATCTCACATGCTAATGAAGTAGTGCTCAAAATTCTCCAAGCCAGGCTTCAGCAATACTTGAACCGTGAACTTCCAGATGTTCAAGCCAGTTTTAGAAAAGGCAGAGGAACAAGAGATCAAATTGCCAAAATCTGCTGGATCATGGAAAAAGCAAGAAAATTCCAGAAAAAACATCTATTTCTGCTTTATTGACTATGCCAAACCCTTTGACTGTGTGGATCACAATAAACTGTGGGAAATTCTGAAAGTGACAAGAATACCAGACCACCTGGCCTGCCTTTTGAGAAACCTATATGCAGGTCATGAAGCAAGAGTTAGAACTGGACATGGAACAACAGACTGGTTCCAAATAGGAAAAGGAGTATACATCAAGGCTGTTTATTGTCACCCTACTTATTTAACTTATATGCAGAGTACATCATGAAAAATGTTGGGTTGGAGGGAGCACAAGCTGGAATCAAGATTGCAGGGAGAAATATCAATAACCTCAGATATGCAAATGACACCACCCTTATGGCAGAAAGTGAAGAAGAACTAAAGACCTTCTTGATGAAAGTGAAAGAAGAGAGTGAAAAGTTGGCTTAAAGCTCAATATTCAGAAAACTAAGATCATGGCATCCGGTCCCATGACTTCATGACAAACAGATGGGGAAACAGGGGAAATAGTTGGAACAGCGGCTGAGTTTATTTCTGGTGACTCCAAAATCACTGCAGATGGTGATTGCAGCCATGAAATTAAAAGACATTTACTCCTTGGAAGTAAAGTTATAACCAACCTAGATAGCATATTAGAAAGCAGAGACATTATTTTGCCACCAAAGGTCTGTCTAGTCAAGGCTAAGGTTTTTCCAGTAGTCATGTATGGATGTGAAAGTTGGACTGTAAAGAA
>SJYV01047757.1:1184540-1281058 GCA_006410875.1 Neotragus pygmaeus | reverse complement strand
ACAGATGAATGGATAAGCAAGCTGTGGCATATATACACAATGGAGTATTACTCTGCCATTAAAAAGAATAAATTTGAATCAGTTCTAATGAGATGGATGAAACTGGAGCCTATTATACAGAGTGAAGTAAGCCAGAAAGAAAAACACCAATACAGCATACTGACACATATATACGGAATTTAGAAAGATAGTAATGATGACCCTGTATGTGAGACAACAAAAGGACACAGACATAGACAATGGTCTTTTGGCCTCAGAGGGAGTAGGAGAGGGCGGGATGATCTGGGAGAATGGCACTGAAGCATATATACTATTATGTAAGAAACGAATCACCAGTCTATGTTTGATACAGGATGCAGGATGCTTGGGGCTGGTGTACGGGGATGATCCAGAGAGACGTTGTGGGGTGGGAGGTGGGAGGGGGATTCGGGATTGGGAGCTTGTGTGCACCTGTGGTGGATTCATGTCGATGTATGGCAAACCCAATAGAGTATTGTAAAGTTAAATTTAAAAATAAATAAATAAATAAATTAAAAAAAAAACTGAGCAATTGAACTGAATTGAAAACAAAATAAATTCAACTTCAAAGAAAAAATGTAGAGGTAGCATTTTAGAATATAATAGACCATATGGAATATATATGTAGGGTAGGATATTTTTATTACTCAATATAAATTGAGGTAATAGTTCTCTGTCAAATGTTATAGCACTTTGTTCTTAAAAAAAAAAAGTAGTCCAAATGTTAGTTGTATATTACTTGACTTTTAAAAAACAAAAATTCATTCCAGATAGCTTGGTTTGAATGGCTTACGTTGAGCTGAGGAAAACCCTAATCTCTAAACCTGACCGTATGTTACCTTAATTATAAAAGAATCTTTTTAGATATCATTGAATTAAGACTCAAGATAAAAATTATCCTGGATTATCATAATGGTTTAATATAATCATGAGATAACTTCTAGGAGAGGAACAGAAGAGGGTCAGATATACAAGGTGATGTGACAGTGGAAACAGAGATAATTTTAGAGGGAAATTTGAAGATGCTATGCTGTTAACTTATAAAATGAAGGAAAAATTGTGAGTCAGGTAGTGCAGGAGGTCTCTAGAAGCTGGAAAAGACAAGGATACAGATTCCCCACTAGAGTGTATAGAAGGAATATTGACAAAACCTTAATATTATCCTAACAAGACCTAGTTCAGACTTCTGACTTCCAGAACTATATGATAATAAATTTTTGCTAAGCCTCTAAATTTGTAGTAATTTGTTACAACAGCTGTAAAAGATGCATATGATTGGATTCTAGTTTATTTTTGTATCAGCCCTGTTTTGGGTTTTACCTTGTCCTTGATCACCCCCACTTTACATTCATCTTTCTTGTTCCAACTGTCTGCCTTGAGAACTTCAAACTCTAGCAACAGACATGAATAAAACTGCCTCACAGAGACCATTTGGCTCTTACAATTGCATATGGCAGAGTCCCTTTAATGAATTTTATTTGGTATGTCTAGGGATTCTGATTCTCTGAACCTTTATTGCTACAAATGTTCTGACTACTTGAACATCATTCCACAAAGTGCATGGAATTTGTATTAATGCTCATCTTAAAAAACTTTTCTCTCCACTTGTCATAATAACTTCTTGTACACAGATGTTTCTGCCATCATTAATAGGTTTTGGGTCACTAACAGACTCTTACTATCTCTTATTCCTTAACTGACCATGGAAAAATAACTCCACATAGTTAGCATGTCCCAAAAGACTCAAAGAGTGATATAATTATTTAGGGCTTAAGTAAACTATTAGCTACATATGAACATATTGAATTTCAACCATTCCAAAGGTGGTATTTGTGTATTTATTACACTAGAATAAGCCCTTCAATTTTGACATTTTATGTATATAGTGTTTAGAGGATGATTGAGTTTTATGATATCAAGAAAAATGTGATATTTAAGGATTTTTTTTCCTCTTTTCATGATATTTGCACACTATATTCATTTTTTTATTGGCTTTAATCAAGTTAACCCAAGGTCTATGAATTTTTTATAGAAGATAAATTGTTTACTTAAAGGATAAAGAAAAGAGGATAAATACTCTTCAGAGTATCTGTTGGGAGTTGATTTGTTTAAAAATTCTATTTCTTTGCTTTGTTGTTTATGAGGAGAAATTCATCTACCAGATATCAAACGAAGTTCAAATGAAATCGTGATTGGAGGTCTCAGTTCCCTTGATCTATTCTCTGTGTAATACTGTAAATCATATAGTCACATTCTACCTCCTGAAGCCAGCCAGTCTTTTGCCTTCCAATAGCTTTGCAGGAGGCTCTGTCAAGTACTGCCTGTGGCTTCAAACTCACATCAAAGAAAGCTCACACTATACTAGCCCTGGGCCATGAGAATGTTCAGGCAGTTGGTGAATTTCATCTCAATCATGAATTTCTCTCATTTATGTTCCAAAACATATTTATAAGTGAATAGAATTCTCTTGAAGGTATGGAGAACTCCAAAGTATTAGAGTTAGAAATATTAGTTTCAAAACTCTGAGTGTATGCATGCATGCTTGGCTCCTTGCAACCCTATGGGCTGTAACCCACCAGGCTTCTCTGTCCATGGGATTTCCCAGGGAAAAATATTAGACTAGGTTGCTATTTCCTCAATGCAAAGAAATAGAGGAAAAGAACAGAATGGAAAAGACTAGAGATCTCTTCAAGAAAATTAGAGATACGAAGGGAACATTTCAGGCAAAGATGGGCTCGATAAANCATGGGATTTCCCAGGGAAAAATATTAGACTAGGTTGCTATTTCCTCCTCCAGAGGATCTTCCTGACTCAGAGATGGACTCATGTCTCTCCTGCATCACAGGCAGATGCTTTATGACTGAATCACTGGGAAAATAGATGATATTAAAGCTATGAAGGTGGATGCGACAACCTAAGAAACATCCCCTTTTCTCTTGAAAATAGAAACTACTCAAGAATGAAAACTAACACTTAAATGTGAGATACCAAAAGAATTTCAAAAGCATGAAAAAGTAGAATGTAAAAACCACCAGAAAATAGAGTCCTTCAGGTTACTGGAAAAGAAAGATCTAATGTATAAATCCAGAAAATTAAGGAGATTTTGGAGATATTATATACTACTCTATAAAAGACAATTTTACATTATCAGACTTTTTTAACCTTTGAAAATTAATATTTTTACTTAATAAAAAGTAAATTAATTTTTCTCCTTGTAAAGAAAAAATAGAGATATCTAGTGTATAATATGTTTTGGAACTTTTTAGTGCCATTTATAAATACACATACACACAACTCAATCTATTTATTATTGTCTTTTCTATTAATAGATTTGTGGCCTTTTTCCTAATTATTTTCTGTGGTTATAAGTCTCATGTTAATATAATTTAGAAAGTTAATGTCAGATATTTTACATTAATGTTTATTTCAGATTTAACAGCATATTGCAAATGTTGCTGTAGTGACAAGAAATCTTCCAAAATTTAATTTTTATAAATTTAAAGATAACAAAATAAACATTGCTATATAGATGAATAACTAGGAGGAGAAACGTTTGGAGAAACTATCACAAAATATTAGAATGCAGAATACATAAGGATTGCAATTCTTTAATATTTATGAAATATTCATTTTAAGTAAATCCCTTGTTGTTCTTATCATATTTGGAGTCATTATTTAATTTTTTTCTGTTATGGACATTTCTTTGATTTTATTGTCTCTGAATTGACCCCTACCTTCCCACTTTGGTTTTTTTTTNTGTTTACATTTAATCTACATATGTCTTTATAGTTAAACTAAGATTATTTTAGCAATACATAGTTGGTTTTTATTTTCTTGGATCATTCTGACAAGTTCTGCCTTAACTAATACATTTATGAATTACTTATATTTTAAGTAAAATAATATTTTCTCTATTATATATTTAAAGAATAATTAGATGGTATTTTATTTATCAAGATGCTTCATATTTAGTAATGTTCATTTTAGTTCTCCCAGATATGATTCTCAATTTCCATGCAGTCACTTTTTGTTAATGTCTAATTGTTCTTTCATAATTCATTTAGAGATCGTTTTACTAACATGTTACATTTCAGTCATATTATATCTAGGCTGCTTGGGATTGATTTAAAATAAACTCATTATGTGAAGAGATGGTAAAAATCAGCAAAATAAAATGCCATTACAAACTGCCTTATGCTTTTATAGGCAAAGATTATAAGATTTACTATAAGATCTTTTATGGTCAGTTTGACAAATCACTAGCCTAGCTTCTTGCAATCTCTGCTTTAAAATTACTAAAGTAACAAGCATCAGATACTAAGCAATAAGTTAAAAATTACAGTCAGTTTTGTGTCTAAATATGGAAAAATATGTAAAACTTAATGATTAATGAGAATACATTGATTTGGACCACTTTCTTAAAAGAGTTTAAGAACTTCCCTGTTTATTCTTTGGGAAAAATAAAATTTAGTATACAAAATATTAATTATATAATGTTTGCTGACACTCAAGCCTCATTTCTTGCAAATGCCACTTTCTTCCAATCTTCCAATGTAACTTCTCTCCTATTTTCATAGGACTACTTCATTTGATTCTCGTCCTAAATTCTCTGCACAAGCAATATGAACCTCATCATTTGTCAAATGCTATTTTTTTAGTAAAGCTTTCCTTATCTCTCCATATCAGGTCACCTCATAACAACTCACACCCTGATGCCCATTATTTATATAGATTGTTCTTTTCTTATGAAGCTTAAAATCTGATGTAGGAAACATTAATGAGTTATAATCATAGAAATAAATATATAATTACATATGGTGGGATAGTACACAAGAGAATTACCCTGTGCTTTAAGTTCAAGAAGAAATAAAATTCTGAAGTTTAGGGGAAAATCCTTAAAGTAAGAAAAGTTAAATTACTTATTTGTAATAGCAGAAGTAGAAAATCAATTACATACAGAAAAGAGTATGTAAACACTCTGTAAACACATGTATGTAAACACAGCTATGCATGTGATTCATTTCAGAAGAGTAAAGATGGAAATATTACTTAGTTTTACCTGCCACTATTGTTCTATGATGTGATTTCTCTGTGTGTGATAGTTCCTCCTTTCTCTTCTTTGACNGTAAACACAGCTATGCATGTGATTCATTTCAGAAGAGTAAAGATGGAAATATTACTTAGTTTTACCTGCCACTATTGTTCTATGATGTGATTTCTCTGTGTGTGATAGTTCCTCCTTTCTCTTCTTTGACAAATTTTGTATCTCCGAGTTATTTGAGGCAATAAAGGTTTTGTTTACCTGTTTTGTGAAAGCACTACTCTGGTCCTTAGAATTTCTATCTATAGAAAAACGTAAGGAGTAACTTAAGGAAAATCCAGTTCATTGAATCATCTAATAAGAAAAGTAGTACAGCATGTATAAAAATAACCCTTAAAAATGAATGGAATGAAAGAAACAAATGAGATAAAACATTATTGGCAAGAAAATCTCAGGAAAGAAATGAAAGGAAGAAAAAAATTCAAATGTAGATATGACATATGTTTTTGCTTTGAGGGCAAGGATTTCATTNAAAAATAACCCTTAAAAATGAATGGAATGAAAGAAACAAATGAGATAAAACATTATTGGCAAGAAAATCTCAGGAAAGAAATGAAAGGAAGAAAAAAATTCAAATGTAGATATGACATATGTTTTTGCTTTGAGGGCAAGGATTTCATTTTATATTATTTTCCATACTAATAATTCTTTATAATGTCTCATTTTGTGACCCAGAATTTTTTTTTTTTGTAGTTTTCACTTGTTTTATTTTTATTTTTTTATTTTTTTAATTTATTTATTTATTTATTTTTAAATTTAACTTTACAATACTCTATTGGGTTTGCCAGAAATTTTTACAGAAGAATTATAGCATAGTTTTAAGAGAAAATATTGTAATTCTATTTGAAATAACTGAAATAAACTATAGAAGCCATTAATTAACATTATTTTAAATGCAAAAATATTTGAAATATTCCAAATAAGCATAAAAGTTTGAGAGATATAATTATTAATGTCAATGCAATTATTTAAAATAAAATAATAGCAAACAAAATCCAGAATTAATTAAAACATATATAGTAATAAAGATTATTTTAGAAGTGGACTGATACTTTACTATTTGAAAATTATTAAAATTTACTGTTATTAAATGTTCTTGTTGAAAATATAACTATTATCATAGTTGCTGAGAGTAGTACCATTAAAATTCTAATTTTTCCTACTTAGGAAAATAAAATATGATGATCTTAGCCCAATCTGGAAATATTAGAACATTCTCCACTGAATGGAAAAAGGGAACAACATGAATTGCTCTTAGTAATTTTTATTATTTACATTTAAATTGTACATTCAAGTGAAGAGAAGAAATGATTTAGAAGTAAAAAGTAATGGAAAGGAAGTGATAAAATTATTGCTATTTTCAGACTCTAAAATTTTGTACTCTCAAATGCAGAAATTGCAAACCCACTGCAAGACATAGCAGATTATAGCTATATAATTAGTACAAATATTTGTGTATAAAATTCCTATAATTTTATAATTAAAAGCATCATGAATAACAAGAGATAATGGGAGAAAGAATTTATTTATGGTAACAACCAAAAAACATAAAATGCTTTGAAATAAACTAATTCTGAAATATATTGGCTCCATGTGTAGAATATATGCATTCTGGACAAACCAAGGACTACTTGAAAAAAATGAAACATATTATATTCTTGTTTACTGCTATATATCATAAAAATGTCAATGTCCTTTAAATTAATCTACATATCTATGTATCTATGTATGTCATTAACGAAATCCCTTTAAAATATTATCATTTTAACTGGACAAGTAATAGCATAGTTCCTGTAAGATGATAAATAACAATACAGTTATAACTTAACTGAATATTATTAGCCAAACATTATTTGAGACCCTTAAGTATAAACATAACAATTCTTTGAGGTATGTATTATTATTTTCTCAATTTTTCCAGCTGATGAAACTGATTAGGGAACTTGCTAAAGCTGTAGGAAACGAACTTTGATTTCACATGGTGTGGATATGGAGTTGGCACCCTTAGAAAATATACTATGAAAACATCCAGAAAGCTGAATAAGAACTGTAAAGGGATACTTGCTCTCCAGAAGTAAAATATATTCTGAAGCTTTAGCAGTTGAAAATAGTAAAATACTGGCATATGCCAGGCAAATGAATAATTGATATACAGATATAAAAACAGACATAAACAAATATTAAGTATATGCTGATAATGACATTTCAGTGCAGTGAGTAAAAGATGACTATTCAATATTTTGCTTTTTAAATAATTGAGTAGCTTTCTGGAAATAAAAGTATTTGGATTTATAATTCAAACATAACCTAAATTTAATTCCAAATGATACAAAGATTAATAATAGAAAGTAGAAAAATTATATTAAAATGATATAAATTTTTATTGTTTTCAATTTTCAGAATGTTGAAAATCACTCTAGACTCTATCTAAAATCCATATGATACAATAAAAAGTGATATATATTCAACTGTCTTCAGTTTAAAGATAATGATCTAAAACACCATAAGCAAAATTTAAAGGCAAACTGATGAACTGAGAAACATTTCAATGTTTGTACCACAAACAGAAAGCTAAGCATCTCAATATATGAATAGCTCATACAAAATAAGAAGTAAAACAGCTCAGTAGAAAAATTATCATAAGATATGAACATATAATTCATAGAAATTCTCTAAAACAAAAAGAAATTAAAACAACATGCTTTAACCTATAAGATTAGTATACAGATAAATATTTCTTAAGTTTTGTACTAACAGATCTGTTCATTTGTTATTGATGAGGCCCTCTCTCCTATATGAAAAGCAATTAAGACATCTTTATTAGGGTGACACAGTGGTAAGAATCTACCTGCCGATGCAGGAGACATAAGAGACACAGATCTCTGGGTTGATCCAATCCCAAAGAAGGGCAATAACAAAGAATGTTCAAACTATCATACAACTGTACTCATTTCATATGCTAATGAGGTAATGCTCAAAATCCTTCAAGGTAGGTTACAGCAGTAAATGAACCAATAAAGTCCAGATCTACAAGCTATATTTGGAAAAAGCAGAGGAACCAGAGATAAAATTGCCAACATTCATTGGATCATAGAGAAAGCAAGGGAATTCCAGAAAAATGTCTACTTCAGCTTTATTGACTACACTAAAACCTTTGACTGTGTGAATCACAAGAACCGTGGAAAATTCTTAAAAAGATTGGAACACCAGGTTGTCTTACCTGTCTCCTGATAAAACTGTATGAGGGTTGAGATATATAGTTAGAACAGGACATGGAACAACAGACTGATTCAAAATTGGGAAAGGTGTATGGCAAGAATGTATATTGCCATTCTGCTTATTTAACTTATATGCCAAGTACATCATGTGAAATGCCAGGCTGGGTGAATCACAGGATGGAATCAAGATTGCCAAGAGAAATAAATGCAGACAACATCACTCTAATGGCAGAAAGTGAAAAGGAACCAAAGAGCCTCTTGATGAGGGTGAAAGAGGAGAGAAAAATCTGGCTTAAAACTCAACATTCAAAAAAACTAAGATCATGGCATCTGCCCCTGTCACTTCATGGCAATTAGGTGGGGAAAATGGAAATAGTAACAGATTTTATTTTCTTGGGCTCCAAAATCACTGTGGATGGTGACTACAGTCATGAAATTAAGACACTTGCTCCTTTGAAGGAAGGCTATGACAAACCTAGACAGCACATTAAAGAGCAAAAACGTAACTTTGATGATATAGATCTGTATCGTCAAAGCTATGGTTTTCCCAGTACTTATGTATGGATGTGAGAGTTGGATCATAAAGAAGGCTGAACCCTAAAGAATCAATTCTTTTGAATCAGTTGTGACTCTGGAGAAGACTCTTAAGAGTCTCTTGGACAGCAAGGAGATCCAACCAGTCCTTCCTAAAGGAAATCAGTCCTGAATATTGATTGGAAGGACTGATGCTGAAGTGCCAATGCTTTGGCTACCTGATGTGAAGAGACAACTCACTGGAAATGACCCTGATGCTGAGAAAGACAGAAAGCAAAAGGAGAAGAGGACAGCAGATGAAGAGATGGCTAGAGAACACCAATGATCCAATGTACGTAAGTTTAAGCAAACTCCAGGAGACAGTAGAGGACAAGAAAGCCTGACATACTGTAATACATGGGGTCACAAAGAGTCAGACAGGACTTAGAGACTGAACAACAGCATATAGCATTCTTTCTCAGTATAAAAGCAAGGAGTTGAGAAAAAAAAAAGCATATATTCACACTGGATTTTGGACATTTTAAATGATCTTTTAGAAGATTATTAAAATTTGATACAAATTATACAAAATTATGAGGAATATTTACTCTTTTGTGCTATAAATCATGGGGTAAACTGGGTGAAGGAGATCAGTTATGGGAGACAAGTATTTTTGAAATAAGTTTACTTTATATGGGAAAGTGAATGTTTCACATTTTTATGCTAGTTTATCTAACTGAAAGCAAATGTAAGTAAAATAATAATCTTTCAGAAAAGAACACAATGTATGATGGAAAATAAAATTGTAAACTATTGTAAAGGCAAAAACAAATTATCTTTCCAGAACTATTTTGTTAGCATTTATGATAAATAAAGCAGATATTAATTTCTTTTGGCTAGTTTGCATCTATGTAGATTGTCTNATGAACCAATAAAGTCCAGATCTACAAGCTATATTTGGAAAAAGCAGAGGAACCAGAGATAAAATTGCCAACATTCATTGGATCATAGAGAAAGCAAGGGAATTCCAGAAAAATGTCTACTTCAGCTTTATTGACTACACTAAAACCTTTGACTGTGTGAATCACAAGAACCGTGGAAAATTCTTAAAAAGATTGGAACACCAGGTTGTCTTACCTGTCTCCTGATAAAACTGTATGAGGGTTGAGATATATAGTTAGAACAGGACATGGAACAACAGACTGATTCAAAATTGGGAAAGGTGTATGGCAAGAATGTATATTGCCATTCTGCTTATTTAACTTATATGCCAAGTACATCATGTGAAATGCCAGGCTGGGTGAATCACAGGATGGAATCAAGATTGCCAAGAGAAATAAATGCAGACAACATCACTCTAATGGCAGAAAGTGAAAAGGAACCAAAGAGCCTCTTGATGAGGGTGAAAGAGGAGAGAAAAATCTGGCTTAAAACTCAACATTCAAAAAAACTAAGATCATGGCATCTGCCCCTGTCACTTCATGGCAATTAGGTGGGGAAAATGGAAATAGTAACAGATTTTATTTTCTTGGGCTCCAAAATCACTGTGGATGGTGACTACAGTCATGAAATTAAGACACTTGCTCCTTTGAAGGAAGGCTATGACAAACCTAGACAGCACATTAAAGAGCAAAAACGTAACTTTGATGATATAGATCTGTATCGTCAAAGCTATGGTTTTCCCAGTACTTATGTATGGATGTGAGAGTTGGATCATAAAGAAGACTGAACCCTAAAGAATCAATTCTTTTGAATCAGTTGTGACTCTGGAGAAGACTCTTAAGAGTCTCTAGGACAGCAAGGAGATCCAACCAGTCCTTCCTAAAGGAAATCAGTCCTGAATATTGATTGGAAGGACTGATGCTGAAGCGCCAATGCTTTGGCTACCTGATGTGAAGAGACAACTCACTGGAAATGACCCTGATGCTGAGAAAGACAGAAAGCAAAAGAAGAAGAGGACAGCAGATGAAGAGATGGCTAGAGAACACCAATGATCCAATGTACATAAGTTTAAGCAAACTCCAGGAGACAGTAGAGGACAAAAAAGCCTGACATACTGTAATACATGGGGTCACAAAGAGTCAGACAGGACTTAGAGACTGAACACCAGCATATAGCATTCTTTCTCAGTATAAAAGCAAGGAGTTGAGAAAAAACAAAGCATATATTCACACTGGATTTTGGACATTTTACATGATCTTTTAGAAGATTATTAAAATTTGATACAAATTATACAAAATTATGAGGAATATTTACTCTATTGTGCTATAAATCATGGGGTAAACTGGGTGAAGGAGATCAGTTATGGGAGACAAGTATTTTTGAAATAAGTTTACTTTATATGGGAAAGTGAATGTTTCACATTTTTATGCTAGTTTATCTAACTGAAAGCAAATGTAAGTAAAATAATAATCTTTCAGAAAAGAACACAATGTATGATGGAAAATAAAATTGTAAACTATTGTAAAGGCAAAAACAAATTATCTTTCCAGAACTATTTTGTTAGCATTTATGATAAATAAAGCAGATATTAATTTCTTTTGGCTAGTTTGCATCTATGTAGATTGTCTTTTTCTTCCTTCATAAAATAATGATGTTTTATCATGAAATAATCACCTTATAGACAGGTATTTTTAAGAATCAAATTTTCATGATATAGTTTAGAAAAATAGAAGATGTGGTTGGAGAAAGAAGCCAAGATACACAGTACGTAAAATAATATTTTTTTAATTCAAAAAACAAAGTAGAATTTAAAACTAGAAGGGATGCTGTTTCCCTTTTGTTTTTATCTGACAAGCAAAATAAAATTTATGGTAAAATAAAGACACTGTAAATTGTGCACTGGGAATTGCAGCATTGGTCTAGTTAAATTAGTCACAGTGAAATTCAGACAGCTTTTCTTTTCTGAAATGTGAAATAATGAGGTAGTTAATAAGTACCAAGATTTGTTGACTCTTCAAGAATGTATTTAGTTTTCTGTTTTAAAGTGACAGTACATGTCAAAATAAAAAGCATAAGGAAAGTATATATTAAAAGTTATGAAAATGAGTATGCTTATCTATACCTATTATATGTATACTACTGATTGTGTAGAGTAGGGAAAGTGAAAGTGAAATTTTCTCAGTCATGTCTGCTTCTTTTTGACCCCATGAATTATATATAGTCCATGAAATCCAGGTCAGAATACTGGAGTGGGTAGCCTTTTGCTTCTTCAGGGGATCTTTCCATCCCAGTGATTGAACCCAGGTCTCCCGCATTGCAGGAGGATTCTTTACCAGCTGAGCCACCAGGGAAGCCCAAGAATACTGGAGTGGGTAGCCTATCCCTTCTCCAGGGTATCTTCCTGACCCAGAACTCAAACTGGGATCTCCTACATTGCAGGCAGGTTCTTTACCAACTGAGCTATAAGGGAAGCCCAGGGTAAATAGGGAAATGTTTCCAAATGATTTAAATGGCAATTTTGCAATCTGTTCTCGCATTGTAGTCTTGATTTTACATATTTTTTTCCAGTGTCCTCATATATCACCAGATATTTCAGAAATAATTTCTTTCAAGATTTATTTTAAAAAGAAGAAATGTCTCAAATGCCACCAACCATAGCTCTATGAGATTGTATACATTAGAAAATGTCATCTGTTACCTATGCTTGGACAGGACAAGAGGCTGGAGAGCCAAGTCAGGAACTTATAATCAACAGAAGGAAGAAGCAAATGCAAGATTAGGAGACTATTTCTTTTGAAAGTAATTTTTTGTTACCTATTACAGGGCTTCCCTGGTGGCTCAGTAGTAAACAATCCACCTGCCAAGTAAGAGTTATTGTTGTTCAAATTGTAGCCCATCAGATTTCTTTGTCTATGAAATTCTCCAGGCAAGAATACTGGAGTGGGTTGTTGTTGTTGCTCAGTCACTAAGTCGTGTAAGACTCTTTGTGACCCCATGAACTGCAGCACACCAGGCTTCCCTCTTTTTCACTAACTCCTGAAGTTTGTTCAAACTCATGTCTATTGAGTCCGTGATGTAACCCAACCATCTCATCCTCTGTCACCCCCTTCTCCTCCTGCCCTCAATCTTTCCCAGCATCAATATCTTTTCCAATAAGTCAGCTCTTCACATCAGGTGGCCAAAGTATTGGAGTTTCGGCATCAGTCCTTCCAATGACTATTCAGGGTCGATTTTCTTTACAATCGATGGGTTTTATCTCCTTGCTATCTAAAGGATTCTCAAGAGTCCTCTCCAAGCATTGAGATGTGGGTTCAGTCTCTGGGTCGAGAAGGTCCTCTAAAGAAGGAAATGACAACCTACTCTGCTGTTCTTGCCTGGGAAGTCCCATGGAAAGAGAAGTCTGGCAGGCTATAGTTTATGGGGTCATAAAAGAGTCAGACACAACTTAGTGACCAAACAACAGCATCATTAGAATGCTCACATTAGAATGCACTTTCAAGGAAGAGAATGTGTGTGAATTGATCACTAGGTAACAAAGGAACTGTATGAAATGTCACATATCATTTTATAATTAGAACTGAATATCTGTACTTTAGTGTAAAGGTGTGTATCAAAGGTGTCTATCAAAAAGGAGCTCAACCTGTTAGCATTGGTCAATGAACTGTTGTTTTCAAGGGCAATAATGAGGTTTGGTTAAGAAAGGGAAAATATGGAATCAAGATAAAAGGAGAGTATGTTATGGGTCAGATTTGATAAAGGAAAACTATCTCAAACTATCTTAAAGGAGGGCGTCAGCCTAGCATTTCTAAGAGAAAGGTAGTCATATCCATCCATATGAATTTATCTGGTGATACCTCAGAAACTTATGTTTAAGGCCATTATTAGTGAATTAGCTATATGTAATTTGTTTTTATAAAAACCTTTATAAATTTTCAACTATTTCATTAATTAATTCATGATATATAATTTTACATACTAAGGAGATACTTATGCAGTGTTTAACACTAAAAGAATAGAAAATAAATAAGATATCATACTTGCTCTTAAGTACCTCACATACTATCTAATGAATTCTAGAATTAAAACAGCATTTTCAGTATTACTGTTAGGTTGTGATAATACAGCAGGTAAAATGCTCTCATACTCTCTGAATTTTATGCCATAGCATTTTAAGAGGAAATGGGAATACATTTTAAAATAATTTTTACTGAATACAGTTAAATATACATTGCAGCACACTCACCTCTAATACCATTCTCATAGTAGGACATTTTGATTAATATTATGGGTATAATCTAATGCCTTGTAGAAGAAAGCATCAATAAATTAACAAACACATTTTCATTCTTATTTTGACTAGTTTTATTGTCTTTAAAATTTTACTGCATATAATACATACTATAACTAATCCAAAGAGAATAATGCAATGCTTGCTATGTGCAGTGTGCTATCCTGATACCGTATAAATAAGGCTTAAACAAAACTGAAATATAGAAAATAAGTTTACACAGTTTATAATATTAAATGACTTGAAAGAATTGACTTTACAGGGCCAAGCATGTGTTTTGAAACAGTGTCACTTAGCTGGGGAAAGGTATGATCATCACTACCCAAGTCTGGCTTTATTATTTATAACATTTGTTTTTTCCCAGTAGACATTCATACTGAAACCCCTAAAATCTAATGTCAGTAAGTATGATAATACAAGAAAGAGTTATGTTTACTATGAAAAGTTTATGCAGACCCTAATGAGAGTTTTCAGAAAGGAGATTACTTCTGGTTAGATATCAATATATGTTTGATTCAAAACATAGTACACATGTAGAGTGAATTGTCTTGCAATTGAATTAAAAATAAAACTCTGATATCCTCACACTTTCTTCAAGAAATTATTTAAATTATTAATTTGGTTTTGATCAATTATTAATAAAGAAATAGTTCTGCCAGTCACTTTGAGCTCAGAGATAAGACTATTGTTCCTGTCCTCATGGAATTTACCAATTTCTCATAGAAGACTAAATAAGTAATTCTACATGTTCAGAGAAACAGAAAGGAAATGTAGGAGTGCTATGATATTGTCATGTTTCATCTGGAAGTGACATTTAAGTAAGACTTACAATTAAATTGTATAGTCACTGGAAATAAGAAAAGCTGAAAAGAGCTAAAAACATTTCAAACGCTTCATGGTGAATATACAATACTCATCTTGGAAAAATATCAATATCATTCTGAGTCAAATCTTGATAAGTTTATTCTTGTGAGAAAATTAAGTGTTTTTAATAAGATTGTTCTTTACTAGATAACTCCTAAAGTGAGGAACTGAAAATTAAGTATTTTGCTTTTATCTTTTTGCTTATGTCTTTGCTTATCCCTCTAGGATCTCACACTTCTTATCTATCACTGTTTAGCTTTTTTCTTCTAAGGTGTTACTCTAAAAGTCAGCTAAATTTTTAGTGCTCTTTAGAACTTCTGATCTTCCTGCAGCAACCTTCCATGACATAAAATTTCTTCCAACACAGTCACATCAGCCCCTATTGTTTACATAAACTGATATATCAGGTCCTGGAAAACAGCTGAAAATATTATGATTGCACTTACGTGAAATAACATAACAGTGTTAGAAAATATAGTTTACTATTTCATAGCTATGAAAGCAACAGATTCTTTACTCTTGGTATTTTATCAATGACAGCTTTTATCTACTTTCATTTATCTTCTCCTCTTTATACTTGGGCTCTTGGTATAACATAGAAAGGTTGGGATAATCTTCTTGAATTCTAGGTAAGGTATACAAATAATTATAAATGAGATAAATATTAATGAGTCATGATTTATTGTCAACATGTCTGTGTCTCAAAAATATTTCTTGGTTTAGTGAGAATTGTGACATATAAGACATATTTCTGTCCTTACTTCCAAAGCTTCCAAGCATCATGTGCTTCTCATGGATTTAGTTATAGTGTTACAGAGAAGTTAATTTCATAAAGTGTTTCCTCCCTCTGCTTCANAATGAAAGCGGTAGAAGTATAAAGAGATAAGCATAATACACTGGGTCCCCTGATATCTAAACTTAGAACTGGGAGTCTGAGTTAATTTTGTTAGTCAGTTAGCCAACTCATGACTGAATTCACTGGTGGGGATTGCTTCCCATGAACAGTAGGAGAACACTGCAAAGGATATAGATTCAGAAAAAGATGGTATGTTGGGACAATTGATGCAAGGTTACTACAGGATGAAAAGTTAATTTTTGTATGTTTTGATAAATACATTATATGTTTATATAATATATATTTAACATATATGTATATATTAAAATATCTCATGAAGATTTAGCCTTACAATTAAACGGAGAGAAAAAAATAACAATTAGATATCACTTTTAAATCAGATATGCAAAACCAAAAAAGAAATGGACAATAACATTATAAAGAGATGTCCTTTGCTAGAATATAAATAAGTTCACTCAATTTGGAATATTGTCAATATACAATAATACTGAAAAATTCAGAAAAGTTATGATTTACCAATTCAATCTTTAAGTACTTAAATATCGTGGGTCACCATATGTCTGAGAATTTGACAAAACAAATCTGTTTTCAAAAAATCGTATGGTACCTATAATAAAAAGTTTGCATATTTTTCGATATTTATTTATTTATTTAATGTGAATTTATTTAAATTGGAGGTTAATTACTTCACAATATTGTACTGGTTTTGCCATACATCAACATGAATCCACCACAGGTATACATATGTTGCCCTTCCTGAACCCCTCTCCCTCCTCCCTCCCCATATCATCCCTCTGAGTCATCTCAGTGCACCACTCCCAAGCATCCAGTATCATGCATGGAACCTGAACTGGCTATTCATTTCATATATGATATTATACATGTTTCAATGACTTTCTCCCAAATCATCCCACCCTCTCCCTCTCCCACAGAATCCAAAAGACTGTTCTATACATCTGTGTCTCTGTCTTGCATACAGAGTTATCATTACCATCTTTCTAAATTCCATATATATGCGTTGCTGCTGTTAAGTTGTTTCAGTCGTGTCCAACTCTGTGCGACCCCATAGATGGCAGCCCACCAGGCTCCCCCATCCCTGGGATTCTCCAGGTAAGAACGCTGGAATGGATTGCCATTTCCTTCTCCAATGCATGAAAGTGAAAAATGAAAGCGAAGTCGCTCAGTTGTGTCCAACTCCTAGTGATCCCATGGACTGCAGCCTACCAGGCTCCTCCATCCATGGGATTTTCCAGGCAAGAGTACTGGAGTGGGGTGCCATNTCCAACTCTGTGCGACCCCATAGATGGCAGCCCACCAGGCTCCCCCATCCCTGGGATTCTCCAGGTAAGAACGCTGGAATGGATTGCCATTTCCTTCTCCAATGCATGAAAGTGAAAAATGAAAGCGAAGTCACTCAGTTGTGTCCAACTCTTAGTGATCCCATGGACTGCAGCCTACCAGGCTCCTCCATCCATGGGATTCCCCAGGCAAGAGTACTGGAGTGGGTTGCCATTGCCTTAGTATACTGTATCGGTGTTTTTCTTTCTGGCTTGCTTCAGTCTGTATAATAGGCTCCAGTTTCATGCACCTCATTAGAACTGATTCAAATGTATTCTTTTTAATGGCTGAGTAATACTCCATTGTGTATATGTACCACAGCTTTCTTATCCATTCGTCTGCTGATGGACATCTAGGTTGCTTCCATGTCCTGGCTATTATAAACAGTGCTGCGATGAACATTGGGGTACATGTGTCCCTTTCAATTCTGGTTTCCTTGGTGTGTATGCCCAGCAGTGGGGCAATCACAGCCCCGGAGAGACATTATCTACAAAACTGTAAGCAGGCTTCTTTGCTAACTGACTTCTTGGGGTTCTGGACGGTCAACATCCGCCTTAGAAGGTGCGCAGGTTGTATACCCAAAAAACCGAGTGGCAGGGACGGGGGAGGTAATAAGTCACAGCATCTGCGCTCACCAAACACCTCATCACCTGAGCTGCTCAGACCTGGGAAGGGCACAAAATGCAGGCCCAACAGAGTCTGTGCCTCTGAAGACTACACGAGTGCCTGAACCTGAGCAGCTTAGACCTGGGAGCTGCATGCAGCCCAGGGCTGGCCTCAGACAGTTCCCAGTGGAACAACCTAGATATTTAATTTAAAGCCTACAGGCAATAAAATACCTAGTAAGAGTCTATGAGCTTCACTCACAGGTATGTAGGAGTTAAGGATGAAGATGTGTATGCAACGCTGCCTGAAATAACAAAATTTGGTATTATCCCACAGGTCTAAAGAGAAAGATCTACAGAATACAGTGTGGTTACTCAAATGGAAGACTATCTCAAAACCATATGAAGTCTGCACTAGATCGTTAGATTGTTGTTCAATTGCTCTGTAGTGTGCAACTCTTTGCAACTCCATAGCAGCACTCCAAGCTTCCCTTCATTCATTATCTTCTGGAGTTTGCTTAAACTCATGTCCATCAAGTTGGTGAGGCCTAGCAACCATCTCATTCTCTGTCTACCCCTTCTCTTGTGCTTAATGTTTCCCAGCATCAGGTAGCCAAAGTGTTGGAGTTTCAGCTTCAGCATCAGTCCCTTCAATGAATATATAGGGTTAATTTCCTTTAAGATTGACTTATTTGATCACCTTGCAGTTCAAGGGACTCTCAAGAGTCTTCTCAAGCACCACAGTTCAAAAGCATCAGTTCTTCAGTGCTCAGCCTTCTTTATGATTCAATTCTCACATGACTACTGGAAAAAACATAGCTTTAACTAGACAGACCTTTGTTGCCAAAGTGATGTCTCTGCTTTTCAATATCCTAAGTTTGTCATAGCTTTTCTTCCAGGGAACAAGTGTGTTTGTTTTTGTTTTTTTTTTTTTTTTAATTTCATGGTTGTAATGACCATCCTCAGTAATTTTGGAGCCCCCGAAAATAAAGTCTGTGACTCTTTCCATTGTTTCCCCATCTATTTGCAATGAAGTGATGGGACTGGATGCCATGATCATCATTTTTTGAATGTTGAGTTTTAAGCCACGTTTTACGCTCTCTTCTTTCAGCTTCATCAAAAGGCTCTTTAGTTCCTCTTTCCTTTTTGCCATTAGGATGGTGTCATATGCATACCTGAGGTTACTGATATTTCTCCCAGCAATCTTGATTCCAGCTTGTGATTCATGCAGGCTTGACATTTTGCATGATGTACCATACAGGTAAGTTTTAAATAAGCAGGGTACAATATACAGCTTTGATGTACTCTTTTCCAAATTTTGAATATGTCCATTGTTCCATGCCTAGTTCTAACCGTTGCTTCTTGAGCTGCATACAGGTTTTTTAGAAGGCAAGTAAGGTGGTCTGGTATTCCCATCTCTTTAAGAATTTTCCACATCTTTTTATCTACTAAGTGAAAAGCTTTATTGTAGTCAATGAGGCAAAAGTAGCTGTCTTTCTGGAATTTCCTTACTTTTTCTATGATCCTTAGATAGCAATATGAATTAATTTCAGTAGTGAAATGAATGATAAAGACAAAATTGAGTGTTCGACCTTAAATACTGTGAGATTTTTCATTTAAGACTCTCATAAAATGCATTATATGATTATGGATGCATATGATTTTGACTTGGACTCACATTAACTATTGGGCTTCCCAGGTAGTGCTAGTGGTAAAGAACCCACTTGCCAATGCAGGAGACATAAGAGACACATGTTCAATTCCTGTGTCTGGAAGATCCCCTGGAGGAGTGGAGGGTAATGCATTCCAGTATTCTTGCCTGGATAATTCCTTGGATAGACAAGCCTGGTGGACTATGGTCCATAGTATCACATAGAATCAGACATGACTGAAGCAACTTAGAATGCACATATCCACATTAACTATTGAAGCAAGTGTGACTATGGCCACAGATTGCAGATTTTATTTGAAATGAAGCATAGAAAGGGAAAAGAAAGATCTGAATGGATTATTATAATGAACACCTGACTGCTGCTGCTGCTGCTGCTAAGTCGCTTCAGTCGTGTCTGACTCTGTGCGACCCCACAGACAGCAGCCCATTGGGCTCCGGCATCCCTGGGATTCTCCAGGCAAGAACACTGGAGTGGGTTGCCATTTCCTTCTCCAATTCATGAAAGTGAAAAGTGAAAGTGAAGTCGCTCAGTCGTGTCTGACTGAACAACCCCATGGACTGCAGCCTACCAAGCTCCTCCATCCACGGGAGTTTCCAAGCAAGCGTACTTGAGTGGGATGCCATTGCCTTCTCCAGAACACCTGACTAAGGATTATAATTGAAAAAGTCCAAAACTCTGACTTGATATCATACGTAAATTTTATATTTTTCCCCAAGGAAAACAAATAATGTTTTTAATATTATGTGTGTGTGTGTGCTCATGTATTATGTATATATACTTACATATATTCAATGATATATATTATACATATATATATATATATATATATATATAATTGAATACATTAGTTCACCTGTATAAACTTCAACTTTCTCATTCATTAAAGAAATGGTACTGGTCACCACTTGATAAATTTACAGTGAAGATTAACTGTGATGATATGTGCAAAGTAGTAATCAGCATCAGTTTAATAGTTAAACTAACAGTTTGTCAGTTTAACAGCTGTTGGTTTAACCTTTATTTATTGTTACTCTATTTGAGGTATCAGTTTAAGTCACAGAGAAAGTAGTGAACACAAAAATCATGTTTCTTCTTTTGTGGATCTTGGTTTTTAGATGACTCCTGTTCAACCAATGAAAGAACATATGATAGATGGATCAATAGATGAATGAATATACAAATAAAAATAAATAGAATGATAAGTGCTATATTGGAATATTAAAATAAAGTTGAGATCATCAACAGTGATTGGGTTGTCAGCTTTAGGAAGAATTACTCAAAAGGCTATCTTTGAAATATAAGTGGTTTGATTCAACCATTGGGAAACTAAGAGAGATCATTACAGGAAGAGGAAAAGAATGTGTGTATTCAAGGAAGTATAAAAGACCTGAGTGGTAGGAATACTGTGGGGAACGAGAAGAATGTTAAAAAATAGTCACAGAAAGGTACTTGAATCATATTTGTATATGAAAATGAAAGCTGCTGCTGCTGCTGCTACTGCTAAGTTGCTTCAGTCGTGTCTGACTCTGTGTGACCCCATAGATGGCAGCCCACTAGGCTCCTCTGTCCCTGGGATTCTCCAGGCAAGAATACTGGAGTGGGTTGCCATTTCCTTCTCCAATGTATGAAAGTGAAAAGTGAAAGTGAAGTTGCTCAGTCATGTCCTACTCTTAGCGACCCCCCCTACCAGGCTACTCCATCCATGGGATTCTCTAGGCAAGAACACTGGAGTGGGTTGTCATTGCCTTCTCCAGAAAATGAAGGCAGGGAGCCATAATTTGATTCCAAAGGCATATGAAAAAAAAATGCATGATTTTAAGCAAGTGAGTAACATAATGGGATTCACATTTAAAATAGCCTCTTGGGAATAAAGTATAACAGAGATTTGTTGACAATTTTGAAGTAATCCAGGTGTGATGTGATAGTGGTATGAACTAAGGAGAGAGAAATAATGGAAAACTAGTAGGTATTCAGATATTCAGAAGATACCAGAAAACTTCCTGATGAATTGGGCATGGTAACTAAAAGAAAGGGCAGAAACCAGAAAAATTCTAGCACGATAATTGCTAATTATTGTGAGGCAAATCCTAATGATTATTATGTGGGTGTTGTTTTTACCTTAAGTGGCCTTGGAATCTCAAATAAAGCATAAATGCAAATAGTAACTTACGCTATATACAAAACACTTATAGTTGATTAAAAAATAATATTAGCAGTAGTATATTAAGAAAATCTAGCTTACTTAGCATGTGTGGTGCTAAGTCGCTTCAGTTGTGTCCAACTCTTTGTGACCTTATGGACTATAGCCCACCAGGATCTTCTGTTCATGGGATTCTCCAGGCAAGAATACTGAAGTGGGTTGCCATGCCCTCCTTCACAGGATCTTCCCAACTCAAGAACCTGCATCTCTAATGTCTCCTGCATTGGCAGGTGGTTCTTTATCACTTGTGCTACCTAGGAAGCCCTTGCTTATAGTATGCAAAAGTATTCCTCATCAGAAAGCAATACACTGAACAATAAATAAAAGTAATTGCTATAAAAAAGTTAAGGAGATCCTTAAATAAGAGACAAAAAGTTAGGAAAGCTGCTGTATTTTTGTTTGAGGTTTATTTCTGAGCCTCTATCAGCTAAAGTCAAAAGAGATATCTAATGAGTTAACAAATTATAATTTTCTAATAGCTGGCTACATCTGAGACAACAGTAAAAACTTTTTCTGGCTCTGAGCTGGGAGACAATTTAAACAATGTAATGAACAGCATACCCTCTTGGTTTCTCATATTATTTCAAAATAATATTTGAGCTTTGCATTTATATAAACAAGTGGCCCACTGAAGCAGAGCCAAATCTATTCTCCTTGTGGCACGGAAAGAGAATGCTGGCAGCATTAAAACCGCAGTTTGTCCCCAGTGAACTGACAATATTACTTATGGAAGAGCCTCAAGTTCCTTAAAATCCCAGCATGCAATTAATTATTTTATTCACTTAAACATTTGCCATTTTCATTTGGTTTAGAATAATTATGTTCGAACAATTGTGTGTAAGCAGTTGCTTAAAATCACCTAAATAAGGATCAATTGTGTTATTTGTCCTTTTTGGGAAAACGAAGTGAGAAGCAAAAATATAACATAAAAGAGGTAATTGAACCATTTGCAGATATAGTCTTGTGAGAGGGCCTTTTGTTTAATGAGAGATGGAGATTTGTATGTTGGTGTGTTTGCCTTCCTGATGGAACATCTTCCCGGAAGTGTTCAAGAACTTAAAAAAGGAAACTTTTGGGGACATACGAAAACGGGCAAAATGGCATCACTGGGAAAGAAAAAAAAAAATAGTGAAAGTGCCACAAAGGGAAAGAGTGTAATGAGGAAAAAATAAGGGTGAATAGTTAAGCATGGATTGAGGTTTTGTGATATAATAATGAATGCTGGAGGTAAAGCTTAGAAGGTGGATTAAAAAATGGAATCTAGAGTTGCTTTCCTGTTTTCAAATGTATACTGCCCTATAGAGAACATGGAAATCTATTGGCAATTAAGGTATTTAAAACCCATGCTTTAGGGAAATCAATTGGACACCAATGAGAAAGAGAAAGACGGAGTCTCCACAGAGCTAATTTGGTGCCTTGCGCTCACCGTCCAATACTCAGACATGAAACTGTTGAACCACTTTAGTCCAACAAATCTCTAAAAATTTACATATCTGTGTAATAAAGACTAAGGGAGTTGAGCAAAAAGTTTTTGCATATCAAAGGTACTGTTTGCTACTTATTAAAGAAAGAGGATGGCCAAATTGTAACACAAAGTCTTGACAGATGAATGGATGGAGAAAAAACTTAAGAGGCAGGAAATGAACATGATTCTCCATACAACAAACTAGGAAAGCTTGAATTTATGACCTTATCATGTATATATTTATACACTTATGTAAGAAGAATCTAGCTGTGCATTACTTTCCATAAAAAATCCACTGAAAATGGAAAATTAAGTAAAAAAAAAAAATCTGTAACATCACTAGAAATCAAGAAATAGCAAGCAGCAGGAGAGAAATAGAAAAATGCTTCATTCTGAGCTTTGCTTTAGACCAGTCCATAAGAAACAACTATCTCCTCACATTTTGCAAGCATTGAAAGTAAAATGCATCGATTTGTACTTCCTAAAAGAATGCTTATTTTGTATAATTTAAATTTTATCTTTTCAAAGTTGAAAAATACAGCAAAATCTGGCTTACTATGAAATATGGCAAAATAATAAACATAACAAAATATGAATATAATATATACAAATGTAATGTAAAAGATACAGTAGAAATAAGTATAGAAATATTATGCACTAAATACATAAAAAATATACTAAACTTTGATTATATTGCTATATTATTATAAAATAATATAAAATATAGTTTTGCAATTGTAGGATTTTCCAATATAAGTATTGCATCTTTTCATGTTAAATTTAGTTGTCTTGTAAAAGTTATTCTCGATTATGCTTACCACAGACAAAATATGGTTCATTATTAAATTTTAATATTTATATATGTTTTATTAATTGGCTAAAATATTTATGTGTTTATATCTTATTTCATTGCATACATTTTATGGCTCTTCTAATTCTTGAAGTAAATTATTTTANTGAACTCTGCATAGATGTTAAATAATCAGGGTGACAATATACAGCCTTGACATACTTCTTTCTCAATTTGGAACCAGTCTGTTGTTCCATGTCCAGCTCTAACTATTGCTTCCTGACCTGCATACAGGTTTCTCAAGAGGCAGGCCAGGTGGTCTGGTATTCCCATCTCTTTAAGAATTTTCCACAGTGGGTCATGATCCACACAGTCAGAGGCTTTGCCATACTTAATAAAGCAGAAGTAGATGTTTTTTCTGGAACTCCCTTTGTTTTCTTGATGATACAATGGATGTTGGCAATTTAATCTCTTGTTCCTCTGTCTTTTCAAATTTCAGCTTGAACATCTGAAAGTTCACATTTTGCATACTGTTGAAGCCTGGCTTGGAGAATTTTGAGCATTACTTTACAAGCATGTGAGATGAGTGAAATTTTGCAGTAGTTTGAACATTCTCTTGCTTTGCCTTTCTTTGGAATTGGAGTGAAAACTGACCTTTTCCAGTCCTGTGGCCACTGCTCAGTTTTCAAATTTGCTTGCATGTGGACTGTAGCACTTTCACAGCATCATCTTTTAGGATTTGAAATAGCTCAAATGGAACTTCATCACCTCCACTAGCTTTGCTGGTAGTGATGTTTCCTAAGTCCCACTTGACTCNGCCACTGCTCAGTTTTCAAATTTGCTTGCATGTGGACTGTAGCACTTTCACAGCATCATCTTTTAGGATTTGAAATAGCTCAAATGGAACTTCATCACCTCCACTAGCTTTGCTGGTAGTGATGTTTCCTAAGTCCCACTTGACTCCACATTCCAGGATGTCTGGCTCTAGGTGAATGATCACACCATCGTGATTATCTGGGTCGTGAAGATCTTTTGTGTATAGTTCTTCTGTGTATTCTTCCCACCTCTTCTTAATATCTTCTGCTTCTGTTAGGTCCATACCATTTCTGTCCTTTATTGTGCCCATCTTTTCATGAAAAGTTCCCTTGGTATCTCTACTTTTCATGAAGAGATCTCTAGTCTTTCCAATTCCAGTTCCATTGTTTTCCTCTATTTCTTTTCATTGATCACTAAGGAAGGGTTACTTTTATTTCCTTGCTATTCTTTGGAATTCTGGATTCAAATGGGTATATCTTTCTTTTTCCCCTTTGCTTTTGGCTTCTCTTCTTTCCACAGCTATTTGAAAGGCCTTCTCAAACAGCCATTTTGCCTTTTTTAATTCCTTTTCCATGGGGATGGTCTTGATCCCTGTCTCCTGTATAATGTCAACAACCTTCAGCCATAGTTCTTTAGGCACTCTGTCTATTAGATCTAATCCCTTGAATCCATTTCTCATTTCCACTGTATAATCATAAGTGATTTGATTTAGGTCATACCTGAATGATCTAGTGCTTTTCCCTACTTTCTTCAATTTAAGTCTGAATTTGGCAATAAGGAGTACATGGACTGAGCCACAGTCTGTACCCAGTCACATTTTTGCTGACTGTATAGAGCTTCTCCATTTTTTGGCTACAAAGAATATAATCAATCTGATTTCTGTATTGACCATCTGGTGTTGTCCATGTGTAGATTCTTCTCTCATGTTGTTGGAAGAGGGTGTTTACTATGACCAGTGTGTTCTCTTGGCAAAACTCTATTAGCTTTGCCCTGCTTCATTCTGTATTCCAAGGCCAAAATTTCTTATTACTCCAGGTGTTTCTTGACTTCCTACGTTTGCATTCCAGTCCCCTATAATGAAAAGGACATCTTTGGATGTTAGTTCTAGAAGGTCATGTAGGTTATTATAAAAATATTCAACCTCAGCTTCTTCATTATTACTGCTCAGGGCATACACTTGGATTAGTGTGATATTGAATGGTTTGCATGGAAATGAACAGACAGCATCCTGTCATTTTTGAGATTGCATCCAAGTGCTACATTTCAAACTGTTTTGTTGACTATGATGGCTACTCCACTTCTTCTAAGGGATTATTGCCGACAGTAGTAGATATCTGTGGGGTGGCACAGAGTCGGACATGACTGAAGTGACTTAGCAGCAGCAGTAGATATAGTGGTCATCTGAGTAAAGTTCACGCATTCCAGTCCATTTTAGTTTGCTGAGTCTTAAAATGTCGACATTCACTCTTTCCATCTCCTGTTTGACCACTTCCAATTTGCCTTGATTCATGGACTTAACATTCCAGTTTCCTATGCAATATTGCTCTTTACAGCATTGGACTTTGCTTCTATCACTAGTCTCATCCACAACTGGGTGTTGTTTTTGCTTTGGCTCTGTCTCTTCATTCTCTCTGGAGTTATTTCTCCACTGATCTCCAGTTGCATATTGGGCACCTATCGATCTTGGGAGTTCATCTTTCAATGTCCTCTCTTTTTGCCTTTTAATTCTGTTCATGAGGTTTTCAAGGTCAGAATATGGAAGTGGTTTGCCATTCCCTTCTCCAGTGGACCACGTTTTCTCAAAACTCTACCGTGACCCGTCTATTTTTGCTGGCTCTACACGGCTTGGCTCATAGTTTTATTGAGTTAAACAAGAGTGTGGTCCAAGACATTACTTGCTGATATATATCTGTCTTGTCAAAGCTATAGTTTTCTTGTTTTCATGTGTGGAAGTGAGAGTTGAACCATAAAGAAAGCTGAGTGTGAAAGAATTGATGCTTTTGAAATGTGATACTGGAGAAGACTTTTGAGAGTCCTTTGAACTGCAAGGAGATCCAACCAGTATATCTTAAAGGAAATCAGTCCTGAATAGTCATTGGATGGGCTCATGCTGAAGCTGAAACTCCAATACTTTGGCCACCTGATGTGAAGAACTGACTCATTTGAAGAGACCCAAATGCTGGGAAAGATTGAAGACAGGAGGATAAGAGGATGACAGAGTATGAGATGTTTAGATGGCATCACCTGCTCGATGGACATGAGTTTGAGCAAGCTCCGGGAGCTGGTGATGAACAGGGAAGCCTGGAATGGTGCTGACCATGTATTCAGAACGAGTCTGACTCTACTGAGCCACTGAACTGAACTGAAGATGTAATATTACACAAACAGTATTAACAACAGAGTCTGGTATCTAGTAAACCCTAAATAAACTTTCCTTCTCATGACTACAAAAACCAATAGATTTGTTGCCCTTTCCCATTAGTTAAAGTAAGAAATTCATTTCCAATTTATTATATATTTTATTTCAATTCCAGTTTAGTATACATTATCTTATAGTCTATATAGTTTAATGTAAACATGAAATTATACTATTGTTAGTCCCTACAAAATAAAACAGATATGTCCAACACACAGACCTTTTGACTTGAAGAGGTACTCTGTGGATTACACTGCTTCTATTAACAAGCTTATCCGAAGGTCATTTTAATGTGAATTATGTTATTATTATTACCTTATTTTAACAATTATGAAGATGCATAAAAATGTAGAGCAGTTCTTTGGAGATTAAGGACAGTCTACTCTTCTTAAAAAAAAAAAAAACAACAAAGCACAATTCATTATTATAGGTATTATTACTTCTAGTCTATTTTTCAGACTTTTATTTTTTTTTAAGGCTCATATGTTAATGACCTATTTTTTTTCTGTATCTTCCCAAAATGCCTCAAGCATGTTAGAAGACTTGTCTAATATATTTTGAAGTACTTGAAGTGTTTCCTTGTGATTAGATATCGTAAGAACTGCAAAACTTGTTTTATAGAAGGGAAATTTTGTTCTCTATGGAATGGTTAAATAATTAAGAATATCATGAGCTTCCTTGATATCTCAGACGTTAAAAAATCTACCTGCAATGTGGGAGACCAGGGTTCAGTCCCTGGTTTGGGAAGATCCCCTGAGAAGAGAATGGAAACCAACTCTAGTATTCTTGCCTGGAGAATGCCATGGACAGAGAAGACTGGCAGGCAAAATCCATGGAGTCACGAAGCACTGGACACGACTGAGTGACTGACAGTAACAATATCATAGAAACCATGTTTTCTTGTGCTGTTATGATGGTATTCTTACTGTTTTTATCACCTCTCAAATAATTTAAATTTTTCACTAGATTGAGAATTATAAAAATCCATAAGTTTACCAGATATGCCATTTATATGTACACCATTTTATTAAATTGTAATATTTGTGACAGGATATTAAGTGATACACTATTCAAATTAGTATTCATTATTTGAATGTTCTATATGATAACTTGAATTCCAATTAGCTCATTGTAGTCTTATTTATTTTTTTCCATAAATGTTGTTAGGTTTCTATTGCATTACACAGAGAAGAGAATTTATAACTCCTGGAGTTATGGACAGTACTATTTTTACATTTCCATTGCAGAATTATTATGGCAACTTTTCTTCCTTTAGTTTAAAAAAAAAAAAAGAATACCCTCTTTAAAATTACCTACAATTTCATGTGACAAATTTGTCAAAACTTCTTTGTTTCCTTACAGTTCTTCTTGTAGTGTTCTGGATTAAGAGTAAAATGTTTTGATGTGATATCTACTGTCTCTGCATTTCATGTCTGGAATGATATAATCATGAAAAATAAGCTTTACTTATGGAAGCAGGAACAAAAAAAACCTGAATTGTTTTTTAAGAATGCTCAAACTACCACACAAATGCACTCATCTCACATGCTAGCAAAGTAATGCTCAAAATTCTCCAAGCCAGGCTTCAGCAGTACATGAACCGTGAACTTTCAGATATTCAAGCTGATTTTAGGAAAGGTAGAGGACCAGAGATCAAATTGCCAATCTACTGGATCATCAAAAAAGCCAAAGAGTTCCAGAAAAGCATCTATTTCTGCTTTATTGACTATGCCAAAGCCTTTGACTGTGTGGATCACAGTAAACTGTGGAAAATTCTGAAAGAGATGGGAATGCCAGACCACCTGATCTGTCTTTTGAGAAATCTGTATGCAGGTCATGAAGCAACAGTTAGAACTGGACATGGAAAAAGAGAATGGTTCCAAATCGTGAAGGAGTACTTCAAGGATGTATATTTTCACCCTGCTTATTTAACTTATATGCAGAGTATATCATGAGAAATGCTGGACTGGATGAAGCACAAACTGGAATCAAGATTGCCGGTAGAAATATCAATAAACTCAGATATGCAGATGACACCACCCTTCTGGCAGAAGTGAAGAACTAAAGAGCCTCTTGATGAAAGTGAAAGAGGAGAGTGAAAAATTTGGCTTAAAGCTCACTACTCAGAAAATTAAGAGAATGGCATCTGGTCCCATCACTTCAAGGCAAATATATGGGGAAACAGTGGAAACTGAGACACTTTATTCTGTGGGGCTCAAAATTACTGCAGATTTTGACTGCAGCCATGAAATTAAGAGAGGCTTGCTCCTTGCAAGAAAAGTTATGACCAACCTAGATAGCATACTTGAAGAAGGAAATGGCAACTCACTCCAGTAGTCTCCCCTGCAGAGTCCCATGGACAGAGGAGCCTGATGGGCTGCTGTCCATGGGGTCTCACAAGGTCAGACACAACTGAAGCAACTTAGTAGCAGCAGCAGCAGCAGCAGCAGCAGACAGCATACTAAAAAGCAGATGCATTACTGGTCAACTAATGTCCATCTAGTCAAAGCTATGATTTTTTCCAGTAGTCATGTATGAATGTTTGAGTTGGATTATAAAGAAACGGTATAGTGGTGGTGTTCAGTCATGTCTGACTCTTCTCTACCCTGTGGACTGTAATCTGCCAGTTTCCTCTGTCCACAGGATTTTCCAGGCAAGAATATTGGAGTAGGTTGCCCTTTCCTACTCCAGAGGATTTTCCTGACCCTGAGACTGAACCCACGTCTCTTTTATCTTCTGCATTGGCAGGTAAATTCTTTGCCACTGAGCCATGTGGGAAGCCCTACTATAAAGAAAGCTGAGCACCAAAGAATTGATGCTTTTGAACTGTGGTGTTGGAGAAGACTCTTGAGAGTCCCTTGGCCTGAAAGGGGATCCAACTACTCCATCCTAAAGGAAATCAATCCTGAATATTCATTGGAAGGACTGATCCTGAAGTTGAAACTCCAATACTTTGACCACCTGATGCAAAGAACTGACTCATTGGAAAAGACCCTGATGCTCTGAAAGATTGAAGACGGGAGGAGAAATGGACAACAGAAGATGAGATGGTTGGATGGCATCACCGACTCAATGGACACATTTGTGAGTAGACTTCAGGAGTTGGTGATGGAAAGGGAAGCCTGGCATGCTGCAGTCCATGGGGTCACAAAAAGTCGGACATGACTGAGCAACCGAACTTGAACAGATTGATGAATGCTTCTTGTATTTTGAGTTCTTAGAGCTCTTCTTGTGCTTGGAGTTCTCTTTTGGATCTCTTTGTAAAAATTTTTCAGCCTCTATTTTTTTATTATTATTTTTTTGGCTCCACTTTCCCTGAAGACTTCAACTATATGTATATTTGGCTGCTCCTAGTTGTGCCACAGTTCACTGATGCAATCTTCTTTCTTTTACAAGTTATTTACATGCATATTTCACTTCAGAGAGTTTCTGTTGTTATCATTCAAGAGTTTTTATTGTTACCCTTGAATATATATATATATATATATATATATATCTGTTGTACTTCAAACCTACTATTTTTTTCTGAAATATTTAGTATATTGTTAACCTCACATACAATGTTTTTCATCACTGACATTTTAGTTGTCATTTATAGAATTTTGATTTGGTCTCTTTTCAATTTTTTTTTTAATGTCTCCATTTAACATATCTAATCCTTTCTGCAGCTTCTTCAACTTATGGATTACAGTTATAATAACTGTTTAATGTTCTCATCCGATATTTTCTGTGTCACTTTTTCTTCTTGTTCACTGTAAATTATAATTTCCTGTCTTTTCATGCCTTGTAATTTTTATGAAACACCAAATATGAGAATTTTACCTTGTATGGAGTTGGGTATTTTTTATGTTCCTTTATTACTCTGAAGACTTGTTNAGCAGCAGCAGCAGCAGCAGCAGCAGACAGCATACTAAAAAGCAGATACATTACTGGTCAACTAATGTCCATCTAGTCAAAGCTATGATTTTTTCCAGTAGTCATGTATGAATGTTTGAGTTGGATTATAAAGAAACGGTATAGTGGTGGTGTTCAGTCATGTCTGACTCTTCTCTACCCTGTGGACTGTAATCTGCCAGTTTCCTCTGTCCACAGGATTTTCCAGGCAAGAATATTGGAGTGGGTTGCCCTTTCCTACTCCAGAGGATTTTCTTGACCCTGAGACTGAACCCACGTCTCTTTTATCTTCTGCATTGGCAGGTAAATTCTTTGCCACTGAGCCATGTGGGAAGCCCTACTATAAAGAAAGCTGAGCACCAAAGAATTGATGCTTTTGAACTGTGGTGTTGGAGAAGACTCTTGAGAGTCCCTTGGCCTGAAAGGGGATCCAACTACTCCATCCTAAAGGAAATAAATCCTGAATATTCATTGGAAGGACTGATCCTGAAGTTGAAACTCCAATACTTTGACCACCTGATGCAAAGAACTGACTCATTGGAAAAGACCCTGATGCTCTGAAAGATTGAAGACGGGAGGAGAAATGGACAACAGAAGATGAGATGGTTGGATGGCATCACCGACTCAATGGACACATTTGTGAGTAGACTTCAGGAGTTGGTGATGGAAAGGGAAGCCTGGCATGCTGCAGTCCATGGGGTCACAAAAAGTCGGACATGACTGAGCAACCGAACTTGAACAGATTGATGAATGCTTCTTGTATTTTGAGTTCTTAGAGCTCTTCTTGTGCTTGGAGTTCTCTTTTGGATCTCTTTGTAAAAATTTTTCAGCCTCTATTTTTTTATTATTATTTTTTTGGCTCCACTTTCCCTGAAGACTTCAACTATATGTATATTTGGCTGCTCCTAGTTGTGCCACAGTTCACTGATGCAATCTTCTTTCTTTTACAAGTTATTTACATGCATATTTCACTTCAGAGAGTTTCTGTTGTTATCATTCAAGAGTTTTTATTGTTACCCTTGAATATATATATATATATATATATATATATCTGTTGTACTTCAAACCTACTATTTTTTTCTGAAATATTTAGTATATTGTTAACCTCACATACAATGTTTTTCATCACTGACATTTTAGTTGTCATTTATAGAATTTTGATTTGGTCTCTTTTCAATTTTTTTTTTAATGTCTCCATTTAACATATCTAATCCTTTCTGCAGCTTCTTCAACTTATGGATTACAGTTATAATAACTGTTTAATGTTCTCATCCGATATTTTCTGTGTCACTTTTTCTTCTTGTTCACTGTAAATTATAATTTCCTGTCTTTTCATGCCTTGTAATTTTTATGAAACACCAAATATGAGAATTTTACCTTGTTTGGAGTTGGGTATTTTTTATGTTCCTTTATTACTCTGAAGGCTTGTTATGGGATACAGTTATATTATTTTTGCTGTTGTTGTACAGTCACCAAGTCATGTCTGACTCTGAAATGACATGGACTAGAGTCTGCCAGTTTCCTCTATCCATAGGATTTTTCAGATAAGATTACTGGAGTGGGTTTCCATTTCCTTCTTTAGGGGATCTTCCCTACAGACCAGAGATTGGATTTGTATCTCCTGCATTGTCAGACAAATTCTTTACCATTGAGTCAAAAGGGAAACAGTTTAATTCTTCTGAGTTTCTGTTTTTAAAGCTTTTTAGGTGAGTCCACAGTAAATTTTGAGCAAGTGAGTGATAGTCGCACAGTCGTATTAGACTCTATAACCCCGTGGACTGTAGCCTGTCAGACTCTTCTGTTCATGGAATATTCTCCAGGCAAGAATACTGGAGAGAGTTGCCATTTCCTTCTCCAAGGGATCTTCCTGACCCAGGGATCAAACAGAGGTCTCCTGCATTGCAGTAAATTTTAGTCTAAAGTTAACTTCTCCCAATCATGGATGCAAAAATCCTTAGTCTAATGAATTCTCTGTGAATTATGAGTTTTTCCCTTGGGCTAATGGGCATACTTTTCTCCCCCACTTTGTCCCTATATGAACTGGGGACATACTCCTTCTAATCTTTTTATTAGTTTATTTTTTCTAACCATAGATAATATCCTCACATATACACTGACTAGTGTTCCAATGAATATTTGAGAGGAATACTGTGAAGATCTCCAATATTCTCTGTCTGTGCTTCACTCTCTCTCTTGCTTCTGTGAACTCTAGCCATCTCAGATTCTGTGGATTCCCAACTCCACATTTTCAAGTCAAAGAGACTTCCATATTCTGCCTAAGCTTTCCCTCTCTTCACCATGGCCTGATAGCTTTTCCTAGGCTGAAGGCTCGGAAAATCATGAAGCTCATCTTCTCTTCCCCTGATTTTTTCAGCGCTCACTATCTCTCATTGCTTGATGGCTAATAATTGAAAATTTACTTTTTCAGGCATTTTGGTCCAGTTTTTAAGTTGTTTCAGTCAAGAGGGTAAAACTGGTTCCTGTTCCTCCAACTTGGTTCAAAGTATCAGTGATGTGAATCTATTATCTGTGCTAGGTCTACTCACTACTGACTTGTTCTTCAGTCACTAAGTCGTGTCCGATTCCTTGCAATGCTATGGATTGCATCATGCCAGACTCCTCTGTCCACTCTCAGTTTGCTCAAATTCATGTCCATTGAGTTAATGATGCCATATAAAGAACTCATCCTCTGTTGCCCCCTTTTCTTCCTGCTCTCATTCTTTCCTAGCATCAGTGTCTTTTCCAATGAGTTGGCTCTTTGCATCAGGTGTCCAAAGTGTTGGTATTTCAGCTTCAGCAAGAGTCCTTCCAATGAATATTCAGTTAATTTCCTTTAAGACTTACTGGCTTGATCTCCTTGCATTCCAAGTGACTCTGAAGATATCCTAAGAGAATTCATCAGCTACTTTCTTTATCAGTGTCTGGAGAATACTTGAAGATCACTACCTTTCCAACATTACAAACCAGTCTTTGATTTTCTGCTGTATGAAACTCTAAAAATGGTAATCTTAATCGAGATTTTATCACCTCAGAAATGCTTATTTTTAATTTTTCAGAAATTTAGAAAACCAGTTGTTAAATACCACCATTATTTTAAAATGCATAATATAATTTATAATTAAACAATATATTAAAAGTACACATAATAAATATTCAACACACCACTTACTACATTCTGTTATAATCTACTGACAGTTAAGTACTGAGGTTAAGCATGTTTATCTTTCTGATGAAAATGCTGGAAAAATAGCCTGATAATGTGCAATTCTTCTAAACTTTGGACCCAGTGACATCATTAGTAGCTTAAAACCAACCATAATGTAAGTATTTATGCCCTAGAAATCAGGAAACACTAATAGAGACTTTGACTAATTTTTTATCTGTAATTGTCAAGAATTCAGAAAGTGACAGAAAATATTAATAATGTAGGTTAAACTTAAGAGTGTGTCATATCTATAGACAATACATAATAAATACTACTTCCCCAGTTTTTAGGGGATAGTGTTCAAGCAGTTGAAAACTGTGCTGTTGGATTTTGCTTACATTTATTATTAATTCTGTTAGAGAAAGGTCCTCCACAAATTCATAGTTTTTGGAGAGTATGTCATGAAAAATATTATTTGAAATGTATCACACCTGTTTAATCAAGTTAGACATTTTTTAGTTGTTCTATAATTTACCTTGACTCTTAAGAAATTATATATATATATTTCGGAGAAGGCTATGGCAATCCACTCCAGTACTCTTGCCTGGAAAATCCCATGGATGAAGGAGCCTGGTATACTGCAGTTCATGGGGTCGCAAAGAGTCAGACATGACTGAGCGACTTCATTTTCACTTTTCACTTTCATGCATTAGATAAGGAAATGGCAACCCACTCCGGTGTTCTTGCCTGGAGAATCCCAGGGATGGGGAAGCCTTAAGGGCTGCCTTCTATGGGGTCGCACAGAGTCGGACACGACTGAAGCGACTTAGAAGCAGCAGCAAACAGCATGCATATATTTAAGCTCCCAATATTTTTACTATATGAATTTTTTTTTAATTCCATTTTGTAATATATTGCTGCTGTCTTTCTGGATGTGATTTTTCTTTAGCTTTACTCACAACTAATAAAGAATTTAATTGCCATGTATTTTATTATTAGACATCCATAACTTACATCTTTTCATAATTTAAAGTATTCATTAATTTACTAAATGTGTGGATCAGGTAACAAGTGCACAGTTTTGCTCAGCATTAAGGATATACTCCTGACAGAGAGAGCTTCTTTCCAGGTTTGCATACTTCATTGCAAGAAAATAATTAAATAGAACTGAATATGACTAAAATTTTATTAGGATGAATAATAGGGAAGTCCTCAATAGTTGCATTAGCCACACAGAAAAGGGAGCCTCAGTCTCAATGTTTACATGAGTTATTACAGAGTTTACATATTTGATGTTTTCTTCCTCTGTAGTATCCATATTAAGTGAAATCTCAGGAGTCTTATCTGTGAGAACTAAGGTGAAAAACATCAGGGAGGATGTGTAATTTTTCTTAAACCATATCATGGCTAACTACCTGCCTGCTACCAGTGACCCCATTCAAAGGATTCACTGCACAGAGAATTGTTCCCTAGAAAAAGAATACAGTTGGTAAAAGAAACTAGACAAAGAATGTTCACATGAATGAGAAAGAGTCTACATTTGAGTTCAATCAGTGGTGAAACAAAGAACATATTCTTTAAGATTCTTGGGAATGACAGGGAAACTAGATGCAGTAAGAAAAGCACATCAAGAAAAATAATTCAATGGAGTTTCTCTCTTTAAAAAAATTCATCATATAAAGAAACTGAAAGCTGGGAGATTATCTTTGACACAAATTTTGGAATCTAAAACTCTTCAGATTTCAAAAATAGTTTATATATAACACATAATCCTGACAGCAGTGAAAAACAATGTAAAGGATAATGACAATCAATTCATCTAACACAGTTATCAGTATGGAAAATAAAGATTCAAATTGAATTTGTATGACTGCTTTCTGTCAAAGCCTTTGCTGAGTAAAGGATATAATGAAAGTGAAGTTGTGATAGGTGTGTCCTAACACCTATCAGGAAGGCATAACTTTGGTCTTGGACAAAATTTGTTTGAATTTTAGTTCTGCCAGTTCTAAGTGTAGGACTCAAGGCATGTGCATTCTCATCTATGAAAGGGACAAAATAACTACTATTCACAATTGCTTTGATGAATCAAAATAAACAGAATCATATATAAATATTAGCACAATGAACAATTAACTAGCAGGAGAACTAAATAAAGGATAACTAAACATTTTGTTACCCATATTATTTTTAGATGTCAGAATATTTATTTTGCATTATAACACTGCTGTATATATTATATGTGATGAATTTTTCATTCTTTATAAGATTTCACCTGAGGAATAAGATAATTGAATATTTCATATAAAGTCTACAAATAGTTGAAAATTTGATATTCTTTTAAAAATTTAAACCTCAATTAGGACCACGGTTTATTATTATGTTCTCCTATTCCTTTCTGATAACTATATTAGTTCTTATTATAACAATTACAAGCCTTTAGTATTTTATATGTAGTTATAGCTAACATATTAAACATCATAAGCACAAACTTATGCATTGTATGTATATATTATTTAGAAATACTGTGGGTAATCCTACTCTGCCCCTGATGCTATGATGAATGATTAGGAATTTAAAGTAATTAAGACACAATTTGTGACATATAGTTACTAACATGGTACCAAAGACGTTTGCTCTCACTATTAGTAGAATATTTATGTGTTGTAATAAAGTATAGCAGTGACATATAAAAAGATAGGGTGACCAAAGTCTGTGAGTAGATCGGTAAGAAAACACAACCACAGTAAAAAGAATCATGTCCACTCAGTAAAATCCGACTCTGCAACCCCATGGACTGTAGCCAGGCTTCTCTGTCAATGGGATTTTCCAGGCAATAATACTAGAGTTAGTTGCCATTCCTTCTCCAGGGGATCTTCCTGACCCAGAGATAAAACTCATGGCTCCTGGGTGTACTATATTGCCGGTGGATTCTTTACCCACTGAGCCTTAGGAGAAGCCAACAAGTAAAGATATTATAATTTTGCTTTCTATGATTGGATGAAGTTAATTGTAGAAATGGGGAATATGTCTTTATATCCCAAAAAGAAAAGGAAGACACACACAAAGCAACACCAGAACCTGCATCTAAGGTGTTCCTAAGATAAAATTTAAAGAATTTGAAATCACAATAAAAAAGTGTCATTTCAAAAAATTACCACTCATGGTTTTGACCACTCTACAGGTTTAAACTTGGCAAACTTTTGCACATATTCAGCAAAATATTTGATCAGTACTGATTTAATTTACTAGTACTGATTCTGTCATTACTGATTCAATATTATTTTATTTCTCGTTGCTGTGCTTATCTACTGGTTTTATATATATCTTTTATTTTTCTTAAAATATCCTTTATTTTACTCTGTTCTTTCTTTTTGTAACTTTTGTTTTACTACATTGGTTTTCAGTAGAACATACAGTTTTCTTCACTGTCAAGGAATAACCTGGCAGATAATTCGATTTTTTTTCCTGTCATATGGCACATATGGAAATTGGACTAGTAAAAAGACAAGTTCTGGTGAACCTCTAAAGGATACAATTGCATTAAAAAATCATTTATGCTCTCTTGAGAAATTCATTTCAGTGGAAGATATAAACATCTACTGCATCTAAAGTTATTTTTTGTTTTGAAACTTGAGACACTGTCTTGCATATCTGTGGGTTTTTCATTTTTCCAGGTGGGTTGTGGTTTTGTATGCTTATAACTTTTTTATGATTTGGTCTCCTTATGGATGATATAAAACTGACTTTTTCTTACTAAGTCTTTCCCACTATATATAATACTACAAACTCATTTTTCTTTTCTAAACAGGTAGATCAAAACAAATACTGTATTTTTGATAGTTTGGCAAAACTATGAAAAGCTTGATTCTGCCATTTTTTCCATTATAGTTGAAAATCATTTTCAGTATCTATATGCAAGAAAATCAGAAAATTTGGTGAATCTAATCTTTGTTTCCTATCTTCTATGCTTATTGTTACTGTTAACTACGATCCCTCCCAGCACAGTTCCCTCCACCCATCTCCCAACAAGATATTTACAGGCTGTTATGATTAAGTAACATGATATGACTTGAGAAAATTAGGGTGGGATCAAAGTAACCATCAGGGTCTTTATACACGTAGTCAAGGTCAAAGGCAAATGAAATTTCACCTCTGAACATTAGGTTTGGCCCCTATCAATGAGTTACAGACTACACTTCCTAACAGACAACTCTAAGGATTTTGCACTTGGCTTAAACAGTCTCCACTATTTTGTAAGCTAATGACTTGCTATTAATTTACTAATGTATATTTCTTATTGGTTCTGTTTCTCTAGTTGAGCTCTATGTCCACAGTTCCTATTATGATTACCACAGAATTATTTACTAATGGCCAACAGTCTAATGTAGCTCAATGGTAAAGAATCTGTCTGCAGTGCAGGACACCCGGGTTTGATCCCTGGGGTGGCAAGATCTGGCAAAGGAATGGCTGCCCACTCCAGTATTCTTGCCTGATGAGTCCCATGGACAGAGGAGCCTGGCAGGTTGGTCTGTGGGATCACAAAGAGTCAGATATGACTGAGCAACTAACATTACTACCACTAACCTGCTATTGAGATCAGCATTTTCTAGAATTGACTATTTTGACCTAAATAAGCAAACTGGATAGAAAATGGTAAATGAGGTTTCTTTCAAATAGTAGAATTGTTTCTTATTTAAGTGATAAAAGAAAGTGATAGACCTCTCTTTCAAAAACCTAGACTGAGTTTAAATGAAAGATTAGACACTATGCTGCTGCTACTGCTGCTAAATCGCTTCAGTCGTGTCCGACTCTGTATGACCCCATCGACGGCAGCCCACCAGGCTCTCCCGTCCCTGGGATTCTCCAGACAAGAATACTGGAGTGGGTTGCCATTTCCTTCTCCAATGTGTGAAAGTGAAAGTAAAGTTGCTCAGTCGTGTCCGACTCTTAGCGACCCCATGGACTGCAGTCTACCCCGCTCTGCTGTCCATGGGATTTTCCAGGCAAGAGAGTACTGGAGTGGGGTCCATTGCCTTCTCCGTTAGACACTATACTCTCATGGAAAGAATTGTCATAAATTTGAAAATTTTATACTTTGCCAATGGAGCTTTCAAAGATATAAATTAGAAAATAGCAGGAGTACCATATATCTATTACTAATCTTCTTCCCTGAAATACACAAAGACATTTCAGTTTTTGCATTCTCAACCTCAGTACCATTTAGGATGTTCTTAAAGTGACAGTGAAAAGGAAGTTGCTCAGTCGTGTCCCACTCTTCGCGACCCTGTGGACTGTAGCCTACCAGCCTCCTCTGTCCATGGGATTCTCCAGGCAAGAATACTGGAATGGGTTGCTATTTCCTTCTCCAGGGGATCTTCCCAACCCAGGGATTGAACCCAAGTCTCCCACATTGCAGGCAGACGCTTTAACTAGCCAAAGGATGCTCTAAATATTTACTTAGTCCAGGAATTTGGGAACGTAAATTTCTGCCTAAAATCCTATTAAATCCACATTTCACCTGCTGTCCAGAGCACTCTCACTAAGCTTGAAAGGAGGTGTAATTTATTTTCCTATTTTGCAGTTGAAAGAAAGTGAAAGTGTTAGTCGCTCCAGGCATGTCCAGCTCCTTGTGACTCCATGGACTGTAGCTTACCAGGCTCTTCTGTTCTTTTGAATTCTCCAGGCAAGGATACTGGAGTGGGTAGCCATGTCCTTCTCCAGGGGATCTTCCCTACTCAGGGATAGAACCCAGCTCTCCCACATTGCAGGCAGATTTTTTACCATCAGCTTTTAAAATATATGTTTCAAAATCTATTCTATTCTTCCCAAATATAAAAAGTTACTTTTAGATATAGCTTATAGATTTCATTAAATTGTAAATTCACTTATATGATAAATGTTTTATTAGTACAACAAATGGACAATTGGTTTCAGGTGAGTCTTGGTACAGTTACCTAAATGAATGTATATAAATGATGTAAACTGCCTATTTGTATTTGCTATGCCTTTTACAAAGGGAGTTTTCTTCAGTCTCACATGGTAGCTTGAGGGTAGTTTAGTACCATCCCTCATAGCAGCAATATGACCATAGTAGGTTTTGATTTTGAAAGCTCTCATTGTATAATCCAGAGATTCATATGATCTTCTCTTTGCCATTTTCATGAATTGCTGCAACTGTCCAAAAATGAATCAGTCACTATCGCCAAAAGAATGGGATGTTCTCAGTGGCTTAAATTACTCAGAGTAGGACCATCCCTGAGTTTGAGGAGTAGATTCAGTCTCATCTAAAACACATGGATGATCATAGACATATATAAATTGCACAAGGCAAGGATAGACATGGAAAAAATAACCATCAACACTAATTCAGGAAATTGTATGCTGAGATATGCCTGATAGTGGCATATTCATTTTATCAGAATACATAAAGTATGTAGATGAAGAAACCAATAATAATAACATATAACTAATATTCACTGAACATCGCTTAAAATATTTTAGATGTGTCCATTCACTGAATCTTGAAAAATATCAGGAAACTAATAATGTTATTCTTCTTTTATTGATATGGAAACTGAGGCATTGAAAGGATATTTGACCAAGGTCATTCAACTAGAAAATGAATTTAAAATTCCAGATACTGAAATATTGAAAATTTATACCATGTTGGAAAGATTAAAAAGTTTGGGAGCTCGTGTACACCTGTGGTGGATTCATGTCGATGTATGGCAAAGCCAGTAAAGTATTGTAAAGTAAAATAAAGTAAAAAACAAAACAAAACAAAAAAAGCTTACCGAAGGTTATAAATCAACTATATGTAAGAGTTGTGATATGAATCCAGGCTTCCTGTTTATTTTCCATGTCACACCTAAAAATCTCCTTTCTAAATTAAATTATGTGTACCTATGGTTCAAATATAAACACAATTTATTTACTTACAAGTTATTATTTTCTTACTACAGTCATGTACTCAATATTAAATATCTCCTGTGAATAGTGATGAGCTCCACCTTGACAGAAGGTACTTTATAACTGTTTGGTTAATAAAAAATAATTTAAAATATAATGATAGATGATAAACTCAATTTTTCTCACTAGTTGTATTCTTTGATATAATTCTTTAATACTATATTTAATATCACATATTCATCAAGTTTGAAAATATCCACAGTAATAAATCAAAAGTTTTATCAAAATGTATTTCTTCAAATATCCAGAAAGAACATCATTCTTCCAAATTCAATGTAAATAAATTACATGATTACCAAACACTGAACCATTACCCTAAAGGCAAATTGTCTTTAATAACTTTCAAGTGCCTTTGAGGCAAAAATATTATAGAAAACATATTTTGCAAAGTAACTAACAATCACCTCTCAAATAAATTAAATAAAATGACAAAAATGGATCTAATGTTTTGATTCAATATTTTTAATGAAATGTAAATCAGAGAGTATAATCTGGCTTTATGCATATATGAATGTCAATGATATTTCAGTGTTATTTTTCACACTGCATTCTTTACCAAGTAATGTTACCATCTTCACATTAGAAAGCATATGAAATGCCAGATATATATTTTCTTCTATTCTAAAACAAATCAACATTATTTAAGTAAGATCTTAGCTATTTGTTTCAGAGAAGGAAATAGCAACCCACTCCAGTATTCTTGCCTGAGCACATCCCATGGACAGAGAAATCTGGCGGACTGCAGTCCTAAGGGTCGCAAAGAGTCAGACATGAATGAGAAACTAAAAATGTATAGCTGTTTGTTTAATTCATGTGTGTGCTTGTGTATGTGTGCCACGTTAAAACCTTAGTAATTTAATATACACATACCTATGTTTGACAGATTGGCATTTGCTTTTATGAAACCCTAGAATGGCATAAACAAATGCTCTTTTCTCTGTTAAATCTTTAATAACCTGATTCTATCCTAAGTTATACTCCAATATGACTCCATCTATTCTTTTTAATCCCTGCTGTTGCTGTTTTGGTTTTCACTATTTTGTCTTTTTTAAATTTCTGTTTATGATCCTAATCAATACTATTATAGTAGCCACCAACCCCCTACTTCTCTGATGACGAATAGCGAACTAAAATCTCTTTACAATTCATTACATATTTTAACTAATGAATAAATATGTGGCCAAGTATTTTGATGTCAGCTCTCTAAATCCACAGTTACTATCAAACTGTAAATAAACAAGGTATAGTTTAGTCAGAGGAGTACAAAGCCACGTGGCACCCCACAATGAGAATGACTTTTGTTGCTGTATTAAATAGCACTGATGCTCCATTCAGATTATTTTCTTTTTAAGTGAGTACACACTTCTTTAAATACTGTGTGTCTACTAATGCTCCTAGTGGCATGTACTACGGATTAGCCTCCACAGACAAGAGCTACCTAATTTGCTTGATAGTGTGTTGATGGCAGGAGTAAGTCTCCGAACCACTGCACCCCATCCATATCCCCAATGTTTTAAGAATGTCAAGGCACCCTCCAGTGTTGCCTGTCTTTTCTGTGTTACAGCTGTGGGCTTATGGGAAGTAGAGGGAGTCACCTGTCTCATATTTCCCATCCTTGATGGAGTTCTGGCACACTGGTCTGGGGGATGGTGGGAGGAGTTCTGACAGCAAAGCAGGCAACCAAATATGCTAAGCCTTAGGCCAGAGACATCTGTGGTAGTCTGTTCTCACTCAGAACTGAGGACATATCTGTGTTAGAGGTTATTTAATATGAAATAGCTAATATAAAACACCATGGTCTTCCCTGATGGTTCAGCAAGTAAAGAATCCATCTGCAATATAGGAAATGCAGGAGACAGGATCAGGAAGATCCCCGGATCAGGAAGATCCCCTGGAGGAGGGCATGGGAAAACACTCCTGTATTCTTGCCTGGGAAAATCCCATGGACAGAGGAGCCTGTCCATGGGATCTCAAAGAGTCAGACACGACTGAAGCAACTGAGCACACATGCATAAAACACCACTGCAGTTTGAGAGACCATAGAGGAAAGGTACAAGCTTTATAACTTTGTGCTTTATTCTGCTTTTGTGCTTTTGTACAAGTTCCCTCTCTTCCTAAAAAGAAATATATAAACCTCTAGATATTTTCTTATCTTGATAAGAAATATCTCCTAAGTCGCTTCAGTCATGTCCAACTCTGTGCGACCCCACAGATGGCTGCCCACCAGGCTCCTCTGTCCCCGGGATTCTCCAGGCAAGAATATTGGAGTGGGTTACTATTTCCTTCTCCAGATAAGAAATATAGATGTTATCAAATAACTGTCAGTTTTCTTCTTCCCTTTTTTTCAACTGTCTTCACTTCCCTCTTCTAACTTTTCTTTCTTGCTTATCTTTTACTCTCTTGATGTTTGAAATATCATCTCTGAATAGATGATTACTGCACTAGTCTTCCATGGCTGCAATAATATGTTCCCCAATTTAGTGTCTTAAAGAAAGACAAATTCATTAACTTACAATTTTGTAGTTTAGAAATCCAGAATGAGAACAAGTGGTCTAAAATAAAGGTATTGGCAGGTCTACTTTCTTTTCTGCATTGTTGCTCTCAGGAAATCTGTTCTCTTGCACTCTATAGCACCTAGAGGAGTCCTGCATTCTTTGGCTTGCAGCCACTTCCTCCAAATTCAAAGTTAGCAACAGCCAAGGTGAGTCCTTCTAATGTTACATCATGCTGTACTTCTCTTTCATCCCCCTTTTCCACATTATAGAGCCTTGTGATTGTTTTGGGCATATCCTGATAATCCAGAATAATCTCCCTATTTTAAGGTAGATGATTAGCAACCTTAGCTCCATCTTCTATGTTAACTCCTACTTTGCAGAAAAAGTAACATTAAAACATTTCAGAAATTACAACATATATATCTTTGGGTGATATGTTATTCTGCCTATGAAAGCTAACAAATCAAAATAAGCATTTGTAAAGTCTAGAGAGAAGTTTTAAAACAAATCTCAAAATTTAACTTCGCAAACACCCACCTCAAGTGCCATAAGAAATTATGTTTTTGTTCACCTTTCCATAAATCAGTCAAAAAATCTACTGATATCATAAAAAAAACTATTTATTTTGTCTCTAATTGCCATTCTTTTTTCACCATCATTGCATTAGGTAGGATAGTAGTAGCTGCAATAACAAATAAAGTTTAAATAGTCAGTAGCTTAACAAATTTATTTACCTCTTAGTTATGCAATGTTTTGATAAATATGTTTAATAGCCAGTATTTTACAAAGTGATTTGGAGACACAGAATCCTAACAACTTTTGTGTCAATCATCTCAGAAGGCCATGGAGTTATTTCCAGCAAGCAGATACAGATGAAAGACATAGAAAGCTCATTTAAACTTCACCACATTGTCCAGGAAATTGTATATAACTTCATTTTTGTTTTATATTCATTAGTTGCCTAAAGTGTTAGTTTAAGGACATAAGAATTCCTAGTCTTATAACTTGCCAGGAAAACTAAAACCAAAAATGCTGTAGTACATCTAGGTCAAAGTCTAACTACAAGACCACAAAATAGTTTTCCAAATCCTTCTTCCCATCCACACAAGAGCTGTCATCCAAAGGAGATGCCAGTGTATCAGATATGGATGTACATACTTATTTATTATTTCTGGATATAAATTCAGCTGCCTGAAAATGTACAAATTAAACATAATTTAGTTATAACATTTAATATGCTTTGGTCACCTGATGTGAAGAGTCTACTCATTGGAAAATACTTTGATGCCAGGAAAGCTTCAAGGCAGGGGGAGAAGAGGAAGATAGAGGATAAGATGGTTGGATGGCATCACTGACTCAATGGACATGAGCAAACTCCAAGAGATGGTGAAGTACAAGGAAATCTATCATGCTACTGTCCATGGGATCACAAAGAGTCGGACACAACTTAATGACTGAACAATGACAACACTTTATATGCAACAGTGAGTGGTTGCAATAGAAACTCCTCTTTGGAAAAGGAAAGGCTAGGAGGTACATAGGGGTCACTGGTTCACATCAAGGATTCCACCAGACCACTTATGCATTGTGAGGTCCCTTGTCAAGAATCATGAAATATCTGAAATGATACCCTACTCACAGTNCAGGTAATGGGGCAGCTACTGACAGTAAGGGCAAATTTCTCTGAAGACTCTTTATCTGGTACCTTTAGCTGGAGGCAAAGGCTCCCTGGTGTACTTCAAGGAATAAGGTGTAAATTGTGTGTGAAAATGTCATTAACTCTTTGAGGTAGTGAGATGTAGTCTTGAGGTTCCAAAACATTTTCAAACAATTCAACAGAAATCAGTAAGACATGGGAGATGGTTTGAAAATGTACATATGAGCTGATTTTGTGGTGGAAAGTAAAGCCCTTATCTATATCTTAGAAATCTGAGCTTCCCAGGTAGCTTAGTGGGTAAGGAATCCACCTGCAATGCAGGAGCTGCAGAAGCCCTAAGCTTGATCCTTGGGTTGGGAAGATCCCCTGGAGAAGAAAATGGCTACCCATTCCAGAGTTCTGCCTGGAGAATCCCATGGACAGAGAGAAGCCTGGTGGACTAAAGTCCACAGAGTCACAAAGAATCAGACAGGACTGATGCAACAGAGCATGCACATTAGAAATCTGCAAGAGAATGCAAACTCTGTTTTTGTTTTGTTTTGTTTTCCACTCATCTTTCTTACATGTGAATGCTCTGAAAACCAAAAATTCTAAATCACGGCTTACTGACTTCATTAATGTCTTCATTAATTTCAAGTTGACTATTTATTCCCTTCATTATCATGATTTTAATACCCTGAAGAGCAAACTTTGCACGAGAAAATAAAAGTGGCAAATAATTTGATTACTTATCCTAGAAACTACCTGAAGCCCATAGACTCTTCAATAGCGAGCATCAAAGGACAGTTTACATGCCAACACTCTGACTCCACCCTTTGTCTCAAATCCCTCTCCCTTTTGTACCCACCAATCCTTAGCTATTACATTATGACCCTATGGAATCCTAACCAAGCCCCTGCTGAATGAGTAATCTTAAACCAGATTTCAAAATCTCATAAATATCCTAAATTTTCCCTCACTAAATATTTATGGATGTGGTTATTTCCTTTGCTACAGTAAGTGATAACTAAAGTTGTTTTGGTAATATTTTAGGGGAACCCACATTCAACACTATTCAGAGTAATGCATTTGCTTCCAATTTTTATTAACCAACACATTTAAAAGTCCATTGTTATATTTCATTTTCAAAGACAAAAAAAAATAAAACTAATAAAAAGGAAGATTGTTTTTACTTTCAGCTATCCATTTGAGAATTATTAAATTGTTTAATTTTGAAATATATTTTAAAATTTAATAGTAAATATATACATAATCCTAAACCAGAATAATACTGCCATTTTCTTTGAATGACTGACAAATGCATTGTAACTTTATTACAATCCAACATTTTTGACACCAATATATTATCACTGAAAACCCTTTTAAAATATTGTTTATGATATATTTAAAAAAAAGAATATGTTTTAAATCATATTCATGTGGGCCAGGAGAATTAGGAAAGTGCATTTCATAGTTTCATAATTTTGGCTCTGTGGCATGGCCATTTAGAACATTGATCTATGAAATTGTAAATTTTATCCTACTTTGCAGAGTATTCTCATAATCATTTAAGATATGAATTAAATTTTATTTTACAAAGTAAAACCAAAGGACTATCAGTCAATAAATTTCAACCATGAAAGAAGTGAATGAAGCAGTATGTAAGTGCCCAAACAGAACAAGTACAAGTGCACCAGTAAATGCCACTGTCCCTGCCTCCCGGAAACTTGTGGTACAATTCAAATATCATGTTGTCACTGTCAAGCCCAGTGTCATTCTCATGCCTTTTACTTAGGAAAAGCACAGATCAGAGATCTAGGATCTTGGATTTTACTCCTGTCTTTAACTTCCTCAGCAACTTTGTTGAAGGAAATTCGTTTTTCAGCTTTTCTCTGAAATGAGAAGGTTGGAATAGATAATTGATTTTCCAACTGTTTTTCACAGAGATACTTCAAGGACACTTTGATGGAAGGAGTAATGGGTTCAATAAGAGGAACCCTTCACTCTTTTCTGCTTCAAACACAGCAGTTCTGCTTGTTTCTTATATTTATTTTGGACTCTGAAGCTAGCTTTCATATGAACAAACAAATCAGGATATTAAATAAAAACAAACAAACAAAAGCCAAAATAAACAAAATGTAACATTCCATTTTTCTCAAATATATAGTTTGGAATGAGGCAAACAATAAACTTCAAGTTCTGCAGCTAAAATGTATTTCAATAATATAATAATGATAATGTGATTTTTTCAGTCTTTATATTATCCCCCAAAATTAAATGCATAATCTAATTTCTTCTTGACAAGAACATTGAAAGGCAGGTATTACATATCATGCTTTCTTACAGAAAATAAAATTTGAACTATGATTTCCAATTATCCAATTCTCTAATATTTTTAAGAGCTGACTTGTGCAAAGGTTTTGCTAGGTATTTTTAGGTTTCGTGTTCATAATACCTTATGCGACTATATATATAGCAAATACTCAGAACTAGTGTTGAAGTCTAGAGTGGCTGATGGTCTTTATCAATATGAATAATGATAATAAAACTACTGACATTGAGAATAATGCAGGTCGCCTTGACTTGGAGGTATATACCCTCCGTAATACTACATACCAAAAGTTTTATTTAATTTCATAATGCAATGACATATTGCATTGACAATGCATATGCAATGACAATGACTCTCCAATATTCACATTTTAACCAAAATAAATAGGACTTCCCTGGTAGCTCAGATGATAAAGAGTCTACCTGCAATGCAAAAAACCCAGGTTCAGTCCCTGGGTCAGGAAGATCGCCTGGAGAAGGAAATGGCAACCCACTCAAGTATTCTTGCCTGCAGAATTCCACGGACAGAGGAGCGTGGCGGGCTACAGTCCATGGAATTGCAAAGAGCTGGACACAGCTGAGCAAGTTTCACTTATAACTGAAGTTAAGCAAGTAAAGCAATTTGCCTATGTCTGACTTCAGAGGACTACTAAAGAACAGAGCTAACATTTAATCCTAAACTGAGATCAGAGCCTTCATTTCATCCATATAACTTCCTGCTTAATTTATTTCAATGCTGACTTCCAATTTAAAACTGGTTAAGTTATTTAAAATGTGATTAAGTGCAACAGAGCCTGAGGACTAACACTCCTAACATTAAGAAAGCATAAAGCTACCATGATCAAGACAGTGAGATATCAGTGAAATACACAAGTAGATCAATGGAACAGAATAGAGAGCCTAGAAAGAGACCCATATAAATACACTCCACTGATTTCTGAAAAAGAAGCAAATGCAATCCAGTGGAGCAAAGCAGTCTTTTTGACAAATGGTTCTGGAACAACTGAACATCCATATCCAATAAAAAAGTGAATCTAGACACAGATTTTATATTTTTCACAAAAATTAATGCAAAATTAACCACAGACCTAAATGCAAAACCATAAAACTCTCAGAAGATGGAATANTCCAGTGGAGCAAAGCAGTCTTTTTGACAAATGGTTCTGGAACAACTGAACATCCATATTCAATAAAAAAGTGAATCTAGACACAGATTTTATATTTTTCACAAAAATTAATGCAAAATGAACCACAGACCTAAATGCAAAACCATAAAACTCTCAGAAGATGGAATAGGAGAACATCTTGATTACCTTGAGTTTGGAGATGTTTTTAAACATGTGTGCTAAATCTTATCTGACTCTTGGGATCCCATCAACTGTAGCCCTCCAGGCTCCTCTGTCCATAGAATTTTACAGAAAAGAATACTGGAGCAGGCTGCCATTTCCTACTCCAGGGGACATTCCTGACACAAGGACTGAATGTGCATTTCTTACATCTCCTGCATTGGAAGGTAGATTCTTTACCATTGAGCCATCTGGGGAGCCTGTCTTTATCTATACAACACCAAACAACATCCATGAAAGAAAGAATTAATAAGTCAGGCTTCATTAAAATAAAACAAGTATATACAACTACTCTTTTGTGAAAGACATTGTTAAATTACGGAAAGGCAAGCATCAGACTAAGAAATTTTTGGAAAACACTGTTGAATAATGAATCATTATCTAAAATACTCCTAAAAATCAATAATAAAAGCAAACAAATTAATGAAAAATGGTCCAAAAGTTTTGAGACATCTCAATAAAAAAATAGACAGCACATAAGCATGTGATAAAATGCTCCACATCATATGTCATGATGGAAANGAATCATTATCTAAAATACTCCTAAAAATCAATAATAAAAGCAAACAAATTAATGAAAAATGGTCCAAAAGTTTTGAGACATCTCAATAAAAAAATAGACAGCACATAAGCATGTGATAAAATGCTCCACGTCATATGTCATGATGGAAATGCAAATTAAAACAACGAGGAGTACTATATTACATATCTTTATATAATTTATATAGATAAAGGTTATGTATCTCTGAATCCACAGAGCTAGAGCCTTTGTATAATTATTTCTCAGGTGTGTTAATTAAATAACTTGGAAATATTCAAAGAATTTCTAACTGAGAGTCATAGCTAACAACAATAAAACATTTTTTTTTCTTAGCCTATAGCTGTTTACTGTAACTGAGATATAGAAAAGTATTATATAAATTTAAATAAACAAAGTAAAGTTTTAGAATGAAGACAACAACAATGAGATTCCACTACACACCAACTAGAATGGTCAAAATTCAAGACATTGACTATACCAAATGCTGGTAAAAGTGTGGAGCAACAAGAACTTTCATTGCTGGAAGAAATGCAGCATGGTGCAGCTGCCTTGGAAGACAGTTTGGCATTTGCTTATAAAACCAAACCCTCTCTTAACTGAGAAACTGTGCCTTTTGTTATTTCCCCAAAGGAGTTGGAATTTATGACCATGCAAAACCCTGCACACAGATGTTTATACCAATCTTACTCATAATTGCCAAAACTTGGAAGAAATTAAGATATTCTTCAGTAGGTAAATCTGTAAAAATATTGCAACATCTAGACAATGACTATTAGTCACAAAGCTGAAGAAATGAGCTATCAAGCTGTGAAAAAACATAGAGAAAACTTAAACACATATTACTAAGGAAAAGAAGCCCATCTGAGAAAGGCAATATACTGTGTACTTCCACCTATGTAAGATTCTGGAAATGGCAAAGCTATGGACAGAGTAAAAAGATTAGTTGTTGCCAGGGATCAGTGAAAAGGGATAAATAAGTGGAACACAGGGATTTTTCTAGTAGTAAATAGATTTTGTATGATACAGTAATGATAAACACATGCCGTTATATAGTTGTCCAAGTTCATAGAATGAACACAGGATTAAATATTCAAAACATGGACTTTGAGTGTTTTTATGCCAATATATTTCATTAGTTGTAACAAATTATCATTCTAATGGGGCATGTTTGTATCCAATGAGATTATGCATTTGTGTGGAGATAGAAGAATGATGTCCTTTCCATTATAGGGTACTGGAATGCAAAAGTAGGAAGTAAAGATGTACCTGGAGTAAAAGGCAAGTTTGGCCTTGGAGTACAAAATGAAGCATGGCAAAGGCTAACAGAGTTTTGCCAAGAGAAGACACTGGTCATAGCCAACACCCTCTTCCAACAACACAGGAGGGTCCATGTCCATCTCTACACATGAACATCACCAGATGTTCAATACTGGAATCAGATTGATCATATTTTTTGCAGCTAAAGATGGAGATGCTCTATATAGTCAGCAAAAACAAGACCAGGAGTTGACTATAGCTCAGATCATGAACATATTATTGTAAAAATCAGACTTAAAATGAAGAAAGTAGTGAAAATCACTAGAACATTCAGGTATGACCTAAATCAAATGCCTTATGATTATACAATGGAAGTGACAAATAGATTCAAGGGATTAGATCTGATAGACAGAGTGCCTGAAGAACTATGGACAAGGTACATAACATTGTACAGGAGGGAGTGATCAAAACCATCCCCAAGAAAAAGAAATGCAAAATGGTTCTCTGAGGAAGCTTTACAAATAGCTGAAAAAAGAAGAGAAGTGAAAGGTAAAGGAGAAAGGGAAAGATACACTCATCTGAATCCAGAGTTCCAAAGAGTAGCAAGGAGATATAAGAAAGCCTTCCTAAGTGATCAATACAAAGACGTAGAGAAAAACAATAGGATGGGAAAGACTAGAGATCTCTTCAAGAAAATTATAGATTTCATGGGAATAATTCATGCAAAGATGCACACATTAAAGACAGAAATGGTATGGAGTTAACAGAAGAAGAAGATATTAAGAAAAGCTACTGGAGGTGATGGAATTTCAGCTGAGCTATTTCAAATCCTAAAAGATGATGCTGTGAAAGTGCTGCACTCAACATGCCAGCACATTTTGAAACCCAACAGTGGCCACAGGATTGGAAAAGGTCAGTTTCATTCCAATCCCAAAGAAAGGAAATGCCAAAAATATTCAACCTATGGCACAATTGCACTCATTTCATATGCTAACAAAGTAACGCTCAAAATTCTCCAAGCCAGGGTTCCAGATGTTCAAGCTGGATTTAGAAAAGGTGGAGGAACCAGAGATAAAATAGCCAACATCTGTTGGATCATTGAAAAAGCAAGAGAATTCCAGAAAAATATCTACTTTTACTTCATTGACTATGCTAAATCCTTTGATTCTGTGGATTACAACAAACTGTGGAAAATTCGTCAATAAATGTGTATACTAGACCACCTAACCTGCCTCCTGAGAAACCTGTATGCAAGCCAAGAAGCAACAGTTAGAATAGGGCATGAAACAATGTACTGGTTCAAAATTGGTAAAGAAGCATGTCAAGGCTGTGTATTGTGATCTTGCTTATTTAACGGCTATTCAGAGTACATCATATGAAATTATATATAAGCTGGGTGAATCACAAGCTGGAATCAAGATTGCCAGGAGAAATATCAATAACTTCAGATATGCAGATGGCACAATGTTTATGGCAGAAAGCAGAGAGGAACTAAAGAGCCTCTTGATGAAAAGTGAAAAAGGAGAGCAAAAAAGCTGGCATTAAACTCAACACTCAAAAAGTGAGGATTGTGGCATCTAGTTCCATCACTTCATGGCAAATGGATGGGGGAAAAAAAAGAGTGACAGACTTTATCTTGGGCTCCAAAATCACTGCAGATAGTGACTTCAGCCATGAAATTTGCTCTGTGGAACAAAATCTATGACCAATCTAGACAGCATATTAAGAAACAGAGACATTACTTTGCAAACAAAGGTATAGATGTGAAAGTTGCACCATAAAGAATGCAGAATGCCAAAGAATTCATGCTTTTGAACTGTGTTTTTGGAAAAGATTTTTGAGAGTCCCTTGGACTGCAAGTAGGTCAAACCAGTCCATCTTAAAGGAAATCAGTCCTGAATATTCATTGGAAGGACTGATGCTGAAGCTGAAGCTCCAGTACTCTGCCACCTGATTTGAAGAACTGACTCATTGGAAAAGATCCTGATGCTAATGAATGAATGAAAGCAAGAGGAGAAGGGGACAACAGAGGATGAAATGGTTGGATGGCATCACCAACCCGATGGACCTGAGTTTGAGCAAGCTCTGGGAGTTGGTGATGGACAGGGAAGCCTGGAATGCTTAAGTCCATGGGGTCACAAAGAGTCAACACGACTGAATTGAACTGAGTAGATATGAGAGCTTCCCTGATGGATCAGTGATAAAGAAAAATCTGCCTGCCAATGCAGGAGATGTGGATTTGATCTCTGGGTTGGGAAGATCCCCTTTAGAAGGCAGAGGCAAACCACTGCTGTATTCTTGCCTGGGTAATCCCATGGACAGCAGCACCTGGCAGGTTATTGTCCATGGGTTCACAAAAGAGTTGGACATGACTAAGCAATGAAACAACAGCAGCAAGTGTTATATGAGAACTGTCTGTGCCTTCTATTCATTTTTTTCTATGAATCTATAGCTCTTTAAAAAAATAAACTCTATGTATTAAAAATAAATGTTCAGCACCATTAATCAGTAGGGAAGTACAGACAAAACCATAATGAGATATCATCTCATGACTGATAGAATGGCTGTCATCAGAAAGATAAGAGATAATTTTTGATGAGGCTGTGGAGAAAAGCAAAACTTTGTGCACTATTAGTGGGAATGTAAATTGGTCCAGCTATTATGGAAAACAATATGGATATCCTCGAAATACTAAAAGTAGTACTGATGAATGATCCAGCAATTCCACTCCTAGAGATATATCCTAAGAAACAAAATCACCATCTTGAAAAGATATTTGCACATCCCCCTGTGAAAGTGAAAGTCACTCAGTCGTGTTCGACTATTTGTGACCCAATGGACTACACAGTCCATGGAATTTTCCAGGCCAGAATACTGGAGTGGGTAGCTCTTCCCTTCTCCAGGGGATCTTCCCACCACAGGGACTGCCCCTCTCCACTGTTAATTGCAGCATTATTCACAATAGCTAAAATATGGAACAACAAAAAAGCAAATGTTATTGATAGATGGATGCATAAAAAATGCAATATACATAATGGAATATTTCTCAGCCATAAAAAGAATTTATAGCAAAACAGGTGGACCTTAGGGTGTTATGCTAAGTGAAATAATTCAAAGAGAGAACAGTAGCATATGATCTCACTTATATGTGGAATAAAAGAAAAAGGAATCCATAAGAAAGAAAATAGATTGATGGTTGCCAGAGGAAGGAAGAAGGAAAATGGGCAATGCTGGTCCAGTTTTTTTTTTTTTTTTAATAAACTTCCAAATAAAATTAATCAGTTTTGAGGATGTAATTATATATATATATTTTTTTCTTTTTTTATTTCCTGAAATACTTATGGTGGAATTAGAGTAGCTGGAAGAAAGGAACTTGAAAATAAAAGGAGTCAATAACAGATACAAGGGCACATCTTAATAAGACAAGAAAGACAACCTCTGCCTTTCAGCTTTAATTTGGTGTCTCAGGGCCAGTGTATGCCNTGTATATGTGTTAATCCCAAATTCCCAATTTATCACTCACTGCTTTCCTTTTTAATAACCTTGTTTGTTTTCTATGTCTGCAAGTCTATTTCTGTTTTCTAAATAAGTTCTTTTGCATCATCTTTTTTAGATTCCACATGTAAGTGATATCATATTATATTTGTCTTTGTCTGACTTACTTCACTTAGTATTGTTAGGGGAAGCACACTGATTGAAACCATCCACCCTGGCTGGGAACCATACTAACCATTGCATGAGTTGCTTTACGACAAGAGGTCCTGGTAAGGAACACAGAACTAATAAGCTACCACCAACAAGGAGAATTCAGGCAAGGTAAAAAGGAGATACCACATGTCTTTCCACCTCCCAGAATCCTTCTTGCTGGCTTCCATCTTGCTGAGCAATGCATGCACCACCAGGAAGGACCCTGAGTCATAATGATTGGCCAAAGACAACCCAGAAACTAATCCCATCACCATAACACTCGAGACTGCAAGCCACATAGCAAAGCAGTTCTCCTGGTTTCCCTTACCCTGCTGCTCTCTGCCCAAATGCCTCTCCCCAATAAAGTATCTTGTTTTGTCAGCACATGTGTCTCCTCAGCTAATTCAATTCCAAGTGTTAGACAAGAGTCCATTGTTGGGCCCTGGAAGGAGTTCTCCTTTCTGCAGTAGTATGACAATCTCTAGGTCCGTCCATGTTGCTGCAAATGGCATTATTTCATTCTTTTTTATGGCCGAGTACTACTTCATAGGCTTTCCAGGTGGTGCTAGTGGTAAAGAACCTGCCCACCAATGCAGGAGATGTAAGAGATGCAGGTTCAATCCTTGGATCGGGAAGACCGCCTGGAGGAGGGCATGACAACCCACTCCAGTATTCTTGCCTGAAAAATCCCATGGACAAAGGTGCGTGGTCACCACAGTTCATGGGGTTGCAAAGAGTCAGACACGGCTGAAGTGACTTAGCATGCATGCACAGGTTTCAATTGCATATGTGAACCACATCTTCTTTATCCATTCATCTGTCACTGGACATTTAGGTTGCTTCCATATCTTGGTTATTGTGAATAGTGCTTCAATGAACATTGGGTGCATGTGTCTTTTTGAGTTAGAGTTTCTGCCTTTTCCAGATATACACAGAAGAATGGGATTGCTGGATCATATGGTAACACTATTTTTAGTTTTTTAAGGAGCCTTCATACTGCTCTCCATAGTGGCTGCACCAGTTTACATCCCCAACAGTGTAGGAAGATTCCCTTTTCTCCACATCCTCTCCAGCATTTATTGTTTGTAAACTTTTTGATGCTACCCATTCTGACCTGTGAGTGGTGGTACTTCATTGTAGCTTTGATTTGCATTTCTCTAAAAATTAATGCTGTTAAACATCTTTTCACGTGCCTGTTGGCCATCTGTATGTCTTCTTTGGAGAAATGTCTATTTAGATCTTCTGCCCATTTTTTAATTGGGTTGTTTGTGTTTTACTATTGAGCTGTATAAGCCGTTTGTATATTTTAGAAATTATGCCCTTGTTGGTCACATCATTTGTGAATATTTTCTCCCATTCTTTAAGGTATCTTTTTGTTTTGTTTCCTTTGTTTCCTTGGGTATGGTTTCTTTTGCTGTGCAAAAGATTTTAAGTTTAATGAGGTCCCATTTGTTTATTTTTGTTTTGTTTGCATTACTCTAGAAAATGGAGCCAAAAAAAATTACTGCAGTTTACTTCATGTCAAAGAGTGTTCTGGCTATATCCAATTTTCCCAGCCCCACTTGTTAAAGAGATTATTTTTTCTCCATTGTATATTCTTGCCTCCTTTGTCACAGCTTAATTGAGTAATAGCTATGTGGGTTTATTTCTGGGCTTTCCTGTTCGATTGATCTATATTTCTATTTTTTGTGCCAGTACCATAGTACTTTCATTGCTATGGCTTTATAATATAGTGTGAAGTCAGGAAGCATGATTCCTCCAGCTCCATTCTTCTTTCTCAAGATTATTTTGGCTATTCTGGGTCTCCTCTGTTTCCATATAAATTTTTTTGTTCCAGTTGTATATAAAATGCCATTGGTAATTTGATAGGAATTGCACTGAATTTGTAGATTGCCTTGGGTGGTATTGAAACCATTCACCTCATATTGGGACTTGAACCCATGTGCTGGGCAATCCCTCCCAGCATCAGAGTCTTTTCCAATGAGTCAACACTTCTCATGAGGTGGCCAAAGTACTGGAGTTTCAGCTTTAGCATCATTCCTTCCAAAGAAATTCCAGGGCTGGTCTCCTTCAGAATGAACTGGTTGGATCTCCTTGCAGTCCAAGGGACACTCAAGAGTCCCAACACCACAGTTCAAAAGCATCAATTCTTCGGCACTCAGCCTTCCTAACAGTCCAACTCTCACATCCATACATGACCACTGGAGTCTAATGGAATGTTAATTTTTCTCAGTCCCTGGATTAGAACTACATCACCATCTCTTCTTCCTTATCACATTTGTCATTTTGCTCAGTTACTTTTTATCTGTAGCTTGGCTGTTATTCTATGAACTATAATTTTTTCCCAGGAAAATATGATTTATAATCTATGCTGAGTTTCAAGACCAAAAATTACTAGAATAATTAACTGAATGAGAAGCATTAAAACTCGAATTACAGTTCCACAGAGAAATATACTTCATTCTTGATTACTTTTCTGCATGTATCAAAATATATTTTCTTAGAACTCTATTCTTAAAACCATGATACATTTTGTTTTTATTCTGTCAGATTGGGAGCCAAAATGAAAACTTGCAGAAAAGTGTAAAAAGAATTGTTGAAAAAATTCAAGTTAGCGAATCTTTGCATTGCAACAAATACATACATTTTCTTTTTTTTTTGATTATAATTTTTATTGCAGTTTAGTTGATTTATACTATTGTGTTAGTTTTTACAGTTTTAATGTTATAAGGGAGTATTGCTTTGCACTGTTCAACAGATGAATGGATAAGCAAGCTGTGGTACATATACACAATGGAGTATTCCTCAGCCATTAAAAAGAATACTTTGAATCAGTTCTAATGAGATGGATGAAACTGGAGCCTATTATACAGAGTGAAGTTATCCAGAAAGAAAAACACCAATACAGTATACTGACACATATATATGGAATTTAGAAAGATAGTAATGATGACCCTGTATGTGAGACAACAAAAGAGACACAGACATATAGAACAGACTTTTGGCCTCTGAGGGAGAGGCAGAGGGAGAGTGTGGGATGATTTGGGAGAATGGCATTGAAGCATGTATATTATCATACATTTTCTCTGAGTAACACATGGTTTGGACAGGTGTTGCTATTAATACCAGGAGATTTGCATATTTTGCAAACAAATTTATATATGTACCATAATACTTAACATTGCATAGATAAATTTTCACAGATATATCTCTCTCATTTAAAATACTTTATCAATAATGCTTACTATACCAAAACCCAATATATCTATTCACAAGCTGTCCACAGGGGAGCCCTTCTTCGTTTGCACTGACAGGCCTTTCCCCGCTTCCTCAAGGTCACTGCTTGGTGTTCAGAGTTCACACCCCATTTCCTCCTTTTTCTTGGACTGAAAGAACAGATCCTAAGATACTACTAAAGGAAGAGCCACGGTCACANAATACATCATCAATTAAGTCAGTGGGAAATGAAATTCCACCACAGGATCAAAAAGGTAATGCTTTCGAAATTATAATTAAATAATATCTTTAAAATGAAGATGTTGAAAATAATAGTGGTATGCTTTTATATTAAAAAATGCTGCTGTGATTAAAAACTCTTTTTTCTGTCTAGTGTTGTGTTGAGGAAGCATGGATATCTGAGACCACTTATTCTTCCCTTTGTATTTTTGGCAAACAGCCAGTTAAGGCTGTAACTCTAGCTTGTGGAAATTGGTTGAGTAAATGGAGTCAATGAATCAGATGCAGTGCATGAAGATTAGGGAGGCTGAAAATATAGAGTTAGTGAGGTGTGATTCTATTGTTTCAGTGGGGACTTCCACTCCTACTGTGGGAGGAGGGGTGTAGGAAGAAGCACATCATCAATCAAAAATACTTTTCCAGTATATAGGCATGTTTATTTCTATCTCAAATGCCTTCCAATGTATTAGGTTTACCTATATGAAGAGATATTAAAGAAGTTTTATGTATGTTGGATCATATTTTTCTTTTACTCTTAACAAATCCACTTGTCTGCTGATGGATAGACTTGAAAAAAGTATGTTATAGGCATCTAATAACAGGAAGATACATTTAACCTCAGGGTCACTTAAAAAATATTCTGTCAGTGGAGTCTTAAACTTTTGCACATAATTAGCTGCTCTTCTTGGGCATAATTTAAAAATCAGCTCAAGGTGATTTGATTATTTGTCAATGACATATATTTTATTTCTGAACTTGTAACATCTCTCACTGGAGAAGGAAGTGGCAACCCACTCCACTATTCTTGCCTGAAGAATCCTATGTACGGAGGAGCCTGGCAGGCTACAGTCAATAGGGTCGCTAAGAGTTGAACATAACTGAAGCGACTTAGCAGCAGCAGCAGCATCTCTCAAAAAAGGTAGATTATATGACCCTTACAAGAAAACATTTGACATTAACATGCTCTCAGTGCTCTGCAGAAACCGAGACTATTATTTTTAGTTTATGATCTTTTCTCATTTCCTCAAATTGTATAAAATTTCTGACACTGACCAAGCAACTTCATATGTGTTATGTTTCCCTGGGAAATGGTGCAGCTTGTCATTTTTTCTCCCTTATTTATAACAGTACTGCATACCTCTACACAGTTTACAAGGAAAATCTTACATTTTGATACATAAGCCAATGAAAGAAAAGGAAAAAGTCAAGTGACCTTGACATTCTTAATAAATTCAAGAAAAAATATTCTTCAGGAAGATATTAAAGTTATTAAATCATTGCTAATTAACTTTTAACAATTATCAAGCCTGGCACATTCTGTGAAACCTTCCATTTGGAAAACTTCAATAACACTGCTCTCACTTAAACTAGGCTGAAATAATTCATCTGTCCAATATGTGTTACTAAAACAACTTACTCTATCTTGTTTAAGTTGAACATCAATTAAGTAAAGTATAGGAAATAATTCACAGAATCTCAGTGATGCCTAGAGAATCAAAGTTAGAAAAGTCTGTGAGACCGGGAAAAAATTCTAACTACATTATACTTCCACCATCAATAGTGGAAGTATTCAGGGTGGATGCAATACCACTATCTTTGGACAAGGTAAGACAAATCTTGAGTATGATTTAAATTCTCATTCTTCTGAGATTCCTGTAGGGATAAACCTGGAAAGAAATTAATATCCTTAAAAGGTACCCTATCAAAAGTATATACTCCAACATTAACTAGAAGTATAAATATTATTCATAATATTTATTTTTAAATAAAATATTAATTATTGAATTTATTTCTGGCATATTCATTTAGGTCATTAAAATTATGACATACTTCTTAATTTGTGTTGCTGTCCTTTAAATATTTTCTTCTCCTTGTTAGGGGAAGCACACTGACTGAAACTGCCCATCCTGGCCAGGCACCATAGTAACCATTTTCATGAATTGTTTTGCAGGAGGTCCTGGTAAGGAACACAGAACTAATAAGCCACTACCAACTGAAAGAGTTTAGGAAAGGTCAAAAGGAGACACCCCAGTCTGACCACTTCCCAGAATCCTTCTCTCTGGCATCCATCTTGGCTGAACAAGGCATACACCACCAGGAAGGACTCTGAGTCAGAATGATTGGCTAAAGACAACGGGGGAAACTAATCCCATCACCATAAAACCCAAAACTGTGAGCTACTTGGCAGAGATGTTCTCCTGGGTTCCTTACCCTACTGCAAGAAATTTTATTGGGAAAGAGCACCTGGGTGTCAGCACATGTGTCTCCTCGGACAATTCATTTCTGAGGGTTAGACAAGAACCCAGTTTCAGGCCCTGGAAGTGGTCCCCCTTCCTGCAACATTATTACTCCTTCAAAATCAAAGAATTATTTTCTTCAACATAACCATAGATTTTAAATACAGAATGACCTCATATTTGACTATTAGTACAGTCAAAATACTAAGAGATAGTGTTGATAGAAGAAATGTTTGTAATCATTTGCTTTATCAAAATGCAACATCTTATCATAGAAAATAAGAATAGTAAAGTTTTCACTAACATGTGATACTAGAGCTAAGAATAGTTTTCATCTCTCCAAAATTAAAATGGTGTCAAATAACTGAATATTGTAATTGTGTGTAAAACAATATCAGATTGGAAATCCATTTAATTGACTGTTGCTTTTAAAATATGAAATCAACACACAGAAATCCCTTGCATTCCTATATACTAATTATGAGAAAATAGAAAAAGAAATTAAGGAAACAATTCCATTCACCATTGCAATGAAAACAATAAAATACTTAGGAATATATCTTCCTAAAGAAACTAAAGACCTATATATAGAAAACTATAAAACACTGGTGAAAGAAATCAAAGAAGACACTAATAGATGGAAAAATATACCATGTTCATGGATCAGAAGAATCAATACAGTGAAAATAAATATACAACCCAAAGCAATCTATAGGTTCAATGCAATCCCCATCAAGCTACCAACGGTATCTTTCACAGAGCTAGAACAAAAAGGTTCACATTTTGTATGGAAATACAAAAAACCTCAAATAGCCAAAGCAATCTTGAGAAAGAAGAATGAAACTGGAGGAATCAACCTGCCTGACTTCAAGCTCTACTACNTATATTCAAAAATTAAAATATGAAATTATTCTGGGAATTTTTTCTGGTTTTCACTAGAACATTTCCAGTGGCAAAGAGTAGATTTTATTATAAGCAACATGACATTGTACATCATTAAAATATACTCTTAAATTAGCTTTTGTTATCCTACAATTTTATTTTTATAAGTTCAGTAAAGGTATAAAACATATTTAGAATATTAGAGGTATATCAATAATGTGTTACAACTGTCATATTTATGCTAGTAACTTATATTTTTATGCTAGTAACTCATCATCTAAAACTATAAAATTCCTCAGGAGAAATTTCATCTTGATAGCATATCCCCTTGTTTAACACCTGGAGAAAAACATTTTTTAACAGAATCAAGAGACAAATGAAAAAAAAAAAAAGTTGGCCATCTCCTGGGAAAATGCATACACACGTGCCCACCCACACGTATACACACAGACATACATACACACACAGAATCTAATAGCAACAGCAATATTAAATGCTTCAAGGTTAAGGATAAAGCTGAGATACTATGATAGTCTTTGGCTGGATTAATTTTTTCCTATTAGCAGTACTGTGTTCAACAGAATAATTTCCAAGAGAAAAATAAATATATTTGGATTTAACAAAAAGTGGGCAAATTTATTCGAGGTCATATTTCAGCTTGACAGCATCTTTATATTTAATGGCATGATTTGGAAACTTTAGGATCTATTAATTTTTAATTTTTTCATATTATTTAAATACATTGTAGTGTATTATATACTAGAGAAAAATAACATCCAAAGATATGAGACTGTTGTTAAGTATATGAGAAAAAATGTCAATAATATCATTCCTATGAAAAGCTTCAGTTCCACATTTAATTATTGAATTGTCAGTTTTCTAGAATGCCCTCATTTGATTAAAACTGAAATTATTGATCAAATAGTATACATGTCATAGAGCAGGCTATGATATGATGAAATTTTCAACAACTAAACTACACTGAAAAACAAGGGAAAGGAATATGTTTTTCTTCCTTTGTTAAGAAAGAAGTAAATCATTGTCTTTTTACCAAAATCTACTTTAAGGTAAATGCCTTATATTACATCCAAATTGAGTTAGATCAGTGTAACAATATGGGGACATGTAATTGTTGCTGAAACTTGAATGAGGCATCTATAAATTTGCCTAACACCAGTACAGCTTAGAAAAAATTCAAACTGATCATGATAGCGCTGCATGTTTATTTGCTCAGTCGTGTCTGACTCTTTGTGACCCTTTGGGCTGTAGCCCACCAGGGTCTTCTGTCACTGGGATTTTTCATGCAAGAATATTGGGGTGGATTGCTGTTTTCTCCTCCAGGAGATCTTCCTGACCCAGGGGTTGAACACATGTCTCCTGTGTTTCCTGCATTGCAGGCAGATTCTTTACCTGCTAAGCCATCAGGAAAGCCTTGACCAGAAGAATAGATAGGACTAATTGTATTCTGGAGCTACAAGCCTAGTATTTACCAGAATAGGAATAGCAAAACAGAGCAGCAATTATGATGTAAATTTGGAAAAGCCTGGAAATAATAAAGCAGGTGAAGTAATAGGATTGTTTATGAGAAAATACACTCAGATGTGGACAAGGTGGGAAGTACCAGTATAGGGGTTTTTCTTTCTCCACATCAGTCTGGGGATTAAACACAACCTGGGTAAGAAATTTCCATCTAGACCAGAGTAGAGCTTTCTTTATTATAAGGCCAAAGTAAATCTGGCAATTGACAATGGAATGGGAAACTTAAGGCTGGCAGTTTAAACGTTTTTGTGTTTAGCAGCTCAGTGGTGTCCCTTTGCAACCCTTTGTACTGCAGCCAGCCAGGCTCTTCTGTCCTTGAGATGTTTCTGGCAAGAATTTAAGAGCTTTAACCAATACAATATTGTAAAGTAATTAGCCTCCAATTAATAAATAAATTTAAATTAAAAAAGAAGAATATAAGGCTTGTATATGTAACCAATGCCCTGTGGTTCTTACCCATAAAGACAGCTATTTTTGTGTTTGTGTCATAGGGAGGAAAAAATGTAGCCCCAAATGAATTCCATTCTAAGTTGCACATACACGTAATATAAAGCAACATAAAATTTATAACAGATAATAAGGTAATAAAATAAATAGAACTAAATCTCAAGATAAATATGCTGATAGAGTAAGAAAGGGAACATATTGCAAACATAAATAAGTGACAGTTATGAAAAAGAACAAAGTAGCTGCCTTGCTTTTGAAAGAATAAAAAGATGTACTTTACATTTGAAAGAATATAAAGATCTCAGAAGAAGGAAGGCAGTCTAAAGCTAAAAATAATGACTGCCTTTTAAATTAGTGTGAAGATGAATGAGTTAAAGTTCTCAAGTACTGATTTGCATTTATTTTTGTTTTGAAGGCTTAAAACTAAAGAATCTCAAAAATAAAATATGTGCTAACATTCCTTCCTGTTAATAATTTTTAAACTATGTTACCAATCAAAAAATTGGTGGAAATAAAGTCTACTGTTTTATCTATATGTTGTCGTGTCAGTTATTTTAAATGACACAGCAGTTTTTTCCTCTTCACCAGGGTGCAGTTACCAGAGAAAATATCCACAGGTCCCCTTGGCTTCCAATTTGCTTTCAAGCTGGAGATCATGTGTAGTTAAGGTGATATTCCAGGTTCTTTCTCAATGGAATCCATCCCTTTCCCTTGTCTATTAAGTTGTTAATCTATGAACTGATTTAGAAACATAACTAATTAAAGTATTGTCACCTTTCACTGCAGAGGCTACCACCAGATATCTACTTGCCAGATCTTAGTTTAAAAACCTTATTGATACTGTACTTGATCAATATTGATCCAGTTGATAAATACTGTATTTGGGCATCTGTCTATCTTGCCTCAGGACACTAAATTCTATTAGCCATCACTATACATCCTTGTGGAACAAAGAACCATAATCTTCATTCAGGCCTTGACTCTAATTCACAAGTGATATAATTGGGCTTCTGCTATTCCAGAAACCCAGAGAGTCCAATAAGCAATAAACACTACCCTCTTCCCTCAAAGCCTGTGAGTAGTATATTTCTTTTTCCTGTTGGAAAATAATATGCGTAGGCTTTCCCGTACATAGCTGCATTAGAGAAAATACATTCTCATATATTTCAAAATAATCCTATTCTAAAATTGTTTGCTTAATCTGAATGTCCATGCCAAGGAAGTTCTAGCATTTCTACTTTATTTTCCAGAGCTGTCTTTATATCAAACTCTGAGAAACCATCTCAGGAAAATATTAATATTGTCTACAGGTATTTAAAAAAATTATATCTAGAGAAATGATTTAGTGCCCTCATGTCAATATGTTCTGTAAACTGTGGTGACACAAGGATGAAAGAGCAGATTAAACCAAGGGGAGTCTTGGAATGGAATGGGGTGAAATGGAATGGAAAAACCAGACCCTTGTTGTCCTTCCTTCCCCCATGTTGTAACTATTAATGGAACAGTATAACCTGTCTCCCCTCCTACCTTATTTGCCTTACTCTTTTCCCCCACCCTGTATACGTGTCTCATCCAATCAGCAAATGACTCGCAAGACCCCTATCCCACTCCTTGTACCCTCAGTATAAAAGTGGACTAAATTGAGCTGGCCCACTGTTATAACAGTGTCTCCCATGCTAAAAAACTTTATTTCCTTCTCATTGTGTCTCATGTCTGGAAATTCTTTTCCAACCCGTACCCAGACCACAACTTTAAGCATTATCAGATCTTCTCTATTCTCATGGTAAAACAACAATGTAATTAGCTACTCCAAATGTACTTACCGACCTACCTAATAGACAGGTATTAGTCCCTGATAATGCCTATCTATTAGTCCCTACATTAGCTAGCCCATGTAATTCTTTCAGTAGGTAGATTATTTCTTGTTAGAACAAGGGCTTTACTTTATAACTTGAGTTACTATAAGATTCACTTTTTACTTTTAACAAAGAGGCAATGAAGATTGCAATTGACTATTTTGAAAATCTCAAGAAAATTCCATGAAAACACTTGCCCTATGTGAGCTCTTTGTACAGTCCCAAGAAAAATATCTGCTGCCTTCTTCAGGAAAGTGGGAGAGAATTATGTTTCCCACCCGGAGAATCTGAAGGGTTCAGAATTTTCAAGCTCACTTATCCAGATGCCCCTGTCCTAGGTCTCACCCTTCCCAGGCTTTTCCAAGCCTTTGACACAGCAAACCTATTAAGACTGGACATAGAGTTTACACTGAAGTTTTGTTATCATCATTCAAAACCTTAAGCTAGATTTATACTGGCTGCAGGAGATGTGGGTCTGCTTAAAATCTGAAATAGAGGCCCTCTACCTTTACAGCTTTCCCTAAGTGCACAAATGTCTTCCAGGGTACTGTAATTTTCTTTCGACCAAACTTCAAATGCAGTTATTAAAAAGCCAAGCCATTCAACAATTGTCGTAATTATTACTCCTATAGTGTTCAAGCAGCAAAGTCAAAGCTTATTGTGGCACATTGTGCTCCAGTGTTTCTCATACAAATTAGTTACAGATGGGAACTTAGCATTTATGTTGTGTTATGTACAGGAGAAAGAGGAAGCCTAATTACCACCAGTAATATGGTCCTGTCAATTGTCAGAGTGAGGAGTAATGTAGGTCAAAAATCCATCCTGGACAACTACTATTTAGGATCCTTCCTGGTAGCCACTGTCATACACAGGTTCATCAGAAAGCAGAGTCTGAGGGAGATTCTGAAGAAAGATAATTCCAAAGAAATAGGACAGAGTGAAGCACAAGGACAGAAACCAGCAAGGGCCAATTTAAGGATTCATTATCAAGATGGCCACAACTAATTAAGATGAACTGCTTGATATATTTGGACTGTCCACAAGCAAGCCATACAAACGAATCTCAGAACTGGCCCTCTTGGCAAAATGTATTCAATAAATCTTATCTCATTGTTTTCAGAAAGATAGTAGATAACTCTAGCACCTGGTAGCTGTTTCTACTAGTTTAGCTATGACGTTCTCTTATTGTCACAATTTTTTTCATAACATCAACATCAGGCAAGGGCTCTCTCTGACTGCCATAGAACAAGAGAAAAAAGGACAAAAGTAAATATACTTTGCAAGTATGAAAGCATGCCCAAACATGCCCTTCTTCTCATAGTGTCTTCTTCAATGACCATCCCAGCCCCTCACTGTTCCTCTGGCATTCAAGATTTAAAAATAATAATAATAATCTTCAAGTTATATCTGACATCTTAGAGTATTCAATCCACAACAGCCTAAACTTCCTTGAACCTTCCAACAAATGTAATAGATATCCAAAAGTCTATGGTAATATGGTAATTAATCAGAGTTTTCCTGAGAAATTGAAGCAATAAGAGAGATTAGACAGATACACAGATACATATATAACAGGCTGTTAATGCTGCTAAGTCACTTCAGTCATGTCGGACTCTGTGTGACCTCATAGACGGCAGCCCACCAGACTCCACTGTCCCTGGTTCTCCAGGCAAGAATACTGGAGTGGGTTGCCATTTCCTTATCCGTATATAGCAGGAGAGTTATTATAACATTTGGCTTACATAATTATGTATCTTGAGATACCGTGCAGTTAGCTGTCGGCAGACCAGAGAACCAGGAAAGCCAGTGATGGAATTCAGTTCAAGTACACGTGACTGAGAATGGGGGATTGATGATGCAAATTCTATCTGGGTACAAGGTCCAGGAATCAAAATTATCAAAGCCTGAGTGCATGAGCAGATGGATGTCCCAGCTCAAGTAAAGAGATCACATTCTATTTTGTTCTATTCAGGTCCTAAGTGGATGGTATGATGCCCACGCTCATTGAAGAGGGTGATCTTTCCTCAGTTTGCCAATTCAAAAGCTTATGTCTCCCAGAACACTCTCACAGACAACCATACAAATAATGTTTTATCATCTATCTGGGAATCCTGTGTCCCTGTCAAACTGACAAACCAAATTCATGATTATAATTTCCTAACAACAATTATAGGTAGGGTGCCAAACATTTCATTTTTTCCAGTCTTCTTTGCTACCAGCACATAACAAACCTAACTTTGAACATTCTATAGTCTTTGTTTGGTGAGCAACAATAGAGGAATAGGTTAAACTTTGAAATTGCCCATGTTTGGGTACAATTTTGATTACCATGGGAACCTTAACAGCACAGCTCCAGAACATAAGGTAGTGCTATCATGTGTGTTTGCATGAATCTTTCCAGAGGCCATAGTAACATGCTACCAGACATGAGAGCCAACTGAATTTGATGTGAGGATCTTCCCTGGTAGCTCAGATGTTAAAGTGTCTGCCTGCAATGCGGGAGATCCAGGTTCAATCCCTGGATTGGGAAGATCCCCTGGAGAAGGAAATGGCAACCCACTCCAGTATTCTTGCCTGGAGAATCTCATGGACGGAAGAGCCTGGTGGGCTACAGTCCACGGGATCGCAGAGTCGGACACAACTGAGCGACTTCACTTCACTATATGCAATCTTGGATGTATTAAGTATCTACACAAAATTGAGAAGTTATTTGTAGTACAATGATAAATGAACTCCTCAAGCTAATCAGAATTTACATATGTAAAACACACTATAGAAAACTATATCAAGATAATAATATAACTCTAATGATCATTGTATATGGTATATAATCAAATGGTACACTAGGAAAATTATATCAAGATGATGAGGATTAGTTAAAATCATTGTACAGTGAACATTTCAAAGTTATGACTATGAAATTTTAGATATCTCATGAATTGGTTTAATACATACCCATTTCACATTATGAATTTGCTTATAAGTTTGGCTGTAATGGACTAATATCTTCTTTGAAGTTATCTCTACATATTGAAAAAAATGAATTTGAACTGTAAAAAATGGTCTCTAATTCACTAAAATAGCCAGGATGTTCCCCTGGAGAAGAGGTGAGCATTGAGGTAACCATTTAAAGGCTTTATAGATTGTAGTAAATAACTGAAATGGCTCTCCAATGAGATTGTTGCTAAAATAGACTGTTAAGATTTGTGTAGACCTGTTGTCCTGTGAGCTCTAGATACTTCACATTTTCCTTCCATATGTTTCCCTTGAGATTTGCACTGATATTTAAACAAAATAGGTGTCTGGAGATATTTTTCAGTTCTGGAAAACAACGCTTTTTCATCTAGGTTTCTTATGCCAGAGTGACCCTTTACAGAACTCTACTTCTATAACAATATGAGAAGAATTGTTTCGTTTTCTTATTTCAGTAAATAAAATATTTTCAACTTTAATATTAGCTTTTATCTTCTATAAAATATTGAAATACTAGGCTTAACATTTTAAATGTGCATTGTTACTTATTACTATAATATACTTTTTATTAATCCAGAATATAAACACATTTTCTTCAGGTTAAACCATATAATCAATATTAAAATTGGATGTAAAAATCTCAGCTTTAGGTCAGATGTTTTATTGTCTTTATCCTTCATTCATGTATTCCTTTACTCAGCCGATAAGTATTTATTGAATATTTTTGGACCAGGCACCACGCCAGGTACTTGAAAACAGTTGTAAACATGATGTCCTCAACCCCTGTTCTCGTGAGGTCTATAATTTAATACCATTATGCTTAAGAATCTCACGGTAAATATGAAAAAGGCTTTCAGTATTGGGGATGACCTTTAGAAGATACTGAAATGCAATTTTAATATTATCTGCAAGTACATAGGTATTTTCTTATGCAGATTTGGAGAAGACTTTCTTATCAATCAGAGAAGTTATTCTCTTTATGAGAAATGTAATTTGGTAATAGATATTCCCAAATAGTACTTTCCTACCATAAGAACTTTGGTTTTTCACTTGACAAACACTGAAAAGAAATGAGCACATATAGTTGAAGACAACTGAAAATAGCATGAGTATTTCTGTTTTTTTTTTTTTTTTTTTTATCTTGGTCACTTAATAGCTCATCAAGCCTGCTGCTGCTGCTGCTAAATCACTTCAGTTGTGTCCTACTCTGTGTGACCCCCATAGACGGCAGCCCACCAGGCTCCCCTGTCCCTAGGATTCTCCAGTCATGAATACTGGTTCTCCAGTCATGAATACTGGAGTGGGTTGCTCTTTCCTTCTCCAATGACTGAAAGTGAAAAGTGAAAGTGAAGTCGTTCAGTCGCGTCGGACTCTTAGCAAACTCATGGACTGCAGCCTACCAGGCTTCTCCGTCCATGGAATTTTCCAGGCAAGAGTACTGGAGTGGGCGGCCATTGCCTTCTCCATTCATCAAGCCTAGGATATTTTTATTTTAGTGTTAGCATCACTGTCTTCTTTGGGAAAACTGTGAGCAATATTTGGTTGAAACTGCAAAATCAGCTGAAGGAACAACAAAAGCACCTTCAAAATGGTTAATACCAAGAACTACAAATAAGAACTATTTTCCCTTCTTTATATTTATGCAAATTCTGACATTGCTAATAAGTAAAAACAATAAATAAGACATCTTCTCATGTATAATTATTTTGAATTAAAATTTTCCAGTCATTGATTAGTACAATTATTCTGGAAAAGGAAACTATAATGTAAAAGAGACAAAGGAATAAATAAACAAAATGTGGAAGCATATTTACAGGGGGATATTAATTCTGAGATTATTTACTGAAAGGTAGGAAGTGAATTACCTTAAATATATCAATAAATGAAATTCCATATTTGTATGGTTTAAAATGTAAGTGAAAGGCAAGATATGATAATTCACTAATTATTATATCCACTTTATGTCTAGTTTGGCTTCTTTTTAAAATTTTTATGAAATTTTACTTCTTTTTTAAAAAAATAAGTGAAATAAATTTAAAATCTAGCTTTGTTTTTTTTTTTTTAAAAAACATATTTGTCTGAAAATGAATGCTTTGGAGATGATAACTGACTCACTAACTTTTTTCAACCAGTTATATGTAGGGATATATTCTGCATATATGCAGACATCATTAAAGAAATTTTGCAGTAATAATTTTATAACCAAAGTTATAATGATGCTTAGAAAAGAATGAAAGCATGTGAAATCTCAAACTCCTGTTAAAATATTTCATTAAATCTTTTCCTCCATTCTTTAATAGTTGCCAAATAGAAATATATTTTAAAAATACTGAGTAGTAATACACATTTAACATTATTAAATGTATGCATGCAATATCAGTTACTGCCAGAAATAAGAAATATTGGAAGGTTTTGACTGCAAAACCCCAGGAAAAAACTTTAGAGTGATGGAATTTTCAGTATCCTGACTATGGTAGTGATTGTATGAGTCTGTTCATTTCTATATACTCTCAACACTGTACACTCCATGAAAGTAAAGTTTTTTATTTGTAAAATTTTTTAAAAATGAATAAAGTAGATCTAAGGGTTTACTTTGTAGGCTTTTCATGTAATATGCAAAAATGTTCATAAGATAAAAATTTCATGTTCTACAACCTACTATTTACATGTTATTGACTTTATATTTCTTATTATTCTAGATTAATGAATTCATAATCTTTACCAAAAATTGTTTGAAGAGTTTTATACTTCAAATTATGTTTAGCTGGTATTAAATTTTTTTATGTTATGATTTTAATGTTTTTATTACTTCAGTTTTCTGGAATTCTTGTGTTTGTAGATGTCCCAGTTCCTGTTTCCTTTCCCAAGAAGTCCCAGCCTAAGTATATCAAATTTGCCTAGATTTTAAATTATTTCACTTTCCTATGAACCCTATGAATTAACTTCTTAAACATCAGTACTCTCCCTTTCCCTGTGATGGAGATACCTCTGACTTGTAAGCAACATGCCTACACTANAATAGAAATATATTTTAAAAATACTGAGTAGTAATACACATTTAACATTATTAAATGTATGCATGCAATATCAGTTACTGCCAGAAATAAGAAATATTGGAAGGTTTTGACTGCAAAACCCCAGGAAGAAACTTTAGAGTGATGGAATTTTCAGTATCCTCACTATGGTAGTGATTGTATGAGTCTGTTCATTTCTATATACTCTCAACACTGTACACTCCATGAAAGTAAAGTTTTTTATTTGTAAAATTTTTTAAAAATGAATAAAGTAGATCTAAGGGTTTACTTTGTAGGCTTTTCATGTAATATGCAAAAATGTTCATAAGATAAAAATTTCATGTTCTACAACCTACTATTTACATGTTATTGACTTTATATTTCTTATTATTCTAGATTAATGAATTCATAATCTTTACCAAAAATTGTTTGAAGAGTTTTATACTTCAAATTATGTTTAGCTGGTATTAAATTTTTTTATGTTATGATTTTAATGTTTTTATTACTTCAGTTTTCTGGAATTCTTGTGTTTGTAGATGTCCCAGTTCCTGTTTCCTTTCCCAAGAAGTCCCAGCCTAAGTATATCAAATTTGCCTAGATTTTAAATTATTTCACTTTCCTATGAACCCTATGAATTAACTTCTTAAACATCAGTACTCTCCCTTTCCCTGTGATGGAGATACCTCTGACTTGTAAGCAACATGCCTACACTAGAAACAATGCCCATCTACAGCCTGGACCAAATCCACACAAGAGGATCCATTTGACAATTGATATCATGAATGTTGGAAATTTAATGACTGTATTTATCAGAAATTTTCTAATGCCAAAATTTACTGGAGGAGAGATAGAAAACACTAACAAGAAATTCAATCAGAGATAACACTTAAAAAACTTACATCCAAATTTTTTTATACTAGAAGTTGCTTTTTGTTTTGTTTTTGATAGGTAAGAAGTAGACTTACCTAGAGAGATACATTCCATAGATAGAATTCCCTCTGCCTCGGAAGGCTTATATGTCAGAGGTTTAACAAGCCTTTATATTCAAAATAATATCTATGCTATTTGTGTTATTATAGATCAAAATCAGATGAAAATCCCACCTTCACATATTATCTGAATCTTAATTCCCAAAGCTGTTAACCAAATTAATGATAAATACCATATTCAATCATATCAAATTTGAAAATATAAAGTTGATGAATAAATTTGACACAAATTATCAGAAAATTTTTGCTAAAGTTTACATGGGAATTCCAAAATATTTTTAAAAGATTTTAACCTTAGGCAGGAAGCAGGAGAGAGCTGGAGCAAGCCGCTATATGAAGAAGTGTCCATGGAGTTCCCTGTGCCATCATAGAATGACAGCAGTGGTAGTATCATCAGAGTGGGCTTGTCACAGATCTTTATTCTTTCCAGAGACCCAACACAGTGGGAAGAGCACGTACTTAAATGTTTTCCTATCCCCCGCTTCTTGCTTTAAGAAACTTAAGATAACTCATTGGAGAGAGTAACCATGGACTTGTAGCCCTCGGGGTGAAGAGACTGCAGAGGGTCAGTGTGGAACTCAGAGATCTATACTGACACTGGGACAAGAGTTCACTCCACAGTGAAATTTGAAAGTGAAAGTGTTAGTCAGTCATGTCCAACTCTGTGTGACCGTATGGGCTGTAGCCAAACAGGTCATCTGTCTATTGAGTTCTCCAGACAATACTCAAGTGGGTTCCCATTCCCTTCTCCAGGGGATCGTCCCAACCCAAGGATCTAACCTGGGTCTTCTGCATTGTAGGCAGATTCTTTATTATCTGAGCCACTAACTCACTGCCACTTAAACTCATCAAAATTTCCTCCATATTTGCTGTGGTGTAAACATCTGTGACTTCCCAAATCCACATGCTGGAATCCTAATGCTTAACATGTTGGTGTTATGAGGTGATTAAATCATGAAGACGGAACCTTCATAAATGGATTAGATCTCTTATAAAAGAGATCACATAGAGCTCCCTAACCCCTTCCATCATGTGAGGCCACATCAAAAATTCTACACCAAAAAAAAAAAAAAAGGGTCTACACTTCATATGAGGGCTCTCCCAGAACCCAACATGCATGTAGGCAGCCTAACCTCAGATCACCAGTCTCCAAAACTGTGAGAAATACAATTCTGATGTTAGTAAGCCAGCAGTCTGTGGGATTTTGTTATTGCAGTCCAAATGGACTAGGGCAGCATTCAAAGCAAATATTAAATTCAGTATGTGAAAATAGACAAAATTTCATGTTGGCACATTTGATTTTATATTTTTAGGTTGATCAGCCAACTTTCAGCCTTATGACCTGGGCCTAGTTACTTAGTTATTGCATACCTCATTTCCCCCCTCTTTAGGGTATAAGTTTAATAAAAAATGAGGATTAAATGGTATGTATATATATATATATATATACATATATATAATGGCCTTCCCTGGTGGCTCAGCAGTAAAGAATTCACCTGCCAATGCAGGAGATGAAGGTTCAATACCTGGGTCAGGAACATCACCTGGAAAAGGAAGGAAATGGCAACACATTCCAGTATTCTTGCCTAGGAAATCCCATGGACAGAGGAGACTGGTGGGCTACAGTCCACGGGGTTGCAAAAAGTCAGATGTGACTTCAGACACTGAACAGCAAATGCTTAAAAAGAAGTTTTATTTGTGTTGATGAGAATTTTTTTTCTGAATAAATAAAACACTGGGTGTTTTTTTCTCTATCTAGAAGGATCTGTGTTTTCTTGAAACGTTGAGAAATAAATATATGGTTAATAAAAACATAGACCTGTATTGCCTATGTTTTCAGGTAAATGATCAGTCATAAGGAAATGCACAAAAGTCACATTACAGGAGACTTCTGGCTGATAACTTTCACTGTACTGCTTTCGTACAAATAATGACAATACTTCAGAGGAGAACTGCTGTAGTTTCATACTCAATAAAGGGGGGGAGGGAATCACCTCTAGCTACTTGTCACTCCTAACTTTAATAGCTAGTTCCACTTTTCCATGAAAAACAAACAACAAAGAGAAATGGCCCAAAGTTTCAAAATTTGGAAGGTAGAAAGGGCAATTGGTAAGGCAAACATTACAACAGAGACATTGACATGAAAAATAATTCGGCAAAGTCAGAATCACCCTGAGTCCCACGGCTCTTTAATGACGGGCCCGCATGCTGCATTTCCATGTTGTCTCATCTCACCACGAGCTTCTGCATGTAGAGACATTATATTAAAAGTTTCTAAAAGACCTAGACCTAACCTAGTCCTCACCATCTGAATGGGAAATTGTGCCAGCTTTGTGTCCTCTTATTTCATACCAGGCAGCGTAATTAAAAATGAGTTTCACTTTGGGAACCACAGAAAGACATCTTTCCTTGAAACACAGGTATAGTGCTATTTCTGGTAGATTCCAGAGGTCTAATTCATTCAAATGTCCAATAATAACCCAGCAGGGACAGTGCCTGGGGTCCAAGCATGAAGTTTCTGTCTCTCAAACCTCTTGCTTATAATAAAAAAGCTATAGAAATTATTTTCCTGTGGCATTTTTAGTCCTTCAAGACAATGAAGAGAGAAAAAGTTTCTTCCAGGTGTCTAAGTATGCTATCATTGTTATCTACACATTCTAAATATTCTACGTCCTTGTCTGTACTGGACCATGCTCTATTCAGACAGGAAGGTCAGCATGATAAAGCAAAAAACATAGATAATCAAAATTGTAGGGGAAAAGAAAAAACTCTTCCACAATCAACCTCTTGTATAAACTTGCCTCAGCCCCTTTTGTCTATTTATACATATATAAGTATATATATGTATATACTGTATAATGCAAAATAAACAATAAATGGGGCTTCCCAGGTGGTGTTAGTGGTAAAGAACCAACCTACTAATGCAGAAGACATAAGAGACATGGCTTGATCCTTGAGTTGAGATCCCTTGGAAGAGGACATGGCAACCCATTCCAGTATTAATCCCTGGAGAATCCCATGGACAGAGGAGCCTGGCAAGCTATAGTCCATAGGGTTTCAAAGAGTCAGACACTACTTAGCATTCATGCAAATGATTAAAAAATAATAATTATTATAATACATTAGCAGTACATATTTTATCCTTTGCAAACACATCTCCCAAATGTCTATTACTGAGTCTTCTTTGAAGGAACTCAACAAACAATAATACTAAGACTAATTGGCATTCTTTAAAATATAATGTGGCTGACAAAACACAACCCCCAAGTAAAGAGATTCTCAAGAACACAGATAAAGCGAGTGTATTGCTGCCTGCATTCAATTACTGTATTATAAAGCATTAATTCCTTTGGAAGAACCTATTATTTTTCAAAATAATGCAAAGTCTCAGCAGGTGTCATCATAGTGGGCTGTGCAAACTGTATCTCTGCCAAACTCCAGTAATTATTTAGACCAGTCAGACTCTGCATGTACTTGACAACAGAGTCAGCATTCACTACATCACTTCAAACTGTTTGTTGGATCTTATTGTTAAGATCATGAAATTCATTACTAGGGACTAAACCCTTCATTATACATTTTGTCAAAGTTCTCAAGCAATACAGTATTTGAAAAAGAACAAGCAGAATTAATTTCCTATAGGGAGCATTTAGAAGCAAAACAATTAAATAAAGAAAGAAAGAAAGGAAAGGATTTACAAAATACATGTTATATTGTCACAAAATAGTGACAGCTCTTTTCTACCTACGTCAGTCAGATCAACAAAAGCACACAATATTTAAGAATACACAATAAACTTGTTTTGAATGATACCATAGTTTTGAAAGTTCATTTTTTCAAAATATTATCTTTCTTAAAATAAAAGAATACCTATTGCTTGAAGTGGTATTTTTTTTCACAACTGATATATAATTTGAGGAAATATCCAGTGATGTTAGAATAAGACATTAACTACCATATAAGCTTCATGTAATAACTATTGTATTTCAGGCTGTATTTTTGATAAATAATATTTATCATCCCATTGAAGTTCTGAGAGTAGAAAAAATCTGCTAGATTTAACTAACTGTGGGATTTTCCTACACTTGAATTCTGGAAATTACTTTCTATTTGTTAGTCATGTCCACTCTGCCCTCTATCCTAAAACTTAAATAACACACTGCAAAGACGTTTGTAGATGCTTTTTTTTTTAATAGACTAAATCCAACTTTCTCTTCAATAGAGCATAAATCCGAAGAAACTTGGCAATCTCTGAGAGACAGAATATTTAATGCATATCAAATATGTTCACAGCCAAGGAAACCAACCTACATTATAGACAATGTGTTAGGATTTTAACTTCCTCAGATGACTATTTACTCAGTGAATCATCCAGGTAAATCAAAAGGCATCACAGCCTGTCCACATAGCTTGAAGTCTATCTCTTTCTGGATGGGTTTGCTGACTGTTCTCTTTACTCTCCCCTAATTAAAATGTGTTCCTCTTGTCACAGGATAAGGTGAATCCAATGAAGTTCAATATCTTCTTCTACTTTTCATTTATTGTTAGCACTTTCACAGATGATGTTTCTTCTTTGATGTTTTCATTATCTACCTGTATTCCTGAACTGTTCTGAATGTTCAAATGCAAATGTTCTGCAGGAGGTCATATTTCTCCCATTCAGCTTCATAGTCATCTTGCTTTTTCCCATCTATCTTCCTAGAATATTTATGAAACAATCTATTTATAAGTTATGTATCATTTGTTATCCTAGAAGTGATATACAGAATATGAAAATCAAGTTACCTATAAAAGATAACAATTTTGAGTCTATAAGATCACCTGGGTGGTGCTGGGTGGTGTGCTATGAATTGTGTATGGGTGTCTGTGTGATTGTTTTATACACAAGGGCCAATACATTTTTTTCCCCAAATTTTCCCCATCGTTTGAGAACTTGGGTTTCTCTGTAACAGGTCTGTTTTCCCTGGCCTGGTGTTATTGATTTCTAAGATTTCATTTCAAATAGTATAAAATAGGTCATCCTTGTCTGGGACTTGTCTTTCACAATTCAGCCATTTCTGTTTCACAGGTATGCAGATTTAACAAATTGTCTTGGCCCCCTGCAGTTTCCAATTATTACAGTTTACATGATTTAAATTAAACTGTGGGCCTCAGCTGGCCCTAGGGAGATAGAGGGTATAGGATTCCTTCTCTGACATTCTGAGACCAGGGAAATGTGGGTCCCAAGCCCAGCACAGCTCCAGACAGGGAACAAATCATCACAGCAGAAGAAAGTTGCCCCAGTCCCAGGAGGAAATCCCTTGCAATCTGCCAGTAGTCCAATAACAAGAAGAAATCTGTGGAAGAATTTCTCTGTTTTATATCTGGATGGACTGTAGACTCATGTTAACAGTCCTGATACGAAGCAGTTTTAAGGCAGGAAATTAAAAAACTGCTAATGAAAGACTCTCAATTGCCTGATATTGAAAATCCACTCTGCAAAAAGATACAGACACATCTGAAAGTTTTGGTATAGTAATTCCTGTCAAAATGTATTCGTCCTATGACTCTAATATCTTTTCCTGGTTTTATTTGTGGTGATCTAATATAAAAAAAGCAGAATGTCCCTCCTGCCCACTAAGGGACAAATGGAATGTTTCCATTATAGTACTTCAAATATGGAGTGATACTAAGGGTCATATACAACAATACTCTCCTCCTCTGTCCCTGATTTAGTCGTTGGATCCACAACAGTCCCAAAGTGAACTGTCCTGCTGGATCATGAATGCTTCCAATGATGAACATTTTCTTTTGCTCAGTGATGTATTAATAGCACCAAGTGGCCCATTATTTCAAGAGAAAACTAAGGTGAAGAAAATATGGTTAATAAAGAGTTTTCCATTTGCTTTACATGGGTGATTTTATCAGGTAAAAAATCATGGTGACTGCCTATGAGCAATCAGCTCATTTTTATTATAAAAAGATGGACACTTTCCAGGTTCGGTAAATATTCAAAATTCTTTCTAGTCTCTTCCCACCATCACTCACTCGTCTTAACCTATCTCACTGCCAGACATTAGCAGAGGATAATTCTGTTTATGTCTGTATTGTTTTCTCACTGAGTTCTTATATCTTTTCATATAATGAATTAGGGTAAAATTAGAACCCAGTTGTATCTTCCAGCAACAAAAGTATTTCTTTGTCTCATTCAATTTAATATGTAAGGTCTTCTGTGTTATACCAACAAATTCTACTTTCTGTGTCCTTCATGGATATGTGGACATATCTTCACTTTATTTTCTGATTGTCATTTACAAGAAGGGAGAGAGTATAAATTTCTTACTCAGTGGTAGAGTTTAGGTGCTCCACATTTTTACTGAAAACCAGAATGACTGAAATCATCCAAAGGAAATGACTCAATATGACTCTTCATATTGAGAAAATTTTATAGTGATAAAAAACTTTGTATAGTGAGAAAATTTATCTTACATTAAAAAGAATTCTCAGCAAAGTAAGGAAAATATGAAGGAGATTTTAAAAAGTGTTGGCACTAATTGGTGGCACATTACGCAGATAAAATTCTGGTAGATTGTCCTTATGGTCTGAGAATCTGAAGGAAAGAATGGGGGCAAAAACAAAAGGTAAAACATCTCAGGGAAAATTCTGAAAATAATTGAACTAGATATCAAGCGTCTAAAAAAAAAAAAAAAAAACTGCAAGTATTGCCCAAATTCCTGGCTGATATTCAAACCAGATAAATTCCAAGGAAGAGAACATGCATCCTAAGAACGAAAAAATAATACTGAGATGTGAGCTGCCACCTACAAGTGAGTCCAACCAAGTTAATTGTGTATTAAAGCCAGTTAGCAAAGAAACAAAGCAACACTCTTCAGAAGAATAGAATTTAGAGTCTCACAAATTAACAATCACAATGTCTTTACTAATATATGAACTAAGGAAATGATTTTTATATTGAACAGACCATCAAAGTAAGGAGAATGGGAATACAATGTTGAAACTTGTGGTAAATAATGGGGAAAGACAAATTATATATATGGCTTTTCTTTCTATGGGATTTCCCAGGCAAGAATACCAGAGTGGGTTGTCATGCCCTGCTCTGAGTTATCTTCCCAACTTAGGAATTGAACCTGCATCTCTTATGTCTCCTGCATTGATATTATATATATATATATATATATATATATATATATATATAAATGTATTTGTGTATATGTATATAATATGGGCTTCCCTGGTGGTTTAGTCAGTAAAGAATCCACCTGCAGTGCTGGAGATGTGGGTTCGGTCCCTGGATTGTTGGGATGATGCCCTGGAAAAGGAAATGGCCACTCACTCCAGTATTCCTGACTGGAGAATTCCATGGACAGTGGAGCCTGGAGGGCTGCATTTCATGGGGTTGCAAGAGTCAGACAGAAATTAGTGATTAAACCAAATATATAGATATAGATATAGATATAGATTGCATGAAGTTGAAATATGACTAGGGAAAATAATATCTGCTTCAGAAAAGATAAGAGTATGTGTTTTATTTCCTGGAAAAACAACTTAAAATTGAGCTGCAAAACAGCTTAAATTAATATCCCAGTATTTAAATAGGATGTCAATGCAAAGAAGAAACCATAGCCAAGTGCATAGAAAACACTGTTACAAGGTAAAGTAAAGTAAAAGAAGGATGAGATATATTTATAGGATTCCCCCTTATCTTTTGTATTTTAGGTATAACTGATGCGATGGGAGTGGGGGAATGTTTTATTATTAGTTGAATGACTGATGTAAAATATCATAAAAATAAGATGAGTATCACCTAAGGCAAATCCTTTGGTATGCTGTGGTATTTCTTATACTGAGGGAATGGCTCATGCTGGAATCGTTCCCTGCTTCTTAGAGAAAAGACAGTCACCATGATTGGCTCTTCAGAAACATAATGATTATTATAATATAACTAATTCATAAGTAATCCTGAGACAATATGTAAGTATTGACTAACAAAGTAAAACCACAAGAAAGGCATCTCTCAGACATTTTAGTGTATAGAAATTGTCTTAACTTGTGTTCCCCCCAAATCAGAACTCAATACAAAATCAGGGTCAAAAGTTTTATATTCACTTATTAGAGTTATAGGAGAAGGCAATGACAACCCACTCCAGTACCCTTGCCTGACAAATCCCATGGACGGAGGAGCCTGGTAAGCTGTAGTCCATGAGGTCAGAAGAATCAGACACGACTGAGCAACTTCACTTTAATTCTTCACTTTCATGCTTTGGAGAAGGAAATGGTAACCCACTCCAGTGTTCTTGCCTGGAGAGTCCCAGGGATGGGGGAGCCTGGTGGGCTGCCATCTATGGGGTCACATAGAGTTGGACACAACTGAAGCAACTTAGCAGTAGCAGTAGCATTAGAGTTACAAGCTTCCTAATGGCAGGGACTTCTCTGGTGGGTGGATCTGGGTTTTGTGTCTCTGCTAAGCAGAGCTATGCTTAGGAAAACTTCAAGCAGCCTGTCTGCTAATGAGTGGTGCTGTTTCCATTCTGTTGGCTGTTTAGCCTGAGGCATCCCAGCACTGGAACCTACAGATTGTTAAGCAGAGCTAATGGCAAAACCTAGGAGGGCTCACACAAAGGAGTACTTCCCCAAACTGCTACTCCCAGTGTCTTTGTCCCCTTGATGAGCCACAGCCAAACCTGCCTCTGCAAGAGACCCTCCAGTATTAGCAGGTAGGCCTGGTTCAGTCTCTTATGAGGTCACTGCTGTTTTCCCTTGGGTTCTGGTGTGCACGGGACATTGTAGGTGCCTTCCAAGAGTGGCATCTCTGTTTCCCCCAGTCCCATGGATTTCCTATGATCAAACTCCACTGACTTTCAAAGCCAGATTTTCTGGGGGCTCCTCCTTCCATTGTCGGACTACTAGATTGGGAAGACTTGACATGAGGCTCAGGACTTTAACTCTTGTGAATGGGCTTCTATAGAACAACTGCTCTCCAGTCTCTGGTTGTCTGTCCTGCCAGTATGGAATTTTGTCTTATGATTGCACCCTTCCTACCATCTCGTTGTGATTTCTTCATTATCTTTGGATGCAGGCTTTTATTCTTTTTGGTGGTGATGGATTTCAGTGTTTTCTGTTGATGGTTGCTCAGTGGTTAGTTTTGATTTTGGTGTTTACCTAAGGAGGGTTAAACTCATGTCCTTACTCCTCCATCTTGAACTTGAGATCTATACTTATTACACTAAATGCCAAATATTTATTTTGTAAAATACGACTCTCTGGAAAGGTCTTATAAAATCTCTTAATTTAGTTTATATGAATTCTAATCAAATTGATCCATATTCTATCATATACAATATCACTTAGCATGATTAAACAAAAGAAGTCTCTTACTCAAAATGTATAAAAATGATAAAAATAATGAAAAGTAGAAATTTTTGTATAGTGAAGCAAGCTTCCATTGAAATTCAGTGCTTTCATTAATCAGTCACAATGAGTGGGATTTGCTTATGACAAAACCAACATATTGGGCTTCCCAGGTGGCTCAATGGGTAAAGAATTCACTTGCAATGCGGGAGATGAAGGCAGATGTGATTTCGATCACTTAGTTTGGAAGATCTCCTGGAGGAGAGCATGGCAACCCACTCCAGTATTCTTGCCTGGAGAATCCCATGGACAGAGGAGCCTGGCGAGCTGCAGTTCTTAGGGTCACAGAGTAGGGCATGACTGAAGTGACTGAGAATGCACGTAAGCATGTAAACCAACATATTGAAGTATTAGCACTGTATTTTCCTTCATATTCCTCTGTAATTTTTCTAGATCCATTGAAGTCATTCAAAACACCTGAACTTTCTGTTTATTAAAATACATACCTTCATTTAAGAGCCTGTTTAAGTATCAATATCCACTTAAATTAAGACTTTGGCTGATTCATGTTGATATATGGCAGAAACCAACACAATATTGTAAAGCAATTATCCTCCAATTAAAAATAAATTAATTAAAATTTGTTTCTACCTACAAGTTTAAAAGTACACAAGTTTTAAATAATTTAATGACCTTTATTTTAAGAGACATCATTATCCAACATTACCATCATCTTCATTCTCATAATTACTTCTTATATTGCAGTTATTTCTGAATTTCTTATCTCTACTATTTATCAAGGACTTTCCTATTCAGTAGTTTATGTTGCTAAAGTTTTTTACTTTTGTAGTCAAATCATGGCTGATAAATTAACTCTCAAACATTAGCAGATTTTTTGTTCATATATTAACCATAACATTTCATTTGGATCAAATAATGTTACATGGTTTATAGACTATATCCTCACAGAAACTGTCATGTCTACTTCTTTTCATTCTGAAGCCTATAAATGATCAGATGGCTTTATATGGCATATTTTTAAAATAATAATTTCCTCTATCTGTATTAGAATCACAACCATAATGCAAAAGTAAGAATCATTTATGGGTTTTATGAAATAAGCAATACTTTTGAGTTAGAATATGAACATTTATATTTTGATACTGTTTTCTTTAGATGTAATGTGAGGGAAATATCCAAGTGTAAGGAGCAAAGAACCATACCAATTCTATTCACAAAATATATTATAATTTAAAAGCTTTTTCTGATGTAACTTGTTACTTAATAAAACCATTGTTTGTCAGATATCCTGCTTTCAAATTAAAGTGAGATTTTGCTTCATGTCTCTTCTGATTGCTTTTCATTTGATACTTATTGCAAACCTATAGCAATTGTTTCACCTAAAATGCTTACAAAATGAGAAAAATGTTTCAAAGAACAGGTACATATAGTTGATATTTTTTTCCATGGAGATTTCTAAGCTTCATATTCAATGGCAAGTAATGAATTTTGTTGATTTCATACAAGGTAGATTTATAGTTGTGCTGATGCTGGCTGAAGGATAACCTATTACTCAATAACTTTGTTCTCTCCAGAGGGAGTAAAAATCATTTTACAAGAATCCCTTCCTTATTTTATATACAAACAAAGAGTTAAGTTCAGAGCCTAAAATCTGACTTTGTTTTATCTTTTCCTGTTTAGAACATTTTTCGAGACCTAGCTGCTGCATTTCACCTGCTCTCAATCAGGATATGTTCTACATTATATCATATGTTGATGAAAGAAACAGGAGACATTACAGTTCTAAATCCTCAAGTGATTCAGCATAAGGGAAAGGAAAAAAAATCTTGCTTTATATAAGATTTCAGTGTTTCCACATATTGTGCTTTCACTTGAAAAGTAATTGAGTTCCATGAGGGATTTGGCACACTTTCAGAAGTAATAAAAATCGTTAATGAACTTCACAATTAAGGAATGATATTTATTGAAAAACCTATTTCCTGCCAAGCTGCTGAAGAGCACACACCTTTGTTTGGAGGATGTATCTGCCATGTGGTACTTCAGCTTACAAAGAAAGCAGCTCATCATATTTCAGATTGGAAAGTACACAGAAGAATAGGATAGAGAACACTTATGTAGGCAAAGTGGAACGAAAGGAGATCACATTGTCTCTAGTGAGTATTAATGACCCACATATTGTCAACTTGAAATAGTTCCATACTTGAGTTATTTTTAATGAACTGTTGCTATTAGCTCAATCACAAGCTTCACATTTTAAGAGATATTAGTCAATACAATTCGCATAATTCCAAGTTCAGTTCAGTTCAGCCACTCAGTAGTGTCCAACACTTTGCAACCCCATGGACTGCAGCATGCCAGGCTTCTGTGTCCATCACCAAAAGCCAGAGCTTGCCCAAACTCATGTCCATTGAGTCAGTGATGCCATCCTACTATCTCTTACTCTGTTGTCCCCTTCTCCTCCTGCCTTCAATCTTTCCCAGCATCAGAGTCTTTTCCAATGACCCTATTCTGCTTGTTCATCATTCAGGTGGCCAAAGTATTAGAGTTTCAGCTTCAGCATCAGTCATTCCAATTCAGAACTGATTTCCTTTAGGATGAACTGGTTGGATCTCCTTGCAGTCCAAGGAACTCTCAAAGAACTTTCTCCCACACCACAGTTCAAAAGCACTGAAAAGCATTGACACTCAGCTCTCTTTATAGATATTTTCTTGGCCTTCACTGCCTGCATAGGTTCAAATGCACTGATTTATCTGTAAGACGTTCAGGGTAATAGAAATGCCACTTCTGCTCCAATGCCTGGTCAATAATTTTGTGTAGTCTAAGATAAAAGAATCCCAGCAGTTTTACCTCAAAATCAAGACAAATTTAAAGTAAATTAATATGGTCAGCAGAATACTGTAGTTGTTTAGTCACTAAGTCATGTCCAGTGCTTCAAGACCCTGTGGAATGTAGCCCACCAGGCTCCTCTGTCCATGGGATTTTCCAGGCAAGAATATTGGAAGTGGGTTGCCATTTCCTACTCCAGGGAATCTTCTGGACCCAAGGACTGAACCCATATCCCCTGCACTGACAAGTGATTCTTAACTGCTGAGCCACCAAGGTATCACAGCAAAATGTTGATCTTACCATGCCCTTATCAAATCCTCACTTAAACTCCATCTCACCACATCATATAGCCTAGTTTATGCTTTGTAATGGTTACAGGTCAAATGAATGGCATCAGTTGCTGATCATATCAAATATTTTGAAAGCATAGATCCCACCAAGGTCCCTCCCTCCAGGTTTGAAGCGAAATAAGTCAATATTTCGGCCAAAATGATGAGACTGATATGTTCCACTATGTTTCTATTCAGCGTTCTCCTTTCCTATCCGCCACATAAAATCCAAGAAATTCTGTTAACCTGTTCTCTCCTTATTGATCGGTGACTTAGACAGTAAAGTGTCTGCCTACAATGTGGGAGCCCAGGGTTCAATCCCTGGGTCAGGAAGATCTCCTGGAGAAGGAACTGACTACCCACTCCAGTATTCTTGCCTGGAAAATCCCATGGGTGGAGGAGCCTATTAGGCTACAGTCCATGGGGTCTCAAAAGTGTCGGACATGACTGAGTGACTTCATTTTCTTTCTTTTCTTTAGAGGAACAAGTCTTATTTACTTTTCTATATTAACACCTGCATCTGCACCTGTATTGTAAACAAATATACCTTCTGGCTCATTTTTCACTGAACTCGTTTTGCTCCTCTTTTGGCCACCTGATGCAAATAACTGATTCACTGGAAAAGACCCTGATACTGGGCAAAATTGAAGGCAAGAGGAGAAGGGGATGACAGAAGATGAGATGGTTGAATGGCATCACTCACTCAATGGATATGATTTTGAGCAAACTCTAGAAATTGGTGATGGACAGAGGGACCTGGAGTTCTGCAGTCCATGGGGTCGCAAAGAGCATGGAATTGTTCACAACTGACTGAAATGAACTGAACTGAATCTTAAATTGTAATAATGAGTTAATTTCTTTTTAAGTAAACTAGTTAAGTTAAATGTACCTTTTGTTTTCATGAATCAACTTTAATCTGTGGAAATTTAAATAGAATTGGAGTACATACCTCTTGAAAGAAATAGCTCAGAGTTAAGCAGATGAGAGATACCAGGGTTGCCAACACTTTAGCTCCAGATTTTACATTTCTGGGTTCAAAACAACTGCTTCCAATATCATCATAGCCCTGCTATCAGGAAGGGGAAGAAGAGGGAAATCAAAAGTTTCATTTCTGCTCACATTGGTAAAACCAAAATGTGGACATATGGGTTTGCCAAAGAATACAGAATATGGTTTTTCTAGCTGAGCAGCCATATGGACAGCTAAATCTGAGCAGGTATCTAAAACTAAATAGAAGAAGAGGGTGATGAATATCTGTGCAGTTTGTGTGTGTGTGTGTGTGTGTGTGTGTGTGTGCACACACACGAGCTCACCACATCTTGTCTCCCCTGGAAATTTCTCATTTTTACTCACTACAAAACATAGAAATACTCCCCACTTCTTCATAAATCAATGTTTTTGGCTAAGATCTCAAATCACTTTTGTCAGATATCAGATTTTTCTATATAGGATATCTGCATTATGCTGGTAAGGGTGTTAGTAACTCAGTCATATCTGACTCTTTGCAACCCCATGAATTGTAACCAGCCAACCTCCTCTGTCCATGGAATTCTCCAGGCCAGAATACAAAAGTAGGTAGCCATTCCCTCTCCAGAGAATCTACCTTACCCAGGGATTGAATTTCAGTCTCCTGTGTCTCCTGCATTGCAGGAAAATTCTTTACCACTCAGCCAGAAGGAAAGCCCCAAAGGTGACAAATTTTCATGTTTAATCTTTTTTAACTTTTTAAATATTTGACATGAATCACATGCTTTTACTTATTAAATTACTTTTTTTCTGAATTTATGTTATAATCTCCCTTTCATGGAAGAGAACTTCTGTTACCTGTTCTCAATTTGTACATCTGAACATTATGAACTTTAGATGGCAATCAATCTCTGAGTCTTCTCTACATATAGCTTTGCATAAATAATAGCATTATCTGGGATATATCCTCAATACAAACAACTTAAATAAATAAGTATATAGTTGACAATAAATGAACTTCTCAGCATTGAACAACCTTGTGAACATTATAGACATTTTAACTTGAAAATCTAAAATCCTGAAACCTAATTACTGCAGTTGATTATTCAAATGTGTAACTCAAGGGCCTCTTGATTTATAAGAACACAAATGGAATGAAGCAAATGTCTCATATAGGTTTTTTTTTTTTTTTTTTTTATGAACTGGTTGCAGAGCTCAGTCAGTTCTTTCAGAGGTTTCTTTTCTTTTTTTTTGCCCCTTTACCCAGAAGTGATAAACAGATTCAATAGATTAAATCTTATAGACAGAGTGCCTGAAGAACTATAAACAGAAGTTTGTGATATTGTAGAGGAGGCAGTGATCAAGACTGCCCTCAAGAAAAGAAATGCAAAAGGGCAAAATATTTGTCTGAGGAGGTATTACAATTAGCTATGAAAAGAAGAGAAGCAAAATGCAAAGGAGAAAAAGAAAGATATATCCATTTCAATGCAGAGTTCCAAAGAATAGCAAAGAGAGATAAGAAAGCCTTCCTCAGTGATCAATGCAAAGAAATAGAGGAAAACTGTAAGATATAGTTCAGGCCGAGGCAGAAAGAGGAAAGACGACCTCAACAAAAGTAGGTTACCTTTATTCAGGCAAGGAGGGGTGACAGTTGGCCTAACAACCAGGCTGAGCACTGAGAGGGATCAGGGAGGCTCCATATTTTTAGGGAGGTTTGTGGAAGCGATAAGGGAAACATTAATCAGGCAGGATGTTTGGGTATTCTTTAGTTGAGATGGCATTTGTAGTTGGGCAGAGTGAAATAGTTGGCTTAAAACTCAACATTCAGAAAACGAAGATCATGGCATACGGTCCCATCACTTCATGGAAAATAGATGGTGAAACAGTGGAAACAGTATCAGACTTTATTTTTCTGGGCTCCAAAATCACTGCAGATGGTGACAGCAGCCATGAAATTAAAGGACACTTACTCCTTGGAAGGAAAGTTATGACCAACCTAGATAACATATTGAAAAGTAGAGACGTTACTTTGCCAACAAATGTCCATCTAGTCAAGGCTCTGGTTTTTTCCAGTGGTCATGTATGGATGTGAGAGTTGGACTGTGAAGAAAGCTGAGCGCCAAAGAATTGATACTTTTGAGCTGTGGTGTTGGAGAAGACTCTTGTGAGTCCCTTGGACTGCAAAAGATCCAACGAATCCATTCTAAAAGAGATCAGTCCTGGGTGTTCTTTGGAAGGACTGATGTTAAAGCTGAAACTCCAGTACTTTGGCCACCTCTTGCAAAGAGTTGACTCACTAGAAAAGACCCTGATGCTGGCAGGGATTGGGGGCAGGAGGAGAAGGGGACGACAGAGGATGAGATGGCTGAATGGCATCACTGACTCTATGGACGTGTGTCTGAGTGAACTCTGGGAGATGGTGATGGATAGGGAGGCCTGGCATGCCGCAATTCTTGGGGTCACAAAGAGTCGGACATGGCTGAATGACTGAACTGGGAGGTTGATAAGTGTTCTGGGCAGGTGTAGGGAGTAGAAGGTTTCTGGACAGGGGGTGATAAGTCCCAGATAGATGCAACCAGCCTGGAGCATCAGTGTGGCACTTGAAGTTCTGTTCTGTTTTCTCCAAAGTTAGATGATTTAGCAAGGGCCTTTGAGACTATTGTTTTCTTTTCTAGGCCTAAAAGACTCCCTCAAAAACAATAGTATGGCAGAGACTAGAGATCTCTTCAAAAAAGTTAGAGAAATCAAGGGAAGATTTCATGGAAAGACAGGCATAATGAGCAGAAATGATATGGAACTAACAGAAACAGAAGATATTAAGAAGAGATGGCAAGAATACACAGAAGAACTATACAGAAAAAACTTTCATGACTCTAATAATCACAATGATGTGATCACTCAACTAGAGCCAAACATCCTGGAATGCAAGTCAAGTGGGCCTTAAAAAGCATCACTATGATGGAATTCCATCATCCAGACATGATGGAATTCCAATTGAGCTATTTCAAAACCTAAAAGATGGTGCTATGAAAATGCTGCACTCAAACATGACAACAAATTTAGAAAACTCATAAGTGGCTATAGGACTGGAAAAGGTCACTTTTCATTCCAATCCTTAAGAAAGACAGTGCCAAAAAATTTTCAAACTACTGCACAATTGCATGCATCTCACATGCTAGCAAAGTAATGTTCAAAATTCTCCAAGCCAGGCTTCAACAATATATGAACTGTGAACTTCCAGATGATCAAGCTGGCTTTAGAAAAGGCAGAAAATCAGAGATCAAATTTCCATCTGCTGGATCATTGAATAAGCAGGAGAGTTCCATAAAAACATTTACTTCTGCTTTATTGACTATGCCAAAGCCTTTGACTGTAGATCACAATAAATTGTGGAAAATTCTGAAAGAGAAGGGAATACCAGACTACCTGACCTGCCTCTTGAGAAATCTGTATGCAGGTCAGGAAGCAACAGTTAGAACTGGTCATGGAACAGCAGACTGGTTCCAAATAGGAAAAGGAATATGTCAAGGCTGTATATTGTCACTGTGTTTATTTAACTTATATGAAGCATACATCATGAGAAATGCTGAGCTGGATGAAGCAAAAGCTGGAACCAAGATTGCCCATAGAAATAATCAATAACCTCATATATGCAAACACCACCCTTATGGCAGAAAGTGAAGAAGAACTAAAGAGCCTCTTGATGAAAGTGGCTCTTTAGTGAAAAAGTTGCCTTAAAGCTCAACATTCAGAAAACTAAGATCATGGCATCTGCTCTTATCACTTCATGGCAAATAGATGGAGAAACAGTGGAAGCAGTGACAGATTTTATTTCTTAGGGCTCCAAAATCACTGTAGATGGTGACTGCAGCCTTGAAATTAAAGCACACTTACTTCTCAGAAGAAAAACTAGGACCAACCTAGACAGCATATTAAAAAGCAGAGACATTACTTTGCCAACAAAGGTCCATCTAGTCAAAGCTATGATTTTTCCAGTAGTCATGTATGGATGTGAGTGTTGGACTATAAAGAAAGCTGAGTACTGAAGAATTGATTCTTTTGAACTGTGGTGCTGGAGAAGACTCTTGAGAGTCCCTTGGACTACAAGGAGATCAAACCAGTCCATCTTAAAGGAGATCAGTCCTGAATATTCATTGAAGGACTGATGTTGAAGCTGAAAACTCCAATACTTTGGCCACCTGATGCAAAGAACTGGCTCATTTGAAAAGACCCTGATGCTTGGAGAGATTGAAGGTGGGAGGAGAAGGGAACATTAGGGGATGAGAGGGTTGATTTTTAGCACGCTCCAAATGTTGGTGATAAACAGGGAAGTCTGGCATGCTGTAGTCCATGGGGTCACAGAGTTGGACACGACTGAGTGACTGAACTGAATGGAACTTCCCTGGGTCTTACTGCCATCATGGACTGTGGAAATAACCACCAGAGGGGAAAAATGTAGCAACAGAACAGGGCTACAATATTTATTGACAATCATTGCAATCTGAAATATAACTTCTCTGTTGATATATACTTCTTCAAGATTTAGTGGGAAATGAAAGCTTTTTGGTAATGCAGGGGAGCTGAATATATGACCCCAGAATGTGCCGCTTCTGCATTTGGATTATTTTGGCCCCAGCAGACTCAGAAAAAGCTCTTCATTTCCCCCTAACTGTCTAAAAGAATTTGGATAGGAGACCTATAACACAAGGGTTTCCCTGGGTGGCTCAGCAGTTAAGAATCCACTTGCAATGCAGGAGACATGGGTGTGATCCCTGGGTCTGGAAGATCTCCTGAAGAAGGACATGGCAACCCACTCCAGTATTCTTGCCTAGAGAATCTCAAAGAGAGAAGATCCTGGGAACACAAAGAGTCAGACACGACTGAAGTGACTGAGCACCCACAGCTGTACTGGGAAGGCAGCTATTACCACACAACTTTTCTTAACATCAGAAAGACTTACCCGCATGGCATTGCAAATATTTCCTCTTCTCATCTTCCTATGAATTGTCTTCCTCCCCCTTTAAGTAAGTCCCAGGTCCATACTCTATTCTCCTTAGCTCAGAATGGTTCAATTAGGTGACTGCTGTGGAGTCTAATATTTTAATGGGACTCCCATACATACAAAATTTGTGTTTCTCTTGCTAAATCACCCTATATCAATGTAATTCTTAGATAAGCTAAAAAACCTTCAAGTGAAGAGGTGAATATTTTCCTCCCCCTAGGGTCTCTATGGGAACTACATTGAATAAATTATTGCCTAAAATCTCTTTCGTTTCTTACCTATCTTCACCACTTCTCATTTCCTCTTTACCTCCTGTGCTGCTGTGCTGTGCTGTGCTGCGCTCAATCATGTCTGACTCCTTGAAACTTTTCGGACTGTAGCCCACCAGACTCCGTCCATGGGATTATCCAGGCAATACTGGTGTAGGTAGCCATTCTCTTCTTCAGCGGATCTTCCTGACCCAAGGATCGAACCCAGGGCTCTTGCATTGCAGGCAGATTCTTTACCAACTGAGGTACCAAGGAAACACATTTATGTTTTTAGTATTGAATATTCCCTCTTTGTTTCTACCCCACTATCTCTCTGTATTTATTTATACAGTGAGTAGAACCCGAAGTAAAGAAGCTGGCACCTTGCTGCAGGCATGTCTTGGCGCACTGCTTGTTTCCTACCTCTGACTTTTTGAAAATCTTCAGTTTCCCATTTCACTAGGATACTCTGAGGATAAAATAAAATTGTGCATGTTCAACACCACTCAGATTCCTCCTAAGGTAAGTATGGTATAATGATAATGCACATAGTTTGTAGTTATGCTGCTGCTGCTAAGTCATTTCATCACTTCAGTAGTGTCCAACTCTGTGCGACCTCATAGATGGCAGCCTACCAGGCTCCCCCATCCCTGTGATTCTCTAGGCAAGAACAGTGGAGTGGGTTGCCATTTCCTTCTCCAATTCATGAAAGTGAAAAGCGAAAGTGAAGTCACTCAGTCGTGTCCAACTCTTAGTGACCCCACGGACTGCAGCCTATCAGTCTCCTTCATCCTTGGGATTTTCCAGGCAAGAGTACTGGAGTGGAGTGCCATTGCCTTCTCTGTGTTTGTAGTTCCTTCATGAATATCTCAAATATCTCAATCATTATGTTATTTAATTAAAACTTTAAGATTATATTAGTTTTTAAAACTTTATTTTATTATGTCATTATCCAACACAGTTATTTAAAAATTATAGAATTAATACTACCAAATAAGCATCAGACAGCCAGAAAAGAAATATTTGACTCCTGCCTTTAAACAAGTTAGTGATGAATGGACTTTATACATATACAGATACATGACCAAATGATATTAGAATAAACACAAGTACAGGACTATAATAACTTTTGAAAATGACAGGAAAAGACATTAACAAATGAAGAATTAGTTGAAGAAAGAGGCTTTTGAAGAAATGGCCTTCAATACTGTTCCCATCTAGCGACTTAGACTTTATTCTCATTAAGATTCTACTCACCCAGAAAGAAACATTTACAAGTTGAAATAAAGCATATCTTCAACAGAGTTGGTGGACTTTTGTTTATTTATTAAGATGTTTACTCCTTGGAAGAAAAGTTATGACCAACCTAGATAGCATATTCAAAAGCAGAGACATTACTTTGAAGACTAAGGTCTGTCTAGTCAAGGCTATGGTTTTTCCAGCGGTCATGTATGGATGTGAAAGTTGGACTGTGAAGAAGGCTGAGTGCCAAAGAATTGATACTTTTGAACTGTCGTGTTGGAGAGGACTCTTGAGAGTCCCTTGGACTGCAAGGAGATCCAACAAGTCCTTTCTGAAGGCAATCAGCCCTGGAATTTCTTGAAAGGGAATGATGCTAAAGCTGAAACTCCAGTACTTTGGCCACCTTAAACAAAGAGTTGACTCATTGGAAAAGACTCTGATGCTGGGAGAGATTGGGGGCAGGAGGAGAAGGGGACAAGAAAGGATGAGATGGCTGGATGGCATCATGGACTCGATGGACGTGAGTCTGAGTGAACTCTGGGAGATGGTGATGGACAGGGAGGCCTGACGTGCTGCAATTCATGGGGTCACAAATAGTTGGACATGACTGAGCGACTGAACTGAACTGAACTGAACTATTGGGAACAGGATTAAAGATTTTGGGGTAGCTATATTAGCTTCCATGGGTATTAGATGAATGTTCTCTTGCTGTTTTCGTCCATTTTACTGAAAGTTCCCAAAAGGCAGTGTTGATTAGAGGTTTGCAATATACAATTAAATTTGAAAGTAAGCTGCCTAAATCCTCCATCTTATTCTTTTTGCTTAAACTAATTCAGGGGAAAAATCAGTGAGATTATTTAAAGCTAATTTTCTTGCCAATTGTTCTGATAGTGTATGTACCACAAAGAACCCAACTTGGCAAAAGAACCCAACCTTTTATTTGAATGTGAGTCTTGAATATGAGGACTCATTTCTTGAGTAGTGCTAGTCAGATCAAAATAGAAATGTCCATTTAAGTTCCTACTTTGTTCCAAGCTTTTTAATAGATTACAGGCAGCAAAAAGATAAACAAAAAGGTCTGGACTGATTCGAAGGTATGAGTATACCACATATCTTTAAATATAATCATTTCCATGGTCAGTGAAGAATGAATGGCCATAGAAATTTTGGACAATCTCCAAGATGTAGAAATATGTGAACCAAATAGCAAATTCTTTTATGATACTGTATTAATTTTTAATTTCAGACAGTACATCAGCAAATAAAACTAACAGGGTTCAACTTTAGCATTCAAATTATGAAACAGGTGTCTGATATTTGTGACTCACTTATATAAAATTGATTGAGGTTAAGATTAAAGAATTATCACAATTTCCAGTTTGAAGGGATCTTGAATATCATTAGGAACTAAGTCTAGTTCTACTATAAGTATAGAATTGTAGAAATAAACAAGTTTTGGTGCCAATTTTCAGAGGTCAAAACCCTTGCTCAAACTCATATTTTGACCTGAAATAAACTCATTTTTTTTCACCTTTGCATTTCTAAAATGGAGTCTCTTCCTCAAAAATGTGTTTATTGGTTAATTTAATACATACAAAAAGTAAGTGGTAGTGACTCATGTATGCTAAATATTCAATACAACTCAAATGCCATGAAAATTATGAGGATTATTTCCTTTATTACCTGGTATAGGAAAAAAAAAAAAACACTTTTCTTCTGGAAAAAAACAGATTATCAATATTTTGGGATTTGTTGGCCATGTGCTTTCTCTCCTAACTGGTCAGATCTGCCACTCACAGTGAAAGTGACCACAGAAAATATGTAAATGAAGAAAGGTAACTGTTTTATTAAAAACTTTATTTATGAACACAGATTGACATTTTACATATTTCATGTTATTGCAAAACAGTATTCTTCAAATTATATGTTTCAGTCACTTTAAAATGGTGAAAAAAACATCACCCCCAAATTGTTGGTTGCAAAAAAGTAGAGAGAAGGCTACATTTGGCCCATGGATTCTAGTTTTCTGATTCTTGTATTATGTCCGGCAAGACTTATGTAACGCAGTTTGTTGGTCTTGTATATACAATGGGTATTGCAGGGTCTCCTTACCTGATACAAAGGAGACCCTTACCTGATACAAAGATGTTATATCATGCTAATAGAGTAACGTTGTAATATTTCTCAATACTAAACAATTGATGACATTTATTTGATGCAGTTGTAAAATTGCAGAATATAACAATAAACTTTTATATTAAACTCTATTTTTTTCTCATTTTAAGCAGTTGTTGCGGCTAAGTCACTTTAGTCGTGTCTGACTCTGTGTGACACTATAGACGGCAGTCTACCAGGCTCCCCTGTCCCTGGGATTCTCCAGGCAAAAACACTGGAGTGGGTTGCCATTTCCTTCTCCAATGCAGGAAAGTGAAAAGTGAAAGGGAATTCGCTCATTCATGCCCGACTCTTCGCGACCCCATGGACTGCAGCCCACCAGGCTCCTCCATCCATGGGATTTGCCAGGCAAGAGTACTGGAGTGGGGTGCCATTGCCTTCTCCAGCAGTTATCACACCTTTAATTAGCAGAACACTGTTTTTCTTACTGGACTGAATATAAACTTCAAAAAGCAGGAAGTCTGCCTGTTCTATCTACCCTAATCTCGGTATTTACTGGTATATAGTAGGTAGTCAACAATATTAATTGAATAAATAGAAATAAAATTAAGCATATTCCATTATTTAATCCTATCTCTTGTACTTTCTGAGGGTTTAAACAACTGGATTGAAATAAGTGAGAATTTGGATTACAACATGGTAGACTATTGTTGAAACAATCATTATTGTTCCTTTTTAGATCATATATTATGCCTCAGTAGGCTGTGACCTTGTGTATGTGACTCTATTGTAGCTTGCTTAGAAGCCCACTAACCAGTTTCACTTTCTTTTTAGCCATTCACAGCCATTTCTAATTATTATGATTATTTTATTTTTAATCAACTTTACTGCTGCTGCTGCTGCTAAGTTGCTTCAGTCGTGTCTGACTCTTTGCGACCCCATGGACTGCAGCCTACCAGGCTCCTCTGTCCATGGGATTTTCCCAGGCAAGAGTACTGGAGTGGGGTGCCATTGCCTTCTCCAGCTTACTGCTAAATAAGTTAAATAAGCAGGGTGACAGTATATAGCCTTGATGTACTCCTTTTCCTATTTGGAACCAGTCTGTTGTTCCATGTCCAGTTCTAACTGTTGCCTCCTGACCTGCATATAGGTTTGGGCTGGAAGAAGCACAAGCTGGAATCAAGATTGCCAGGAGAAATATCAATAACCTCAGATATCGGATGACATCACTCTTATGGCAGAAAGTGAAGAAAAACTAAAAAGCCTCTTGATGAAAGTGAAAGAGGAGAATGAAAAAGTTGGCTTAAAGCTCAACATTCAGAAAACTAAGATTATGGCATCTGGTCACATCACTTCATGGGAAATAGATGGGGAAACAGTGTCAGACTTTATTTTTGGGGTGCTCCAAAATCATTGCAAATGGTGACTGCAGCCGTGAAATTAAAAGACATTTACTCCTTGGAAAGAAAGTTATGACCAATCTAGATAGCATATTGAAAAGCAGAGACATTACTTTGCCAACAAAGGTCCATCTAGTCAAGGCTCTGGTTTTTCCAGTGGTCATGTATGGATGTGAGTGTTGGACTGTGAAGAAAGCTGAGGAGTGAAGAAGCTGAACATTGATTCTTTTGAACTGTGGTGTTAGAGAAGACTCTTGAGAGTCCCTTGGACTGCCAGGAGATCCAACCAGTCCATTCTGAAGGAGATCAGCCCTGGGATTTCTTTGGAAGGAATGATGCTNCTGCAAATGGTGACTGCAGCCGTGAAATTAAAAGACATTTACTCCTTGGAAAGAAAGTTATGACCAATCTAGATAGCATATTGAAAAGCAGAGACATTACTTTGCCAACAAAGGTCCATCTAGTCAAGGCTCTGGTTTTTCCAGTGGTCATGTATGGATGTGAGTGTTGGACTGTGAAGAAAGCTGAGGAGTGAAGAAGCTGAACATTGATTCTTTTGAACTGTGGTGTTAGAGAAGACTCTTGAGAGTCCCTTGGACTGCCAGGAGATCCAACCAGTCCATTCTGAAGGAGATCAGCCCTGGGATTTCTTTGGAGGGAATGATGCTAAAGCTTAAACTCCAGTAATTTGGTCACCTCACGTGAAGAGCTGACTCATTGGAAAAGACTCTGATGCTGGGAGGGGTTGGGGGCAGGAGGAGAAGGAGACGAGAGAGGATGAGATGGCTGGATAGCATCACCGACTCGATGGACATTAGTCTGAGTGAACTCCGGGAGTTGGTGATGGACAAAGAGGCCTGGCGTGCTGCAGTTCATGGCATCGGAAAGAATCGGACACAACTGAGTGACTGAACTGACTGGCTGACTGTTAAATAACAGCAAATACTCTTAAGTACTGACATTTTGATTTATTGTAAAAATGAAAGTGATCATAAAAATGCATCTGTGAAATCTGACAGGTTATATGTTAAACAAATTTAGTAGGGAATATACAGCTTTTAAGGGATATTTTTTAAATATAAATTTATTTATTTTAATTGGAGATTAATTACTTTATAATATTGTATTGGTTTTGCCATATATCAACATGTATCTGCCACAGGTATACACGCGTTCCCCATCCTGAACCCCCTCCGTCCTCCCTCCCCGTACCATCCCTCTGGG